>JAVBJF010000373.1:0-361433 GCA_033439095.1 Pseudococcus viburni
TTTTCTCAATTTTTTTCAACTTTGAATTGATTTTTCTCATAAATTCTGAATATCCTTTCCCACTTACCCACCCAAAAGAAATCGATTTCATTTCATTCATTCATTTATATTGAAGATTTCCTTTGGGTGGGAAAGTGGGAAACAAAATTCAGAATTTATGAGAAAAATCAATTCAAAGTTGAAAAAAATTGAAAAAAGTCTTAAGTTGGAAAAATAATTTTGAATTCAAGTGAAAACAATGAAAATTTTCAGGAAAAATTCGAAGCAGAAAAAGGTTTGAGAAAATGATTCGAAGTAGGAAAAAATTGAAAAAAAATTTCAAGTTGAAAAATGTCAATATAAAATTTCCCATCTGGTAAGTAGAAGTGATTAGATTTTTCTGGAAGGCATAGTTTTCAAAATATTTTCGAGTAAATTTTTTGTTGAAAAATTTCACTCCAAAACTTCAACTTGGAACGTGTTTTCCAACAATAAATTTCAAATTTTTACAATAAAATCGTCAATTTTGCATGAAAAAAAAAACAACAAAAAAGGTCACTAATAGCTCACTTGAAACATAATTTCATACAGATTCAGAATTCAGTAAATACTTTTGTGACCAAGTGGTCACTTTTTCTAAAAAAAAAATGCCTCAAATAAATAATAAACTTTCAGCAAATGCAAAAAAAAAGAAAAATATGAAAAACCTGAAAACCAAAACTGAAAACTGGAACTAAAAAATTTTGAAAACTGATACTGAAACTGATATTTTGAAAACTAAAAACTGAAAACTGGAACTGATATCATTTCAGTTTCCCATCACTGGAAAAATTACGTTTGAAAAGCAAAAAATGGCCATGTTTTCAACATTTCACAACCCATTTGGCCCTTCAGGAGAAGTTGATCAAATCCCCGGCGTTCCTCTGTTGCGGAAATTTTTTCTGGGATACCAACTTTTTTCAGAGTGGCGTCACTGGCACCATTTGCTTTACGAAGGTTTCCACCACTGCAGCGGACTTCGAAATCAGACATTTGGATGATTCAATCACTGCGCGATTGACTTCTGGGACACTTGTCCTGTATTATGAAATCTTGAAAATTCCCACCTGTTGGAATGAATCAACAAGTGACAGTGACCAGAACATTATACTTTTACTTTTCATTTGCAATTACCTACCTCTGGACCTAAGCTTCGTTCAGATTAGACCACACAGTCCCCTACCTCTTTCCATAGGTAAGCTGAGAAAATCACGGTCGTTTCAGGAGAGAGGAGCACATTAGGCGGATTAAAACAATACACCAACGTGTTGTCGAGTCGTGTGACTCGAAAAGACAAGAGGGGCATGAGCTGAACATGTGAGGAGAAAGAATATGAGGAGGATAATCAAAGAAAGAAAAATCTATTATGTATAACATACCTATGAAGATAGACTCTCTCCATATAAGTATACGGTACCTATACAGAAAAAAAATACAACCGAGCAGTATATGGAATAGGTATAAAATATACATAAAGTATGTACATATACAACGTGTTGAGTAATGTAAGAATAAAAAGAAAAATACCAACAAAACGCAGCCCGCTACATATAAAAAATGATGGGATATGGGTCACTAGGTATATGTATATGAAGAAGAGAAGAAGTAAAAAAAACAATGAACTAAACGACTCGGCGTCGGTAACGCATTAACATCCAAGTATCGGTTACTTGAAGCGCGAGCGTATGTTACCGTCTATTGTTTTTATCTGTATTTTTTCCTTAACCTTATCGTGTTATGGAACTTGGATCTGTGTGCTGGTATGGGTAGGTATTTTTTCCTCTCGCGATCTGCCGCCTTTCGTCGTTGCGGTCTGCTGTCTCCTCTCGTTAATACACTTGTGTCCAAGAACAGGTATACGAACCGCGAGTACAAGTTCAAGGAGAGTGGATAGTGGATACTGCACACTCTCGTCGATCGCGTTCGTTTTCACGGTACCGGTACAGAGGCGTCGGAAAAACGTTAAATTCACTTTTTATCGACGAAATCGATGGTTTGGCGCGAGTTTATGGTCGCGCCGCTGCGTAAAGTGATCGCGAATTTTGTATTTTGTCGCGTGCGAAGTTCGTTCGGCAGCTCGATACTGTTTGGTGATTGTGATTGAATATTAATGTGCGGTGCATGATCCATGTGCAGAAAGTGTATTTACAACGTGGACCAAATAAATTCGCTGGATGCAAATGACATCGCAAGATGGAGAAGATTGTGAGTGTCGTGGTGTAGAATTTTTTTAAAAATTGGAAATTGGTATTTTTAGATAGATTTAGGCGTGTACGGCTGCCAGATTTGGAAATAAGATTTTAGAGATTTTGGGGATTGAAATTTAAAAATGTGGTATTTCAATTTTTATTATAATAGGATGCAAAATTCCAGAGTGAAAAAAGAAGAAATTGAAAGGAAAATGAATTATGACTTTGAGAACTAGGCACTCTCTTATTTCTGAATCAGTGAAATTTGTGGAAAATCACTAAAATACAGTCAGAATTGCAGTACAGTAATAAATCGGTGAAAAATTTTTTACTGAAAGCAAGTCAGTGAAGGAAAATCAGTGAAAATCCACTAAAAATTCAGTGATTTTATGAAATTCACTGAAAAATCAGTGAAATTCATTGAAACATCTGTGAAATTTGTTGATTAATCCGTGAAAAATCGCTAAAATCAGTGATTTTCACTGATTTTTTAGCAAATTTCGAAAATTTCACGGACTTTTTAGTGTATTTTCACTGATTTTCCAGTGATTTTTCTCACTGATTTGTTTTCAGTAAAAAAAAATGCTCACTGATTTTCTCCTGTGCTGCAATTCTGACTGTTTCTCAGTGATTTTCGATAATTTTCACTGATTTATAATTGAGAGAGTGGTTTTGTTCGAATTACGATGGTGCTGAGTTCAATTTTCTGAAAGCTTCGAGTTTCACGATGATTTGAGCGAATTCTGAAATTTTTTTATATAATTTGAAAATTTTTTTAAAATTTGAGTAAGTATGTTTGTGTTAATTTGACTTTCGAGCATCATACTTTCCAAAAATACAAAAAGGTATCCTAACTGGCAATAAACTTCTCGGCCGAAATTAAAATAAATCAAAAATTCATCAAAAAATCACCCCATATCTTAAACTTTAGGTGGTTAAATTCATTCCTCGAATTTTGGTGAAATTTTGAAATTTTAAAATGATCAAATATGAAAATTTGATCTAATCGTCGAAAAAATCTGAAAATGGGCAGATACCCTATTTTTAACTTCCGGGATCGATTGGGAGTGGTTTCGAGACGTTTTGGAGAC
Source organism: Pseudococcus viburni (assembly GCA_033439095.1). Classification (NCBI taxonomy): domain Eukaryota; kingdom Metazoa; phylum Arthropoda; class Insecta; order Hemiptera; family Pseudococcidae; genus Pseudococcus; species Pseudococcus viburni. The sequence continues at coordinate 3,299 of JAVBJF010000373.1, forward strand.
TCCAGAAAATTTTGAAAATTTCCAACATTGAAGAAATGCTTATAAAAATGATTTAGATATATATGAACTTTTGCACTTGAAAATTCAGATTACCCATTCTGCTGACTATTTGATCGATCAAAGCATAATTCTCCATGATTCGTAACTGCAGCGACAAATCCATATTTTTTGGCAGAAAATTTTGATAGAGAAGACACCCACTGCGACAAAACGTCTAGAAACCGCTTCTAATCGATTCGAGAGGTCAAAAATATGGTATCTAGTATCTACCAACTTTTTAGCTTTTCACTTCGATGCGCAGGTACGTGGTAGGAGTATTTTTCAATGTTTTTCGAAAAAAAATTGTCCAAAAAATATGAATTTGACTTGACAGTTACAAATTTTGGAAAATTGTGCTTTAATCTATCAAATCGTCATTAATATGGGTAAGCTGAGTTTTTAGGTGCTAAAGTTCAAATGGATCATTTTTATGGACTTTTCTGCATTGCTAGAAAATTCCAAAATAATCTGGAGGTTTCAAAATGTCTTGAAACCGCTTCTAATCGAGTTGGGTGGCCAAAAATAGGGTATTTACCAAAATTCAGCTATTTTCGTTGATTAGATTAAATGTTCATATTTTGTCCCGCGATGGGGTGGGTAATTTTGAATTAAAAAAATTCGCCAAAATTCAAGAAATGAACTTTAGTAGGTACCTAAAATTGTTTATAAGTATGTTTTTTTTTTTTATAAGGTACTTTTGATTTATTATTGCTTCTGCTCAAAATTTTACTGCCGGTTGGGATACCTTCTATGTTAACCTATTTACTTCAATAATTTGATTTGATCACGTTCAAAATTTTCATCGGTTTTATAAAACGAGAAAATTAGATGAAATCTAAAACTCTCTTGTCCGATGACCATTATGTATAATTTTCCCATTTTGTGATTCATTTGGTGCTACTTGAGTACTTACACAATACGTACCTACACTTTTTTTAAATTCAAAAACTTACTTGTCTTTTCCTTATCAGGATCCAAATCGATGTATCTAAGCACTTTTCTCTCCATTTCTATCAAAATATTTGAAGAAATCGAAAGAAGCGTCTATTGAGTTGATTCAATCAGATATTAAATCGACCAGAAAAAATTTGAGCAGGGACTTGATAGAAGATGTTTGTCGGGGGAGGGAAAGAAATTTTTAATACCGATTTTTTCTGAGATTTTCTCAAAGAAGAGGAGGACAAAAGTAGGCAATCGCAATGGCCTTGCTAAAAAAAAGTTTTGAATACTTATCGAAAAATGACGCATGCATTTTTAAAATAGTTTTCCAGTAAATGCATAAATTTTTTGAAAAATTACGTTTCGAAAATAGTTATGTTTAAAACAGTTTAAATGAGATTTTCCATTTTTTCGGGGGGGGGGGATTTTTTATCCTTCTTTGTCAATCTGTGTTTAAAAAAATTCTTGTTGTTCACCTATTCAAAAGTCTAATGAGTTAGTAATATCCTCCTTTGAGGCCAAATTTGATTTTTTTAATAAAATAACATTGAAAACGGACTTAAGGAGTCAAAAGAAAAATTTTTATGCTACGATCCATATTGTCAGAACAGTTTTTACTTTGATCCCCTTTCTCGAATGAGTCTTTTTTGGGATTAGGCTAAAGATGATCTTAATAATTTGTTCGAAGGCTTCAAATACCATATTCAGCTTGGTGTAGCCGGTCAAGTATGATGTTTTGGCCTTGGAAACCAATCTGAAAAACTGACATAAATACATACTTATTATGTATCAACTAAGTATGAATAATATGGTGTAAAAAAAAAGATTTATTATGTTTTCCTCTTAGGTAAAATTTTTTCCGGTAAAATCAATTCAAAATATTTGGATAAATTTTTCTTCTTTTTTTTCGGTCACGCCTCGTAGTTATACTTACCTTTTGAAAAAAAAAAATTATCTTAACAAACTAATCTTTCTTTTCCATCTTCCCTCTCCCTCCTCTCGTCTTGTAATATTCCATTTTTTATGTGCCTTAATTTATCTAGTTCATTAGAAAGTTTTCAGACAAAATTTGAGTAAGAATTGAACAGCAGGTAACAATTATACTTTGCTTAAAATACCAAAACAAAAAAACACCACAAGTCAGAAAATGAATTTTTATTACTTTTATGGAATTTGACAAAACATTAGTGCTACAAAACTATTGAAAAACAAAGTCAAAAAAACGTTTTCTTACGTTTTGTAAAATGTAAAATAAGTAGGTATTTATCACAGAAATTGATAAACAATCATTTGTAAGTATGACATTTATTTATATTTTAGAGCAATGCCCGAGTACTTGGGTCGGACCAAATGAAGAACAGAGAAAGAAACTCTCCTTTCCAAAATTGAATTTTTAGTCAGAAAAATAATTGGGAATAAATGAAAAAATTTTCAAAAGTGATGGTTCTGGGGGGAGGGGGGAGAATTTTCATTTTCAGATGGGAAAAATGAAAAAAATCGTACTTCTAAAAATCCAAGTATTTCAGTGAGAAAATTTATATTTTTTTATCAAGACTCTCATCCCCGATAAGGCAAATTAGGTTCATCCCTGAGGAATATTTGGTGAAATTATTTACTTCAGTTTACAGATTTTCATGTCTATTTTTTTCGAATAACTTACTCGACAAAATTATTTCATTCAAAATTTTAAAGAAAGGAACAAAATCGCATAAATGGTAGGTTGGTACCTATTTAGGTGAGGAATGAATCATTTTATTTGAAAATTTTTCAATATCATAGACGGAGATAGACCGTAACTTTTTTTTTGGGGGGGGGGATGACCCCCAGATAAAAAAATGTTTATTTTCGACCCTCTCAAAAAATTTTCCATCTTTATCATTACGAGATTTTTACTCAATGTTTTCTCAATATGAACATGAACAATCAATGGAAGGAAAGAAGGTTCATAGGTACTATCATTTTGAGGATGAATTGTGTACTTAACATGAAAGTTATCGAGTCCGAGCGAAACGAGGGCGAAAATTTTCTAAATTTATTAATTTCTTTACTTGAATCAAATTTTAGTACTAAAATGGAGGCGAAATCTTCAACCTTTCATTCTTAACTATATTTTTATTTTCATATACCCGAGCGAAGCGAGGGCTAAAATTTGAAAAATTCACGATTTTCGAAAAGAAAATTCGTTTTTCAATATTTTGTTGTTTGAAAAAATTCCATTTCTTTGGTGTAGAAATTTCGTGATTTTCGTAGTTTTTTTTTACGAAATTTCATATTTTTTTGCTACATGGTAAAACAATATTTACAGAATTTTTGAAAAAATTCATGTTTCAACAATCGATAATTGTGCATCGTTTTTGATCGATTGTTAGTAAGCATCTAATTATTTTCTTCATCAAAAATACCGCATTTTAGTAACTTGAAAAAAACAGTAAATTCGTCACATATTGATAGTTTATCCCTTGGGAATCAATTTGTGTTAGCAAATTTTTTTCGAGTGAAATAAATACACGAAAATGATTTGGGAGCTAATTCAACATTGGGAGGGGGGCTTGAGCCCCCCATATTCCCCCTATCTCCGCCTATGTTCAATTTCAATATTTTTCTTAATCACATTCTTACAACTTAATTATTTTACTCGAAAAAATTGCATATTAACAAAATATTTTTCAAAAAAAACCCTAGGTACATATGCAAATTTAAGTTCAAGCCCCCTCCCCCACCTCCACATATCTATCAAAAACAAAAATTAAATTTTGAATCATTCGAATCAGCAAACAAAAAAATATTCGTTCTCAATCAATTTTTCAAAAAACCAGTGCTCAAAATTCATTAAACTCCTACAACTTCGGTTCGAGCTCCTGCTGATGGAGTTACCTTCACCTCATCACCTCATCATATTCAGCTTATCTCGAAAGCCATCTCTTGATCGTGAGAAAATTCGAACCATGTTTGGTATCGTTTTGATATGTATCTAGATCTACCTATACATAACATCGAAGATATCAATTGATTCAGCCCCCTCCCTCTCCCTCTCTTCTATCTCCATCTTGTGTCGCAAGGATTGAAAAAGATGAGATAAAAATTGAATACAATGACACAATAACCGAGTGATTTTCGTTTAATTTTTCATTACGTTGGTACTTCTAGTGTCTACATATGTCTAAAAGGTAAAATATCGTTTAAGCATATATCGAACGGTATTCTCTAGCTATTGTTTTTCTCCACATATTATTTTTCAAAAAGAAATCAGTTCACGTATGGGCTATTTATATTTGAGAGCGCCTCATGCGGGGAGGCAATTCATTAATCATGTAAGTCAGGTACGTAGTGTAATACCGCTCGGTATACGCGATATAATAAATCACTAAAATGTTAAACGATTATCACTATAAAAAGCTATTGGTACCCCTCTACGACTACGAACTATTTACGAATAAGCTCCGTACTCTGCACGGTGAGATGATAACGTAGCATTATGCTACATCATTGGACAATAATTTAAATGAAAGTACTTGCGTCGTCGTATGTTTCTGTTTAATAGCTCGTCCATTTTTATTAACCTTGCTAGAAAAAAAAAATTATTATTTCAAGATACCAATAAAAATTTTTATACAATTACAAGAGTTTTTAACACTTTCACATATCATTACCCGATGCTAGAAAATCTATAAGTGTTGTCGCACCTGAAACAAGAATTTTTTATGATTTTATTACATAATCAATTAGATGAGCGAAATTCCTCCCCCCCTTCTCCTGGTTTATCTCATACATCGCACATCCCTTCAAATATGCTGCTGCAGTTGAAACCTCTGCAAGTATCGGGATAAAATGCAACTATACGGTTTTCAAATTGTAAAAATTCTACATTACTTTCGAATAATTCCTAAAGAAGTTGGTGTATTGAAAATCTGAGGTAGTTTGCTCGCCTCTTCGCCTCGCCTCGCTGTGCATTCGTACTTTCTACACATATTCGCGGTTACTGCGAAGGTAAATTTTTATGGTTCATTTATCGTCGCCTCTGTCGTCGTCATCTGCGCTGTTGTTCTTGCTTGTTTTTTTTTCGGATTTAGATTTTAATATCCGATTGAAATATTTTCATTTTACGACTGATCTGCGACCAGAATTTTCGAAATTCCGGTCGTAATTCGAAGCTGTTGAACTGGTAGCGCGTAATGTGTTTAAAGTGCCAACTGTGATACTCGTAAATGTCGATATGATTGTCTACTCAGACGCCAGCCTCGTTGGTATTTTCATTAACGACGTTGTTATATCGGAATGATAAATACGGTGAAAGGTTCGAATTATCGGGGCATTTTTTCCAATCATGTTTGATAAGTTCCTTATGACGAATGATTTTTCTATCGGGTTTTGTCTTTAATGGGTTCTGGGCCAGGGAGGGAAGTCAGGTAAATGTGTCTGGCTCTGGCGAGTAATTTTTTCTCATCGTCGTCATTCCTCGTGATTTTCGCATTCTCGCCGATGATAATTGTGGAAAGGAAATGAAGTCGAGTCGTTGATGAGGGAATTATTTGAGAGGAGGGGGAGAGGAAGAGGTTATGTTGAAGGAAAATGATCACACTTGACCAGAATACTTTTAATATACCAATTTTTAGTTTTTTTCTCATATATGTATTTACTTTTTGAAAAAGTTTTTTTCTCGAATCAAGATGTGAAAATTTTTAATAATTAGATTTTCATCGAAAAAAAATCGTGAAAAATTAAATTGAAATGAAATTTGAATCATACATACTCTCTCATTTTAGAATCAGTGAAATTTATCAAAAAACACTGAAAAACAGTCAGAATTGCAGCACAGTAATAAATCAGTGAAAATTTTTTCACTGAAAGCAAGCCAGTGAAAGAAAATTACTGGAAATCAGTGAAATTTCACTAAAAATTTAGTAATATTTATGAAATTCACTGAAAAATATGTAAAATTCTTTGAATAATCAGTGTAAAATCACTGAAAATCAGTGAATTTCACTGATTTTTCCAGTGCTGCAATTCTGACTGTTTATCAGTGAGAGAGTGGCATTCATTTTTTTTTGACAATTCAAATATTTTTATGAAAAAAATTCCACTCCAGGTTTTTAAACCATTTTATTTAAGACTTTAGTTCCTTCAATCAAGGAAACCTCGATTGAATGTTTGTCTTCGTTAAAAACAAGTCTTCGATTTTTGTAAAGAGTCATTCTAAAACTTCTGGAGACAAAATTTCAGCCATTCAATTTACCTAATATCTCGATCTCTGGTAAATTTTAAAATTTTAAAAATCAGTTTTTTCAGTAAAAATGTTTTATTTTTAAAAATGGTACTTTTTCACCAAACTCTGAGCACAAAATTTGACCATTATTTCTAGCCACTCTGAAAGTTCCAGCGCAATTTTCATTTTCTCCAGTACCTATTATCGAATTTCTACAGAAGGCATCCGATTAAATTTGGGCAGCTGAAAATATAGTTTTCGTTTCTTTTCAACTAGTTTAGCGAGAAAATCCACGCTTTTGTTGGGGGGGGGGAGGGGTCCGAAATGGCTGAAAATAGACAACTTTGGATTCGAAGAGTCGATATAAGGTAACTAAGATTATTTTCGGCGATCTAGTTTAGTGGCTCAGTGATTTGATCGTTTTCAATAATGTTGAATTTTTATTCGCCAAAAATCAATTTATCAACTTGGGCAGCTGAAATTTTAACTCACTGGGTTTCAGAAAAGAATGAATTTTTTTCAAGTTTTCAAACGTGTAACAAAACGTCATTTCATTGATTGATCAAAATTTTACTGTTTTTTTTGTGTGTTTTTTTTTCAAGTCTATGTAACAAAATGCTATGTCATTAGGGCAGCGATCGCCAAAATTCGGTCGCTATTTGGTGATTAGTTTTATAGAATAACCCGAAAAGGATGGTTCAAAGACTGCACCGTGCTCCAAGTGCCCTCAAAACGGTCCCAAACCAAAAATTATGAAATGTTGATGAAGAAACCGAAATGTAACGAAAAATCAAAAAAATCTGATTAGAAGGCCCCAGTGCACCCCCAAGTGCCTCAAAAAAAGTCCTCGACAAAAAAATGAAATTTTGATGAAAAATTCGTCTGTTGTTTGCTTTTTGACTTTCGTAGGAAATTTAATGGAAATTTTAAAAAATCGGTTCAAAAGTTGTACTTTGTCTCTTCAAGAAAGGTATGCCAACTGGAAGTAAAATTTTGAGCCGAAACAAAAACGAATCAGAAGTACCACATAAAAGAACCCTATCCAAAATCTCGAGTGCTAAAGTTCACTTCTCGAATTTTGGCGAAATTTTTAAATTTCAGGATTACCTCATCGCCCTGTAAAATATTAAAAGATCCAATCAACGAAAAAAGTTTAAATTTGGTACCTATATATCCTATTTTCGAACTCAGGAATCAATTGGAAGCGGTTTTAAGATGTTTTAGAGCCGCCAAAACTTTTTGGAATTTTCCAGCTCTGGAAAAAAGCTCATAAAAATTGTCCATTGGAACTTTAGAATCTATAATCGCTGATTTTCCATATAGTTACCTATTTGATTGATTAAAGTTGAATTTTTTGAAATTCGTAACTTCCAGTTCAAATCCATATTTTTTTGACAGAAATTTTCGTGAAAAAAATTCAAAAATAGGTACGCCAACAATGTACGCATCAAGGTACCCCACATTTACTTTTGAACATTTTTTTTGTGCTGGAAACTACCAAACATTTTTGGTTGCGCCAAAACGTCTCAAAACTACCTTGAACCAATTGGGTAGGTCAAATCCATGCTTTGTTTCAGCTAAAAATTTTACTTCGAGTTGACTCTCCTATTTCATCGGCTAATGACGCGATCTACTGGAAAATAATTTTTTCATATTCCTTTTCCATAGAAAAATCGAATCAGACCCAAATCAAAAACCAGAAGCCAAAACTCGAGAAATTATCGGCCAAAAATTATTTTGAAGAAGTCTAGATAAAAAATTTCAATACTTTCAACTATGTTTTGCACAAAATTTACAATTTTGATTTCAAAATTGAACATTTCTAATTCAAGTTGAAATTTCAGAGAATTTATGCCAATAATTATTTGCTACGTAAAATTTAAAAAAAAAAAAAAACAAAAAACCACATGTAAAAATACAGTTAATAGCTTTTCTCATGATTTTTCTCATTTTAGTTTTTTGCAAATATCTTTGCGAATTTTGACCTTAGAAATATGTGATTTTGGTTTCATTTGTTTCGCCTGTGAAAAATAAATGTGAAAACCAAAATTACGGGGCATACTTCTGGAAGTGGTCGGAATTAGGGATCCAAAATCATTTCACTTATTAAAAAATTCCTTAAAGATACCTATTTAAAAACATTTTTTGGTTTCAAATTTTTACCTCCTTAAATTAGAAACTTCAATGCATTTTTCAAGAAATTTTGTAAGTTTCTAACCCAAACGGTTCAAATTTAGAGACGGTTTTCAAAAAGATTGTCGATATTTGGACACCAACGACACATTACCCTTTACCATTCTTGTTGTGCCCCAAAAATGACTCCCAAAGAAGAAAATAAAATTTAGATGAAACATTCCATATTTTAAAACTTTGGGGTCTTTTTTGGCATACTTAAGGGAGTGATACGGCCCTCAAGTCAATTTTTTCAGATCTTTAATGAATCCATAAAAATCGGGAAAAAACAAATCCCAAATACATAAATCTCGAATCCCATTTTCCCGAATGCTTTTGTTCTCGAATAACAATTTTGATTTTTTAATGACTTTCACCATTTACGTACTTAAAGCAGAACCGTTTTTCGAACTTAGATTTTACTAAACGGTATACATATACAGATCAGGGAGTGAAAAAGTTTTGAAATACCTAAATGTGGCGATTTTGAATGAAATTTTCAAAAAATTTCCCATTTTTTAGAAGAGAAGGAGTCATTAAGGAATATAGTTTGGGGGGAATTTAAAAAAATAGCACGAAAAATCACGATTATTTGTTTTTTGATTTCAGAACAACTGGTTGGAAAATTTCTCTCTTTTTAAAAATATGAGTCGACTGAATTTTTGTTTTTCCTCCCCTCTCCTCCCCCTCTTCCCGAGATTTCTGCCCAAGTTTCGTCCCTGAACTCTGCAGTCAATGCTACAAAAAAAATTACAAACATTTTCAAGAAGTCGATTTTTACCCCTGAAATTTAAAACTTCGGCAAACATTTCTCCTCGTTTTCAGTACAAGCTGTCTTTAGGTATTCAGGAAAATGGACATTCGGGAAAACGGCAATTTGGAAAAATGGATTCGGAAAAATGGTAGGGAATCTTTTGAACACTAAGTACGTCGTTTTCTTGAAATTATATCACATTTGAGTGGGAATGTTGTAAATTAATACGAGATCCAGAACTGAAATTTATGCATTTTGATTTTTTTTTTTTAAATATTAACGATGAAATAATCTTACCTACCTTTTCTTTCTCAAACTTCTTTCCATCGCCATCAAACTGTTTTTTTTTGTTTTTTTTTTTTCGTTCATAGGTGGCTACTTTATCTGACCCTCTTTGAAAAAAAAATAGGAATTAATATTCGAAGCATTATTTTTCAAAACCTTCGCACCTAATTCGAAATCTCGAGTCTCACACAAAATTCCCAAACCGCGACTTAGGCATATTTCTCTATCATAATTCATACCGGAGCTCGAATATTACCGCGGTATTCGGAGACTGTAAAATATCTAGAAAAAATATACTTATTCTAGAGAGTCGCAGTCACACCTTTTAAACGCTTTCCGTTTGTTGCGAACGCCCGGTAAAAAAAAACACAAATACCTATAAATATTTCGAATGATATAAATCATATAATGGATACTCGTACCTGCTCGTATGGATACCTACATATGTAATACCTACGTACTTATTGCCTATGACGTGTCGTACCTGTAACTTTTTACCGGATACACGAAATTTCTAAATTACACGAATATTTATTGGAAATACACTCGTACCGGAGCGTTTCTTTATTTGTTCGAATCGGTAAAAAGTACATACCTGAATACCTATGGCTTTTCGAATACTTACCTATCTACTTCCGGTCGGGTTCCGCAGCCCTGTCTGCGTAATTTTCACTTCCTCTCCGGCGGAATTTTTCGCTACGCGATCGCAAGTTGCCAAATTTGTAAATTTTCCCAGCTTTCTCCGCGTTCTGATTGGAAACCTAAAGGCACCGCTTTGGCCGGATTTCAAAGTAGATGATTTCCACCGTTCCATTGGTTTATTCGACGATATGTTTGTTTAAAACGCGTGTCCAGCGTAGCTCGTACGTGTTTTCGGGTATTTCTCACGTGTGAACTGCGACTGCGAGTTTACACATTGGTCACAGTTTGGCATTTTGTATTATGTTTAGTCGGTCGAATTCGAATCACCGACACATACGTGTTAATCCGTGCAATTCTGTAGAAGTGAAACCGCCAGCTGGGCAAAAAAGCCGCCGCAATCGACCAATGTCAATAGACTAGTCAATGATGGATGAAAAGAATCGATAAATGAGATCATCATTTTATATAGATCGAGTTTTCAAGCACCTTAAGCGTGATGATTGGAACCAAATTTGGAGTGAAATGATAAAGATGCGGTGAAAAAAAGACACCAGTGGATTGTCTTTTTGATGAAAGGAAAAGGAAAAGGAAGTGGGATGGTGATACGAGCAAGTTTGTCTCAGGTGAGATCTACGTGGCGTTACATGAACGTACCGCGAAAGATTTGCTAACCAGATACGTTGCTGACAGTCGAGAAGTTGATCCAATTTCGATAAATAATTAACCGGTTTAAATATGCATTAGGATTGACGCACGTGTGAAGATATGTTTTGCAGATAGACCTACAACCGTCAGAATCAATTGAAATGTACAGGTTTCTCTTCTCCGGATACTGCAGATTTAGTAAAGGAGACGAGAGAAATGGATACGTCGACGTATTTAAAATTAAATTTGTACTTTTTCGATGCAGCAAACTTTGTAGGTAACACAGGTCGACATGGAAAATGCTGTTTGAAGTTTAATGGGCGATTTTCATAGATTTTTTCGCGCTAATCACGAAAAAAATAGTGAAAAAATTCCATCACTCAAGGATTTTTCACAATTTGAATTTTTTGTTGAACAGTGTTTCTACATTTTTTTGATAACTTTTAACACTTCAAGCCGATTTTCTGAGAAAAGGAAGGGTTCTACGAAGAAAATGAATAGAACATAAATTGTAGAGCTTCAAATTTCTTATCTGTAGAGTTCAATTAGTTTTTTCTCAGAAGTCTAAGCTTTCGAGATACTTTAGCTCAAAGTTCAAAGTTCTACTTTTTAAAAAATTGAAAATATCTCAAAAACTAAGCCTCTAGGAAAAAACAAATCAAACTTTACTAGTAGGAAATTTGACGTTCTACAATTTAAGTTCTATTAATTTTTTTCGTAGAACCCTTTTTTTTGCCAGAAAATCGATTTTAATGGTCAAAATTTACATTAAAAATGTGAAACGAATTTTCAACAAAAAATTCCAATTATAAAAAATTCTGATACGATGGGGTAAAACTGAAATCATATTCAAACTCTACACTAAAAAGTAGGTCATAAACACCAATCAGAATCAATTACTTAGAAAGAAAATTGTCGGTTTGCCGCCCTTTGATATTCCCATTGTTGCAAATGGAAAATGTTAAAAATGCGGTTCATTACAAAAAATCGATTTTCTGGCGAAAGGAAGGGTCGTACGAAAAAAATGAATGGAATATAAATTGTAGAGCGTAAAATTTCCTTCCAGTAAAGTCTGATTAGTTTTTTCTTAGGTGGCTTAGTTTCTGAGATATTTTCAATTCAAAAAAAAGTTCAACTTTCAACGTCCAACTGAAATATCTTGAAAGCTAAGTCTTCTAAGAAAAAACTAATTGAACTCTACAGAAAGGAAATTTTACGCTCTACAATTTATGTTTCATTCATTTTTTTCGTAGAACCCTTCTTTTTCTCAGAAAATCGACTTGAAGTGTCAAAAGTTATCAAAAAAAGTAGAAAAACTGTTCAACAAAAAATTCAAATAGTGAAAAATCCTTGGGTGATGGAATTTTTTCACTGTTTTTTTCGTGATCAGCGTGAAAAATACTATAAAAATCACCCATCAAACTTCAGGCAGCATTTCAAAAGTTCAAAAATGTCGACCTGTGATAATTGGTTCCAGAAATGGTAGTCTGAAAATTTTCAGCTGACGCCAACGTAGGTACGTGTATGCGTATTAATTACGTTGTTGATTTTGTCGTGATATTCTAAGGTTTCGAAAAGTCAACGGGTGGAAACCTTTGAAAAGGGTTCTGGATATTTTTTCCTTCTCTGAACGAGAATTATCTAGACTTGTACGTCGCATATGGTTTGGAAATTTGATATTATAGCCGGTACGTTGTAAGATATCGAAACTAATCCCGAGCATTAAAGTCAATTAGAGAATTATTTTTTTCTGTATAATATTAACGTACTAGAATGTTGGGGGTTTGGGAGGTGGAATCGATAAATTGGAATGAGTTTGGCATTGAAATTCGTATTTTTTGATATAAAAAAGATGATTTAATAAAACTATCGAATATGACTAGATTTTGTATCAGTTTTGAACCAAATGATTTTTTTCCATTTTAAACCAAGGTTTAAGTTTTCTTGTGGGTAGGTACCTCTATGTTTCGAAATGATTTTTTTTAAAATAACTTTCATAAAAAACAGATTTATTCGGTTGGCATAATAGTACGGTCATTTTAGGTTTTGACACAAAAAAATTCCCGGAAACGAGAAAGTTCGTATTTAAGCTTTGTAAGGGGTGTATTTCAACATACCCGACTTTCCCTAAAATCAGGGAATATTTTGTTCTCTTTTTGGGGGTGAGGAGGTTCAAATTTTGGTTTTTCTGCTATAACTTTCGAAATTACGTCTTTACAAGAAAAAAGTTGTAACAAAAATTGTAGAGAAATCAAAAATAAACAATATTTTTCTTTTTACTATTTTCCCCCAGGACGTCATGGAGGGGAGCTAGAGCCATCGGGAAAAAATCGCTCCAAAAATTCGATAGGCCGATTTTTGGCAATTATTTGCGTTAACGGGAAATTTTCAAAATTGATTTTTTCCTGAAGGCTCTAGCTCCCCACATGACGCCCTGGAAAAAATGGTAAATAGAAAAATTGTGTTGTTTTTGAATTCGCTATAATTTTTGTTTCAACTTTTTTTTCGTAAAGACATACTTTCGAGAGTTACAGCGGAAAACCAAAATTTGAACCCCCTCGCCCCCAAAATGGGGGCAAAATATTCCCCGATTTTGGGAAAAGACGAATTTTTTGAGTTTTCTGTTTTTTTAAAGTTAAATCGTCCATACTATTAAAAAAAATCATTTAACAGCAATATTTCTGATAGGTACCTACCTATTTATTCTGGCTTATTCAATTTACAACTTTACAAGTTGTTTTGATTGGTTTGCAAAATTACTTATTTACCTACGCTCTCATTTTTGAATCAGTGAAATTTATCAAAAACCACTGAAAACCAGTCAGAATTGCAGCACAGTAATAGATCAATGAACATTTGTTCACTGAAAACAAGTCAGTGAAAGAAAATCACTGGAAATCAGTGAAAAGTCACTGAAAACTCAGTGATATTTATGAAATTTGCTGAAAAATCTGTGAAATTCTTTAAATAATCAGTGAAAAATCACTGAAAATCCTGTGCTGCAATGCTGCCTGTTTATCAGTGACTTTTCACTGAATCGGATTGAAAGAGTACCTAGCTACCTACCTCTATATCAAATTTTCTGGAATTTCAAAAAAAATATTATGAAATTTTCAATTATTAGGTATTATTTTTTAAAGGTAATTTCTTAATAAGTATCAGAAGAAAAAATTATTAAAAATAAGTATAGGTACTCGTGCTTCCAATTTGTATTTCGAGCGTTTTTCTTGATTATGCATTATACCTCTCATTTCTCCGTTATTCTTTGATAATCCAAATATTTCAATAACATGCCGAGATTATTACTTAATTAACAACTGATAATTATCATTTTAATGATTTTTCGTTGAATTAAGTATAAGAGGTAGCAACGAAGTAACAAGGAAGAAAAATGTTTCATAACCTTATGAGTTGGCAGTTGGCGTTTGTATTTTTCAATTTCGAGTTGATGAATCTGCTAGGTCGGTAGGTAATTATAAGAACGAAATAATTTATTATACCTTATGAAAAATTATCAGCTGAAAGCATCGATAATTGTTAAAAGCTGGAAGTGAGTATTTATGGGGCTCGAATTGGTATTTATTTTACGTTATCAAAAAGCATTTTGAAAGGAATTTTTCATATGTACCTACCTATTACTATTATTGAAATTGAGGAATTTCCTCTTCTCGACCAAATGATCTAGAAAGTCGAGATTCAGTTTAGAAAATTTTGCTAGGTACTTTTCTTGTTTCTCTTCCTCCTTCTCCTCTTCCGAATATTTTAGCATTTCAATTTTTTTTTCCTAAACCCTGATTTTAATGTAGGTATGTTTTAGGGGTGGGAGGTAGAAAAAGGGGTTTATTTATAATTTTGATCTATAAAAATTCTAAAGAAAAGTATCCCAACCGAAAGTAGAATTTTGGGCCGAAACAAAAATATATCGGAAGTACTTACTTACATAAAAAAAACCTCATATCCAAAATTTCATGTGCTAAAAGTTGATTTATCGAATTTTAGCTAATTTTTAAAAATTTGAAATTATCCCATGGCACTGCAATGATGCAATACTCAAATTCATAACATTTTCATTGAAACATTGAGATATTAAAAAGAAACAGCAACACATCAACGACTTTGTTCTAAAGCTCAAGAGATTATAGGAAAGAGTGCAATTTTGACTACCTGCCTATATACCTACCTACTCAATTTTTTCAAAACCATCACTCTTCTTTTTAAAAATCTAAAACCTTTTTGATTGAAAGAATTTTTTCTGCGCCTTTATAATTCTCTCATTAACGTACAAATGTTTGCCTACCTTACGCCAGCTGAACATCCATTGATCATTGGTAGAATGAACGGGTATAGAAATTAGATATTCAATAAATTTTAATAAAATTGAAAACTTCATATATCCTTTGATGTTATTTCTAAAACTTTAATAACGAATTGAAAGAAAATCGCCGTGAATTATTAATTGAAGAAAAAATGTAGGTACTTTACTTACCCAAAATGGAGACTGAGAGAAATGAGGAACGTGATCTTTTTAATACCAATTTTATTTTGGATTTTCTCAAAAAGAGGTTGAAACATGCCAGAAAATGAAAAAAAAAAGGAGAAGCTTGCGCAATAAAAAAATCGAAAAATTATGTGAGTTTGAAAAAATGTTTCAAAATACAGAGATATTTCTCATAAAAAGAATGACAAAAATTACGTTTGAAGAGCAAAAAGTGACCATTTTTTCAATTCACAGGCCATTTTCGACTTAATGACAGAACCCCTCTCCCTCCGCTGTAGATTAGCACTATAATATTTATTTTTTCGCAAATCAAATGCAGAAAATTTATTCGCCAATTCATCTTTTTTTGAAGAAGTAAAGAACTGGAGTTAGGATTATTGATGGAAGGGAGGAGGGTTACAAATCGACAACTTGATGACTCAAATATTATTATAAAGTCGAAAACATAAAAACTACCTATGCACCTTGGTACGTAACCCAACCCAACTCGATTGCGATAATTTTTAAGCCGATGTGGAACCTCCAGCAAAAGTTGACCTTTCCTCAGTGTACTGAAATTGCTCCAAAAACCCTTGTAATCTTCCCCAACTGAAAATTGGATCTTATCGCAAGTTATACAGATCGTGGATTTGGAGGTCATTTTTTGCTGAAAAAACACGATCTATGTACTTTTGAATGGGCCGTACGGAGGGTTAAACACCCCAAATGAAAAAGTTGATAGGCTAGTCGGATTCGTCATTTCAAAATGTATGCAGAAATCGTAAAATTTTTCGAAATTGAAATTTTGGGATGATTTTATACTCGAAAAATTCGTTTTTTTTGGCATTTTAGTCAAAAATGTCCAACTTTGGGAAGCGCTGACTCAGCCCCCTGAGGTGGGGGGGGAGCTGAAATTTTTTTGGGGAGTACTTCTACACCTACATAACCCTCCACGCGAATTTGAGCGGAATCGGTGCAAAACAATTTTCTCCCCCTTAAGGGGTCCATCCCCCTCAAAAACCAATAGTGGTGGGAGTTAGTCCAGGAATTTTAGCAAAATTTTTACGCGAACCTCGGAATCGCTGGGGGAAAGCTGAATTTTAGGTGCATAATAGCCTACCAAACATACTCTTAAAAATTGCACCCCCCAACTTGCCGGCTACCCCCGCAAGAGGTCAATAACCTTGGCGAATATACGTTTTTTGACTGTAGCGCCGAAAAAAAGGGCCGGAGAGGGAAGAGTGGTGAAATAAAAAATGTTCTACGTGAAATTTCCTACAAACTTGACCGGTTCAGTTGTTCTCAAAATTTCAACATTCGACTTACAGTGGGAGTTAAACTTTTCCAACTTGGAAAAATTTTAAAAAATTGATAATTTTATGTGTTCATACGGGGGTGGATCACAAGTTGCCGAATGCAACTTTTGACAGTATATTTTTGAGCTCATTCTAATTTAAAATTACACATAAAATTACATATTTTTTCAAATTTTTTCGAATTTGGAAAAGTTTAACCCCCACTGTAAGTTGAATGTCGCAATTTTGAGAACAACTGAACTGGTCAAGTTTATAGGAAATTTTACGTAGAACATTTTTTATTTCACCACTATTCCCTTTCCGGCCCTTCCTTTCGGCGCTACAGTCAAAAAAACGTATATTCTCCAAGGTTATTGACCTCTTGCGGGTGGTAGCCAGTGAGTTGGGGGTGCAAATTTTTACAGCATATTTTGGAGCCCATTATAACTTCAAATTACAAAAAAAATATAATTTGAAAAAAAAAATTCCAAGTTGAAAAGGTTCAACCCCCACTGTAAAACGAATGTCGCAATTTTGAGAACAACTGAACCGGTCAAGTTTATAGGAAATTTCATGTAGAACATTTTTTATTTCACCTTTTTTCCCTCTCCGACCCTTCCTTTGGGCGCTACAGTCAAAAAACGTATATACGCAAAGGTTATTGACCTCTTGCAGGGGTAGCCGACGAGTTGGGGGGTGCAACTTTTAGGAGTATGTTTGGTAGGCTATTATGTACAAATAATGTAAAATTCAGCTTTCCCCCAATGATTCCGAGGTTCGCGTAAAAATTTTGCTATAATTCCTGGACTAAGTGGTGCGAATTTATCACTGATTCTGGACATCATATAGAAGCTTTTTCAGCAATAAAATCACGATTAACATATTTTTCTTTTTTAACAAATTTTTCGATGCTATTTTTCCTGGGCTAAAGTGTAAAATATCCAACTAGTGAAAACAAACTTTTCAAATCCTCACGGATTCGCGGTTCACTTCCATTTTCGATTCAGAATGTCAAACTTGCAATGTGACCAAACTTTCAGCTGCCGGAGTTGACCACAGCGCATGCTGGAGAAACGTCAACTTTTCCCGGAGGTTCTAGAACGACTTGAAAATTGTCTCGATCGATTTGGGAGGTCGATTTTACTAACACCAGTTTTTAGATTTTTACCTGTTTTTTTTTTTGAAAAATTGAACTATCAAAAGGCCATTTTTGCAATTTTCAAAAATTCACTAAAAATCGAGAAATCAACTTCGGCAGCTAAAAATTTGGTTCTGAGGTACGGGTGACATGTATTTTCAGTGAGCCAAATTTCGACTCAATCGGTGTGAATTGGTTTTAAAGGTTTCCTTGTTCAGAATTTATACATGCCACACAGAGGCGTCGTCAAGGGGGGCCCGGAGGTGCCAGGCCTCCCCGGAAAAAATTCTGGCCCCCGCTTGCCCCCAAAAAAGTTATGTTGTATTTATAAATTTACATTACACTTACATCAGATAGGATTTTCAAAGCATTAAAACATGAAAAAATGTCTTTTTAGGGCATTAAAAATCCAATTTTTTTCAAAACTTCGCCCTCGCTTCGCTCGGGCATAAACAAAATCACAATTCTATGATCTATTTGAGACGAAAAGGCAGAAAAAGCTCCCTTTTTACCCCCTCCCCATTTTTAGCAGGTGAAAAAAGTCAGTCTCCACTCCCCCTCCCCTCCCTCTTTTCCATTTTGAAAAAGCAAAAAAAAGTTGTCCAACTCACGGCCCCTTTTGTGCCCCCCCCCCCAATTTTCGATTCTGACGACGCCACTGATGCCACCTCTTTCATTCGTATTCGGCATTCGATAGGTACATCTTCAAACCTCCATTCAGCATTCCATTTTAAATACCAAAAAATTAAAACACTTTGCAGTCGCGGATAAAAATAGACACCCGGTATAATTACGCTTGCAGCCTTTCACCCATAACACGTTTCCCTTCTAATTGTACAATTGAACTGTTAAACAAATAAGTTACACGATTGTTAAATCTAGAAAATACCATCAGCGTTGAGAATGGACAGCAGGTGAGTAATGCCAGAATAAGGAGGATGTGTGAGGAGGAGGGTAAAAGAGAGCAGTATAACTTCGAGTTTATATAAATTACTTCTCGCGGGATTGCTGCTGCGGCAGTGGTGCGGTATAAAGGCACATTATAGGAACCTCTAAATGTCATATTGATGAGGAAGAAATCGAACGTGAGATGATTTAAATACCCGGAGCGCTACGTTGGTGAAGTTATTTGCGGTGTGAGTAAATAACAATAACATGATGCAAATATGTTCATGGTACACAGACCAGATTAGGTATACGAAGACATGTCTCTTTTACAAGTATCTTTGACTACATAATTAATACGACAATAGTCGAGTCGCGTCGATGGCGTTTAATAAAATCCACACGGATGGAGGCGGCTCGGGCGGGGTATATTTTATAATAAGCTCGTAAGATTATAATCTCTTGTGTATATTCACGATGACGATGATGAGCCCGATTAAATCATCGAATTGGAAAGTGAACCGTTCACGTAGTGTCGTCAAACGCCACACGTAGTACATCGATGATGTATACCTCCCTTCTCCCTCTTCATCGTCATCGTAATAATTACGACAGCTGGCGATATTGTCGTAATGAAAAGTACTCTCGTACTTTTTAATATTTGAACTTGAGACACTACGTACGGTGTATTCTCATGAACCATCGTCGACTGGACTCAGTCACCCGTGAAATGCGAAATTTAAAAATGCCACCTGCTACTTCCAACGAAAAACTGGTTCTCGATGAGTCAGTAAGAGCCACGACGAAGACGTCGTTGGTCGCCGATTAAGTATCTGTTATTAATTGCCCGGCGTACTCGTACTGGCCGCGCGGACTCGTAAAAGTAAAATTTTTTACCGTACTGATTGGGCCGGCGTGTGCTCGTAGTTTAGTGAAAACAATACAATAGCTACGTATTAAATGGTATATTCCAAGTTTTGAATTAAATGTATGTGAATTGTGCCAACGGGTCAAGTTTATCTAATCCTAATATCAAGGTTTCATATTTATACTCTGCAGAAGGCGAATTGAACTGTGCAATAAGAAAATTTCATTTTCTAAGTAGTTTCACTTTCCCTGGGTTCACTTACTGGCAGCGGTATCGGTAGCCGAAAATTCAGGTGTCAAAATTATGCAAAGAATGAGTTGATTATAGGGTTAGCTGTAAGATTTTTAGATTCCAGGCGAAGATAACTAATGAATAGGAATGGGATTTTAATGTTTTTACATATTTTTTGGGGTTTATTTCCGGTAGGAATATAATATTTTTGCGAAACATGAAATTCCGAGTAAAATGAGCCCAATTTGTGTGAGCATTTTTAAAAATATTTTGCGTAAAAAGCATAAATTTACGTATTTTTGGCGATTTTACTCGTTTTTCGACATATTTTGAGCATATTTTACCATTTTCCGCATTTTTCACGGAAATTTTCTCAAAATACTCGAAAATACAATTTTTTTAAAGACAAAAAAAATTGAAAAATTGACTTTTTGCCAGAATCTGCTCCAGGGATAAAAAAATTATTTCATAATTTATGAAATAAAATGTTTTAATTATCTGTTTTTTCACGTTTTTCGAATAAATGAATGAAGTTTCTGTTTTGAGTTTATCGTATTAAGTAGGCATTGTTCTCCTTCAATAACCCTGAATTTTGATACCTATACCCATATTGCCCCTACCCCTTTATTGAATATACTAACTTGGCATATTGTCAGATTTTTTAGAATATGGGTGTTCCACGAATTCTCTGTCAAACTTTTTTTTTTGTGATGGGGACAGTGTTGCCATTTTAGCATAATTATGCCAGATTGGCATAATTTTTTTCTTTGGTGTTTTTGACTTCCTGGCATAATTTTATGATGCCAGGAGGCCAAAAACAAAATAAAAATTTGTTGCGTGATTTAGCGTAATTTTGGCATAATTATGCTAGAAATGGCAACACTATGGGTATAACCGGGTACCGCTGAAAAAAAAACCTTGAGATGAACATCCTGCCGATCTTGAAAATTGAAGGGGCAAATGCTACTTCCTAAAAAAAATCACGTTATAATTTTTTTTCAATCATGGGAGTGGATACTGGATAGTACTTTGAAAACCGTACAAATTTTCAGTTCACGATTTTTAGCCAAACTTTAAGATTGAAGGGGTTACAAAAAAATTATTCGAAATAAATTTCAAAAAAATAAACTCATAATGAATAGTACGTGGAAAACTAAAGAAATTTTGTTCCAAAAACTTTTTACCTAACATCAAAACTGAAGGGACTAAAGACCATTCGAAATTGAGGAATTTGCAAATTTTTTGCAAGTCCTTTTATTTTGAGTAACTTGTTCTGGAAAATTCAGAGAATTTTGGTGGTCTGAAAAAGTCAGGGAATTTTGGAATTTTCTCTGGAATTTTTTGAAAATTCAAAAAAAGGATAAATAATTTAGAAAAGTGTTTTTTTTTGTATATTTTATATAAATTTTTCAAAAAATTTCGCCCTTACTCCGCTCCAACCAAATTATTATATCTTTTATCTGATTTTTTCATTCGTCATTTTTTATTGACCGTAATGTACAACAAAATTGATATTCAAAATGCTTGCCTTTGTCCATTAAATTATGAATTATTCAGAAAAAAAATTTCCTCGCTACGCTCAGGGTAATTTACACTCTTTCTTTCTACACAATTTATTTAAAATCTTAAGTTTTTTTTTGGAAACTTGCGTTTTAATGAGCTGTGATGAGAAAGAAATGTCATGATGCCCTTGACCAAGATGTTGAGAAAAAGGGGAGAGAATGGGACAGAATTCGAGATTATTGGCCATGTTTTGGAAAACATGAATGAGGAAAAAGTGGTGAATTATCATCGTTTGAAGATATTTTTTCGCAAAAATTTTCGTTCCCGCTTCGCTCGGGCTCAACACGTTTGTATATCTCTACAGGGGTGCGGTATCCCCCGAGTCAACGATGAGTGCCCCTCCAAATTTTCCCAGCAGCATCTCCTCCATTTTTACCAGTTCTCCCTTTTTTTTTTACAAACTTTTGTGTGTTAATTAGGAGAAGGAGTACAAAAAATACAAAATTATACCTGAATTGGTAACCTATTTGATCGATTAAAGCACAATTTTCCAACATTCATAATCATAACATGGAGTTAAAATCCATATTTTTCCCCAAAAAATATTCAGTCAAAACAAAAGGATTTCAACTCAAAATTACGGATTTTAGAAAATGGTGCTTCAATCGATCAAGTTCACCAATACTGATAATCAGCTATTACAGGTGCCGAAGTTCATATGGACTATTTTTATGCTTTTTTCTACAGTAGATAAGTACTGGAAAATTCCAAAATTTTCTGGAGGCTCCAAAACGTCTTGAAAGTTGAAACCACTTCCAATCGATTAGGGAAGTCAAAAATAGGGTATCTATATTAGGGTGGAGCGCGAAAAAAAAACATATCTCAGATTTTGACAAAACTTGGTAGGGTTGTTGAGTCACCATCGGAGACTACCCAAAAAAAAAATTGAGCCCCCTAGGTGGAGGTGGAGGGGAGCTGGGGGTTCCCAAAGGGCACCTCCTTTTGAAAAAAACGTGGTTTTTTGTGTTTTTTAGCTACTTAAAGTGGCTGGAGAATTATGGAACAGCACTAAAAAGGTGCGATTTGAGTTTCTACATCTCCTTGAGCCATTGCCATCCTTCTCCGATCAAAACTCAGACTGCTACCAGGGGGTCGAAAAGTTGCAGATCGCAAAATTTCAATATTGCGAAATTTTTTCTGGCTTTGAATTCTTTATTTTTGCGCCGGATAATTTTACTTTTTTTTTGGAATAAATTTTTGAAGAAAATTTTCAAAATTTCCTCGATCAGTGTAGCCAATTGCAAATTGTGATAGTCAAATTAATGGAATTCGCGTTGATCTGAACATGTAGTATCTAACTATATCTTATCCCTGGAAAATTTCACAATTTTTTTGTTTTTTTCAATAATTTTTCGTACCAGTGCAATCACTTGTATACCACGAAACTCCGGATTTTTCATTACGAAAAAATGAATTTTGAGGCTTGAAGTAAAATGATCGCGAAAAGAGTGTTTATCGAGGTATTTTGGTTCGCTGAACACAAATCTCCCGTTAGTTTCGTGATTTAGTATTGCCTATCTGTATAAAACGCTCAAAATTTGAAAATTGTGCTGAAATAACGACATTTCTGTATGGTTTTTCGCAATTTTCAATATGTAAAATTTTTTCTGGCCCTGAGTTAATTATTTTTGCACCGGGTGATTATTATTATTTTTTTTTAATTTTTGAAGGAAATTGTTGATTCCGCAATCAGCGTAGCCAATTGGGAATTGTTATATTCAAAGTTAGGTTTGATTACATAACTGGAAAGTTTGAATAAAAATGAACTATCAATATTTAAGTACAACCCTTGAAAAATTCTAAATCCAGCCTAAAATCCTTAGAATTACTCAGAAATCAAAATTATTGCGTTTGGCAGCACTGCGTCAAAATTTTTTTCTTAATGAAAAATCCGGAGTTTCGTGGTTTACAAGTGACTGCACTAGTAAGAAAAATTTTCTTCTCAATTTGTTTTCAAATTATTGAAAAAAACAAAAAAAATTGTGAAATTTTCCAGAGATAAGATATAGTTAGACACTACATGTTCAGATCAACGCGAATTCCATTAATTTGACTATCACAATTTGCAATTGGCTACACTGATCGAGGAAATTTTGAAAATTTTCTTCAAAAATTTATTCCAAAAAAAAAAGTAAAATTATCCGGCGCAAAAATAAAGAATTCAAAGCCAGAAAAAATTTCGCAATATTGAAATTTTGCGATCTGCAACTTTTCGACTCCCTGGTAGCAGTCTGAGTTTTGATCCGAGAAGGATGGCAATGGTTCAGGGAGATGTAGAAACTCAAATCGCACATTTTTAGTGCTGTTCCATAATTCTCCAGCCACTTTAAGTAGCTAAAAAACACAAAAAAACCACGTTTTTTTCAAAAGGAGGTGCCCTTTGGGAACCCCCAGCTCCCCTTCACCTCCACCTAGGGGGCTCAAATTTTTTTGGAGTAGTCTACGATGGTGACCCAACAACCCTACCGAGTTTGGTCAAAATCCGAGGTATGGTTTTTTTTCGCGCTCCACCCTAATCTATATACCAAATTTAAGCTTTTTTCATTGATTACATCAAATTTGTACATTTTGCATGGCAATCAGGCAGGGAATTGTAAATTTCAAAAATTCGTCAAAATCCGAGAAATGCACTTTAGCACCTAAAATTTTGGATGTAGGGTTCTTTTGTAATGTACTTTCGATGTATTTTTGTTTCGCCTCAAAATTTTAATTCGAGTTGAGAGAGGTACCTTATTAATTATTAAAACGTAGTGAAAAATACGTATTTTTTTGGTGCACCCAATTTTTGAATTGAAAAAAATATATTTGATGTCTGACGACGTGACGACAAAATCAAAAAAAAATTCCAGCAGGGATCCCTAAAATTTTTTGAAAATTTGATTCTCATGTATGCATACTTACTTACTATGTACCTGTCAAAACGTATAATCTGTGAAAATTCAAAATTTTTTATTCCCTATTCCAGAGATATGACATGTTGAATTTTCAGCATTGGAGTTGCGATAATTCTGGAAGGGGGAAGTTGAGGGTAAATTTTTTGGGGGTTTTATACTAAAAGTAACATTTTGAGTCAATTTTGACCGAATACATTTACTAGTAAAGGCCCCAAGCCATCATATCAAAGGTGTACTCAAAAATATCACTTAGAAAATAAATATCTACCTTTTTTTGGTCTAATTTGAGGGGTCTGTCTAATTATAGGGTTTTTGAGAAAGGCCTCCAAAATCTCCATAAAATGATTTATATGCATTTTACCTCCTCATTGATTTTTTCATTTATTGGTACAAACTAAAAAATGTCAGGGAATTGTGTAGATTTTTAAATTTGAGGCAAGCGTTTTTCATTTTTTTTGAGGGGGGGAGGGGCAGTAAAATGTGAAGAAATTTTTGAAGTTTCAGCCCGAAAAAATCCGAATTTTCATTTGCTTGATTTGGTAGACCCCTGGCATAATATGGGTGCCTCATTTTTAAAAACTTAATTTTCCTTTGAAAATTGAAATAAGTACTTGGTTTTTCCTTTGTATTTGAAATTTTTTCTGTAATAAATTCAAATTTTCAAATTTTCAAATTTTTGGGGTAAGAAGGAGTTGGGTGGGTTCAAAAATCTTCAAAATTGAATTCAAATATTTTTTAGCCCGAAGAGAAGCATCTAAAAATCCCGTAAAAACTATCTAGTGATTTTGAAAAAAAAAATCGTTTTACCCCATGCATTTCATATCATTCTTATGCAAAATTTCAGGATGTAAGTACATCGCGCGAAAAATCCCCCCCCCCCCATCTATGAAAATTATATTTAAGAGGTCTGGAAAAATTCGAAAAATTGGTCCGAAAAATCTGGAAAAGTCAGGAAAAATCATTTCTGAAATGTTAGGCAAAAAGTCTTCGGAGCAAAATTTCTTCAGTTTTCTACGTACTATATCCATTCCTTTGATCAGTTTATTTTTTTAGATTTTTTTTGGACAATTTTTTTGTAGATTCCGTAATTTTAAAGTTAGGCAAAAGGTCACAAAGTGAAAATTTGTTCAGTTTTCAAAGTACCATCCATTCCCATGGTTGAAAAAATCTTTTAACGTGATTTTTTAGACACAGCGTTTGCCCCTTCAATTTTCAATATAAGCAACATGTTCAGCTCAAGTTTTTCTCATGGTACTCGGTTATATCCAAAAAAAAAATGCGTGACAGGCAATTCATGGAACACCCTGTATTTCAGACCGCAAAAAAATTAAATTATTTTTATAAAACACGATTTTTATGACATAAAAATCCCATCCCAACTAATCAATTGAATTTTCTGTTCACAGGTTTTAATCGCCCTACTCCTAATATACTTCTTGCTTATAACCAAGCAACCGGTATATTGTCGAGATCATCGTAAACATGGCCATCTATCGCCATACCTGGAACCTCCTCCGAGATCCATCCGGACCATCCCGCCGATACACAAACGTCCCGCGGCTCATAAATCTGTACATCACGGGTCTCAGCATAAGGACCACTCCAGCATGAATTCGATCCTGCCAAATTTCTCGAAATGGTTTTGGCCCAGTGGGAAACAAGAAAAGGAGAAGGCAGCTTCGGCCATAAGCTCGAAATCCATTCTGCAAACTAGATCCCACGATTACGCCGTGGAGGAATCAAAATGCAACCCTTGCAATAGCGTTCCTTGGATCCCCATCGTTGGAAGCCATCGTCCCAAACAGCTCGACTTGGGATTCCACCAGCAACCCGAAGATTACGCTGGGAATTCGTATTATTCTTCGTTTAACGAGATGTCTTCGAATTTGAAACCCATTAACGTCGTCCCTTCCGCGTTCCCTTTGTATTTTGGGACCTCCGTTTATACTCCCGAGTTAACCCATAATCATCTGCCGGCTCAAGATGTATCACAGAATTTTTACCATGGCCAGGATTTCGGCCAGAATCAATTTCAAGCCCAGGATTTCACACAGAATCAATTCGCAGCTCAGAACTTGCCTCAGAACCAGTTCACATTTCACGAATTGAATCAACCCCTTAAACCGGACCCGAGCCATATTCCGATTGTGAATTTAGCCCATGCAGAAAATCCTTCTGCAGGATTTTCCAGCCCTTGGACCGTACCTCAGCCTTATTCAGCTTCGGGATCTGATAACGTACATGAGCCTAGTTTATACAGCCCTCAACTAGGACCCCATCAATCGGGTCACTTTGGTCATAATACTTCGGCAGATTCGTGGCTATATGAACCAAAGGTGATGCCCCTGTCACACTACTTGTTATCGGTGGACCATCCGATGCAGGTTTACCAAACGCCTCTGCTGGACGTGCCATCGTTCCATGTACCGAGTCCAGGTGCAAATCTACCTTTGCACGTGCAAAACCAAGTCTTCGAACCGACCCAGGCCCCAGCTCCGGTTCACGAAGAATCTGGGAACCAGTTTTCGTCGCCGACCGGTGACGCCAGCCATGACGGTTTTCGACCTTTGGCTCATAATTCGTTGGATGACGCCAAATACTCGCCTAGCGAGAGTAAATTCTCATCTGTAGGGATCGAAAGTAACCATATAAATGATACCAGGGTATCGAACGATTTCCTAGAGAATATTACCAGCTCGCTGATCGAGTATCTGACGCCTCCGAATTTAAGCCCCAATGAAGAATGGGCAATCGAACATGAAACCGAGACACCTAAGAAGAAGAAACAAATACAGATCGTTATACCTTACACTGTGGATAAATCGGGGTTGAAAACCAACTCGTCGGGACTTTGGACGACTGAAAAATCATTATCGCAGAGACTGCGTGATTTATGGGGCCCATTTACCGAATCCACAACATCACTGCCGATAGTCAGCTACCTAAAATCTAATTCAAACGTGTCATACGGTAGACCATCCTTGGGCTCTGGGAACCCTCCCAAACGCCAAGAATGGTCGGACATGTTAAGACTGCAAAAAGCCATCGATACGTGGACGGTCGAAGGATACTCGAACCATAAACAAAAACAAAACGATTACTATTTCCAAAAAGTAATCGCATCAACGTTACCTCCGTCCAAAGAGATACCATCCGATTATCTGGCCAGTACTGTGTCCTACCTGCACGTCGAACCGGTACACAATTTCAGAGGTGTACGTAACCAGATACCTGTGATCGAAGAGAAGATGCACCTAGAACCGTTACACCGCAATAGCTCCTCCAAAGCATGGGAAAAATTGCCCGTTTCGGTGTCACCTCTAACAAAGGAGAAAGTATACATTGTTACGCCTTTACCGTTAAAATCCTATAATTTCAGCGCCGAAGGTGTTGTCGAAAATTGGCCCTGAGGTGGTCCGCGAGCGACTTCGATGTCGTCTACTCTATGATTTTTTTCTAAGGTGTTTTGAAAACATCTCTTTTATAGTATCGATTTGTGCCATAATTATATGTACGTTCATACGTTTGCTCGATTACTCGTCAATGTAATAAGTCTTAATAGGGATTGCCATGTTTTGAAATGAATTACTCGGATGAGTTTGTGATTTCAAGTGCGATATTGAACGTGATCGGGGTTTCGTGAATGGAAATTATTTCAGGGAATGGGAGTAAGAAGCAATACGGGAGTCAAAGAATTAATTGCGTTATTAATTAAGAAAAGCGAATCCAGATTTACGAAAAGTCAATTTAAATCAAAATCGTGATTCTTGAGAAAAAAAAGTAGGGAAAATTATGATCAGTTAACGGTTGAGCGTGGAAGCCTAGGCTGATGGATGATTTTTTTTATTCAGATTCAAATAGTTCGGAAATGATTACTGATTTTAAAAATCACAAGCCCACCCTCCCTCCGTTTATCAGTTTCAAAAAAATGGCGACTTCAGCTTACAAAAAATGCAATGCTTAAATTTTGAAAACAAATGGGCTCTTTTTTGCAAAAAATTCGTTGCGTGAATACCTACCTAATACCATAGGCGTGACTGCACCTTCTGAGTAGGGTGTGCCAAAACGTTGAGCCCTCCAATAAAATCAAAAATAATATCTACGCCCAAAAAATTTTATCCAGAAATAGACATGGTTTTCTTCGTGTCACAAAAACAAAGTTTCAAATCTGATTAGATAGGTACCTACTTCAAAATGTGTGAAAGTGCTCAAGTTCATGGGTCATTTTTATGGGCTTTTCTCCAGTGCTGAAAAATTCCGAAATTTTCTGGAGGCTCCAAAACGTCTTGAAACCGCTCCCAAATCGATCCGAGAGGCCAAAAATAGGGAATATATACCTACCAAATTTTTAGATCAAATTTTCATATTCTGCAGGGCGATGACGTAATTTTGAAATTTCAAAAATTTTCCAAAATTCAAGAAATGAACTTCAGCTCTAGAAATTTTAGATATTCCAACTTTTTAGTAAAATTTTGAGCCTAAACAAAAATAAATCGAAAATAAGTATATCATAAAAGAACCCCATATGAAAAATTTCAGATGCTGAAATTCATTTCTCATGTGCAAAATTTCAGATGCTGAAATTCATCTTTCAAATTTTGGCGAATTTTTGAAATAAAAATTAAGCAAGTGACTTTTCATCGAAAAAGGTAACTTTGAGGGCTTTTTTCACAACATGACAAAAAATATCCCATTAGAAGAATGTAAATTAGTGCATTCAGCGTTATTTAAATTCTCAGAGAGTTTGTACTCGATTTTGAATGATTTTTCCATAACTTGCGATAACTTTGCATAAACTGGGAAATTATTCAATACTTCGCATAATTTTCCAACAGTAGAGCGACTTTTTTCCACAGCCTGAACGATTTTCCAAAAATTGAGGAATCTCCCAAACCTTGGTCAATTTTCTAAAAAATAAAGATTCTTTACAAATCAGAAAATTTTATGAAATTTACATAATACATAAAAATTGTAAGGTTTCCCAAGAAAATAATAATTTCTCAAGAAATTGGACTGTAAGTGAGTTTATTCCCGACGAAATACCATGTGAAAGAATGGGTGAATATATTCCCATTTTCTCGGGGTATGTACATACATACGAGTTGAATCCCACTTTTTCTCAAAAATTTCTTTCTATTCTGATTTTTTTTTTTCAAATTTCAACTCCTATATTTTCTTAAAATTATTTTCAACTCTTAATTTTTTCATAATTATTTCCAACATCAGAATTTTTTCAACCTAAACTTTTCTCACATTTTCCATGTTTAATTTAAAAATACTTTTCTGAATTTTTTCCCAAAATAGTTTTCAGTACTTACTCAATTGAAAATTTTCTTGAAAAAAGAATATTGCTACCAGGACACATTTGAGAATTTTACCAAAAAAATTTTCCCTGGAGAGAAAAAAAAATTGAAAAATATGGTAAAAATCACACCCGGCAGTCACGCCTATGACTAATACTGAGTAAGAATTAAAATTTATGTAGTATGCAATATCCTTCTCCCCATCTATTTCGTCCTTTGAATTTGAGATTCGATTTCGATTAGTGATTGAGGCTGTATTTAGATGCAACATTACTTCAGCTTTGAAACAAAATTGGCCAGAGAAGAAAAACTTGAAAAATATTTAATTCAAATAAAATTCTTTATGATTTTTTACGACGTATGAATTTTTTTGAGCCTAAAACAGAATCCTCCCGAAAATAAAGGAAATCCATTTGAATTCCCGTTGCTACCTCCTATATAACTTTCAGTCCAGCCCTACTTGAACTGTCTAAGAACCTACTCAGAGGCATGACAATTGGTGGAGAAGGTAACTCTCTCATAAGCAAATTCAAAGTTGGAAACATTGGCAAAAAGTTGGAAAATTTGGCATTAGGTTAGTAAAATGAGAAACATTTTAGTAAACAATTATGAAAAATAGATTCAGAATGCTTTTGTGGTGACCAAAATGAAAATTTTCCTAAATTATCGCATAAATTTTGTGTACCTAATAAAAATGTCTTGAATATCTTTTTTTACATTCAAAATTTTGATTTTTTAGGCTCGAGTAATTTTTTCTTCCATCTAGGCCGAATAAAATGACTCGTGCAAATCTTTCAATTTTTTCCAGTAGGTTTCGATTTCCTGAATTTTTTTCTTGCCTGGGTCAAGTTCAGTTTTTTGGTACAAATATTGACCCAAGTAAGCTCATAATGTATTTCTTCAAATGGTTAAGTAATTTAAAATTTTGATTTTTCAAAATTTTTGCCCTCACTTTGCTCAGATTAAGACTGTCACTTTCTTATATTCTTTATTTTGGGTTTTAAAAAGTAGCTGTACATTGATAGTTTTAATTTTTTGGTTTCCTTTCTTCGCAAGCTTTAAATCCACGAATTTCTGAAGCTCATGGCGACATCTAGGTACTTCGGTATAGGTCAAGTAGTTTATAAATGGAATTAAGAGAACGGAATTTGAGACACATTCCAGTTGAGCCTCTGAACCCATTCTATGGCTCACTCATTGGGCAAAAGTGAGATTCTCAGGGTAAAGGAGGAGGAGGGGTATCTTTCTTTGAAGCTGGAAAACAAATTTTCGAACTGAAAACTTTTTGAGTATTTAATAATTTTTCGAAAGATGAGACCTTTGAATTTTTTTTTGAAAAAATTAAAAACTGTACTCAACTTAGTTATTTTGAAAAAATTCAATTTTAGGTAAAAAAAATTAATCAAAGTTTACAGTTGAAATATTTCACTTCTTAATTGACTAAAAAAATTCTTTCAGTCATCCTTTGATTAAAGGAAAAGGTAAACTTCAATTTCAAATTCAAATTTTATTTACCAAATAAAAAAATTGGGCAGTAGGTACCTATTTATTTAATGTTTTCTTTTTTTAAATCAAGTAGGTACCTATTTAATTTGTCGATTATAATTAAATTCTAATCGTTTCTCATTACCTTTACTTGGTTAATTCAAAATTTACTCTAAATTAATCGACGTATTATTATTTTTTAAATTAAAATTCCAATTTCCAAAAAATTCGTAACTCAAAAATTTTCATTCATTCACAAGAAAGAAATAAGTACGGAATATAAAATGTTTAATCAAATATTTTTCAAATTAAGTACAATTATACATGATAACCTACACAAATTTTTTGAACTGTTTGCTTGCCATTTTCTTCCTTGATTTTTTTGGGGTTTGGGTCTTCAAATTTTGAAAAATTTCATCAAATTTTTTACGCCAGAAATATTTACAAATGTAAATAAATAAACTTTTTAATGATATTTTTTGAATTTTGATTTATTTTTCGTCACTTGAGCTCAAGTACTGCTGCGAATTTCTCTATGTGTAAGTAACTTATTCGCCCTAAATTGAACATATTTCATAATTTTTTACTACCTGTTGGTGATTTATGAAGGATACTCATTTATTTTCTTAAGTCATCTGAATTTCTATATAAGTATATGGTGAGGTGATGACCGGGTAAAGGTGAGGAGGGGGTAGTTTAAAATTATATAACCTACTCGTATTATGAATCAAAATCGTAAATTCATTTTAGCATTCGATCAGAATAATTTTAAATTTTTTATGTACCTTTCTGCTCATATTTTTTTATGTACTTATTAATTTTCTAAGTTTTCAAATTTTATCAGGTATTTATTCAATGAAAGTGTTAAAAATTATCAATTTTTCGAGAATATTTTTTGATATTAATAATGTATACTTAAATTAGGTGCTTTAGATCGAAAAAAAAAAGGAATCAGTATTTCTTAAGTGGGTGTTCACAGTATTAAAAAATTATGATTTCTTAGTGTATTTTTAAAATATGCATTTATTTATTAATTGTATCTTGTAAATAAATTAATACGTCGTTATCGAGTAGAAATCGAAAAAAATTCTAACGAAACGAAACGACAAGTAGATTTTTGATTTGTAAATTATTTCTGTACTTATTATGAGAAATTCAATTTATAAGATGTACCTAAGTTTTTTTTTTTACCTACTACTTATCTATGTTTTTGAGTAGGTACGAGTACAATATGCCTACTTATGTAATAAAACCGAAGTACATTTAATTCAATGTAGCAGAAATTTTTAATTTACCTGATTCTTTGCATCCCTGCCAAAAAGGAAATTGATAAACATTTCGAAAAATTGAACGTTGATAAATTGACTTGCCAAAATAGCCGCTGTTACACGCACAAAAGTATAGAACACTAATTTTGTGCAGAGTCCAGCAACTTTATTGGTGTCGAAATAGCATTAATACTTCGGATATCCAGTTTGTTTTCGATGTGTTTTTTTTTCTTCATAATATGGTCTTTCTTAAATTCACATTAAACGACGATCACAATTCACTTATGCACTGAACACGACTACGACTGGTATATGACTAAGAAAAAACTCGAAATGGTGATACGATTACGAAGAAATTTCATCCCATGTATTTAAATTCACCCTGTTATTATGCTAAATGTCCTACTTTGGCTTTATACCTGAAAGGAAGTCGAGAAAACATAGAAATGTGGCGTGCACAGCCAACATGGAGTCCAACCGGTAAGAAGCTTATTGTAATTGGATAGCGTTAATCGGTATTAAAATTAAATATAAACTCGAAAGTAGAAAAAAAAGAACTCATCTAGTATGACTTATTCTTATGTAATTGATCGATTGGAAAAATTCAGCGGTGGTTTTTTCATCTAGGGTTGATGGCCTTTTAGCCGCCTCGAAATTTTGAGATTTTAAAAACATTGTGTCCAGTTTTTAAACAATTACGACTGGAATTTTATTTAATTGGTAGAGTCGCAAGTCTCAATGAAATGTTCTTTTCTGAGTTTTGCTTGAGTGGGAGACCTTCCGAACAAATTTTGAGTTCTGGTACAAAGCAAGATGGAGTTGGGAAACCTTAA
This sequence comes from Pseudococcus viburni, assembly GCA_033439095.1. Classification (NCBI taxonomy): domain Eukaryota; kingdom Metazoa; phylum Arthropoda; class Insecta; order Hemiptera; family Pseudococcidae; genus Pseudococcus; species Pseudococcus viburni. Next base: position 36,218 of record JAVBJF010000373.1, read on the forward strand.
AGTGGGGTCACTTCCGAAAAAAAAACAAGTTTTTGCCGCTTTGGTCCAATGTAAAAAAGGTGCAATTTGAGTTTCTACACATCATTGAACCATTTAACTACGTCAAAATTGGATACCACCACTTTTTGACCTCTACTTAGGATGAACGTGTCACAGCAAAAAGGACATTATAGAAAAAATGGCGTTTTTGGGAAATCGCGATTAAAGTTTTTTAAATACTAAATTAAGGAATTGAGCTGGGGAAAAAATTTTAATTTAAAATTTCATTTTTTGCTACAAGAAAACAGCTCGCCCATCACTTGATATTTTTTCTATTTTTTTCTATATTGAAAACAAAAGTTTGAGTTATATGTCCTTTTTGCTGTGACAAAATTTCATTTCGACCCTTCTACGTTTGATGATGTATAATTTTTCGGGAAGTGAAAATTAAAAAAAAAATCGTCATACAAAAGTTAAAGAGAATGACAAAAGGAACATTTTCGTGAAAAAAATTTCAAATTATTTCTTCAGGGAGCGGATATATTGCACATTGAAAAATGACAACTTTTTTTCTTTTTCTTGGTTACGAAAAAATGCTAAAAATACATTTTAGACGAATTTTATTATTTTTTCAAATGTATGACGAAAAATTAACTAAAAAAACACTTCATTAAAACTTTACAATTTTACAATCATCTGCACAGTGAAAAAATTAAACATTGCGCAAATTCTCGAAAATCAAACATGTAATGTAGGTACCGAAATTGCGAACTTCGCATTTTAAAAACGCCATAACTCTTCGAGGAAAACATATTGAAAGGTGGGAGGGGGCTCATTGGATAGAGAAAACTTCAGGGAATGCGAATCGCTTGTCGCATCAAAAAGTACATTTGCTGAGTTATGCCCTTTGAAAAATAGCCGATTAATTTGAATAATTGAAGATTTTCTAATTTTTGCCAAATTCAAATAAGTATTACCCATTCAGACACCTCAAAATCGATCCAAAAAAGTTTCTAGGTTAGGTAACCTAAGATAATTTTTGAGTGAAAATTTTTCAAAAGAAATTGCATGACGGTACTGCCAATTGCATTTAAATTTACTCAATTTTTAAAAAAATCCAATTCATTCAGTCACTTGTGTTGAACATTTTTTGGTCAATAAAATAAATTTTAATTGAAGTTTTTGTAGCAGTGCTGCCTCACGAAACTTTGAAGAATTTGATGAACTTTTTGAAGAAGAAAGGGTTTCCTCCGAAAACTTTTTTTCCACTTAGCCTTTCAACTAAGTATTTTTTGATTTTGGGAGAAATGTAATGAAACTTGACAATTTGCATGAAACTGAATGGTACCTACATACTAATTATATCATTTGAAAGTTAATGTTTTCTTATTTCGTGGAAGTTATTACGTATGTACTCAAGTAAGTATAAAAAGCGACGAGAATTGTTAAGTACCACAAGGCGCAGTTATGCAACCCATATAACACCAAACTATACCAAAGTTGCATTTCGATCACAGCAAAGGAGTTTAATTCGTAGGCACATAGGATCTCAAAGTCGGAAAATATTCTGTTGGTTCTGCTACACACTGCTGTGTAGTTAAAATTTTAAAAAAAATCCTACAAAAAAGATGAGAAATTCCAAACATTTTAATCTTATCTACAAAAAATTAAAATTTTAATGTCTAGGCATACCTAAGCATCGGAAATTGAATTTATAATCAAGAAAAATTAAATGAAAATAAAATTTATGATCCGAAAAAATTCTAAGCAACCCCTAAATTTTACCAACTTGATATTTTCATACAAAAAGTTTTTGTTGACAATCAAATTGGAAAAAATCAGGTAAGTACGTATCTATGTACCTATATACTTACCTACTTAATCCGATAAGAAAAAAAACTACTAATTTTTAGGGTTCCCGGCCTCCAAGGCCAAGGAGCCCTATTAAAATCACTCATTCATCATCATCGTCATCGTCATCTTCTTTGCGATTTTCATTAGATCGAGTGAAGAATCTTATTGGCTTATACCTCGATGACGTCCTGCTGCATCGTGTTGGTAAACCAATTAGAAGAGAGGAAGTATAAATAACGGAAGTCTGTTTATTAGGGTTTTTGCGCTAGCGCGAAAAACCCTATTGCAATCGATCGATTTTGTCATTTTATTTATTTATTTTTGTATTTTTCATTTGGTTTTTCAACTTTAGCCAATCGGCGATCTAGTATTTTGAAATAGCCAATGAATGAGTAGTATTTGTCTATTTTTTGTTGGGACTAGATGCAAAACGATGTTTTGGAATTGAGTATTTTTATATTTTTCTTTTAAAACAATTGAAATATATTTTAATAATTTTGTGATAATGAAATATTTTTGAATGTTGATTTTTAAATTACGAAGTTTAAGCAATAATTAGTTTTACGATATTATTTAAAAATTGATTAGTATTTTGTAATTTTGTATTAAAGAGATAAGCGACGAATAAGCGAAAAGCGGAATTATAATGAGTTTCGAGTGATAAGAGAATTTGAGATGACAAATGGATGATAATGATTTGAAACTGAATTCGTGATCTTGAGACAGTTGGGTGTAGAAAAAAGTGTATTTTAACTTGTGTAATATTTTTTCGTGTTTTGTGTAATGTAAGTACGTTTATTTTTTCAGTGCTGGTTGATGTTTTTAGAAGCTACTTCTCGACTTCTCGACCATTGGATCACAGCAGTTTGGTTATCAAATTATTCAGCGACCTGTAAGTATATATTGTATATACTAAGACATTTTTTGTCGTAATGATGCTTGTTTTTTAATCGGCTTTGGTTCTTGATTTTTAATCTGCCTTTTTTTCCTTTGTTTCAAATCGGTGCTTGAATTTTTAATTACCCTCTTTTGTTTTTTTTTTCGTAATTGTAAGGGTGCTTTAATTACCTTCTTTTTATTATTAGGTATGGTTTTTTCGAAGTGGTGCTAGAATTTTTAATTAACCTCTTTTGGTTTTTTTTTCGTAATTGTAAGGGGTGCTTTAATTACCTTCTTTTTATTATTAGGTATGGTTTTTTCGAAGTGGTGCTAGAATTTTTAATTAACCTCTGTCTGTTTTTTTTCCGTAATGGTGCTTTAATTGCCTTCTTTTCATTATGGTTTTTTCGAAGTGGTGCTAGAATTTTTAATTAGCCTCTGTCTTTGCCTTTTTTTTTTTTTCATAATGGTGCATTGATTAACTTCTTATTTTGGTTTTTATCGAGAGTGGTGCTACGATTTTTTTGTCAGGTAGCCTTTTTTTTTAAAAAATAATGCCTGATTTTTAATTGAAATTTTTGTAGTTTGGCTGTGATTGATTTTTAATTAGTATTTATTGTTTTTTTTTTGAAGTTGGAACGTGCATTATTAATTAGCCTTTTTTTTCGTAATGGTGCTTGATTTTAATTACCCTTCATTTTGCGGTGTTTAAATTAGCTGTTCAAGTATTCCAGCTTTCCCTTCTAAGTGGTGGTAGGATTTTTAATTCGCTTTTTTTTTAAAGCGGTGCTTGATATAATTAGACTTTTTTTTCGTCGATCTTTTTGTACTTTCTTAGTGGTATTTGATTTTAATTTTGCCCTTTCAAATCTGAGGATAGTCAAACATACCTACAATTTGAAGTATATTCTTCACCAGTCATCACTGACCGAAAGTTTATTTACCTTACCTACCTAGATTTGAAAGGGCAAACACAAGTTTCTCAATTCGTTTTTTGGTAAATTAGATTTTTTCATTAGCATTTTTCATTGCTGTCTGTTATAATTTTAGTTTAAATTAATTTATTATTTTTTTTATGGTTCTTCTCGATTCAATAACTTGGCTTTTTAAAAATTACGTCGATTCAATTACTCGGCTTTCTAAAAATTACGTACTTAGATCAGATTTAGTTCAAATATTTCGGTTTGAATTACTTTTCTTTTTTAAAAAATTTTATCACTTCATGAACCCTATTGGCAAAGTTTTGCGCATAGGTATACTGAAATGCATGCTTTTACGCATAGCATACGCATGCGTGTTTTGGGACTTTTTCAAAAAATGTGCATGCTTTTCAACCTACTAATAGCTGGCGTAAAAGTTTGCGGTACGTATGCGTATATACAAGCTTTCCAGCATGCGGAAAAGCTTGCATATACACATGCGTACTGCAAACTTTTACGCTAGCTATTAGTAGGTTGAAAAGCATGCATATTTTTTGAAAAAGTCCCAAAACACGCATGCGTATGCTATGCGTAAAAGCATGCATTTCAGTATGCTTATAAGCAAGAGTTGGTCAGTATGGCTGAATTTATCGGCATTCAATGAATTAAAAAAGTAGGTTGGAAGCCTCAGATCACGGTTGGTCAGCTATTTTCATCATACAAATACTTTACCACAATGGAACACATTTACACAATTTTTTTTTACGAAAAATCCCTGATGCCTGGGGGGAGATTCGAACCTACGACCCTAAAATCCTAACTACCTAACTACCTAACCTATGCCACGCGGCTACCAGACTATGACTGTAGAGTAGTCAGTTTGGATGGTGTTTAATTTTAATGAGTGATTTGCACAAAATAATATATTTTTGAGGGAAGAGAATTTTACAAATTTGAAAAAATTTTGATCTTAAAAAATGTGGAAATAAGGTGATTAAAAAAAATTGTCTGAATACTTGAAAAGATTTTTTCGAAAAAATTTTATAATAGTCCTTTTTATCTTTTCTTTACTCAACAAATTTTTAAAATGGGATTTCGACGTCCCCAGGGACGTCGGAAGAAAAAATTCGGCGCATACTCGAACTCAGGACATTCAAATTAGTAGAAATCGAAGTGTTATGTAGGTACTTTACTTTTTACAACACCAACACGCCACACAGTGGGCTCAGTAGGCAATTTAGGCGAAAAAAAGTCAGTACATTCCATTTTTGCAATTTATTTTGAATTTTTAATTATTTTACTAGCGATTAGAGACCTTCAAAGTTGGTAGTAAAAATTCGATTTTGAAATTTTTCAAAAAATTGGTCAAGTTGACTTTTAAAAAACCAGGTGCGGCTTAGAAAAACCCCAATTGCAGCAAAATGTTGCTTTAGGTAAAGGCTTTCGAAATATTAAAAAAAATTTGCAACTAGGCCTTGCTTAATTTTCAGCACTATGTTATGTAGGTCAAAGAATATAAAAAAAGACACAAAAGTTATTTTCTACATCCAATTTTTACACCAATTAAAAATTGCTTTGAGAAGACGTTTTTGGGCTCTAAAAACGCAGAATTGCTTGCTTGCTTCCTTCCTTGCTTCCTTGCTTCCTTCCTTCGGAATAATTTTTTGAAATTTTTTTTTCCTCCCATAAGGGCGTAAAATTTTTTTTCTCCCTAATTACATTACAATGGATTGTTTTCTGATCGCATTATTTCACAGTTTTCGATTTTTAAACAGAGAATTGGGCTAGGGTGCGGTGAGTTTGGTCTTAATAGTTTCAGAATTACACTGCCTTTGAACATATATATCCACTTTACATTTTTCACCCCTCGCAGCCCCTCCCCTAATGACGATGCGTATCGTATGCGTTTTCATTGGCGTTTGCGCATACCGACGATGAGACAATTTTTCCGCATCACGCATGCGTTCTGGCTTGCGTTTCGTATGTCGAACGGTAGCGTTTACGCATCTCAAATATGCTGTATTCTCTAATGGAATTTGAGGTGCGTAAACGCTACCGTATGGCATTCAAAACGGTAGCGTTTACGCATCTCAAATTCCATTAGGAAATACAGCATATTTGAGATGCGTAAACGCTACCGTTCGACATACGAAACGCAAGCCAGAACGCATGCGTGATGCGGAAAAATTGTCTCATCATCGGTATGCGTAAACGCATCTCAAATGTCATTAGGGATACCCTAAAGACCTGATGCAAAATTGCAAATATAATATCATAATTCATATTTGTTTTCAGCACCGTTAAAAATGTAGATTTGGACACCCATATTAATTTTCAACTTTTTTTTATATTCTTAACCCCTTCACCCCCTCCCCAAAGGTCCTGGTGCAAAAATAATATCATATTTGTTTTCAGCATTGTTAAAAATGTAGATTTGGACACCCATATTAGTTTTCAACCTTATTTTATATTTTTAACCCCCTTCACCCCCCCCCCCACGAGGGTCTTGGTGCAAAAATTATATCAAATTTGGATTCAGCATTGTTAAAATGTAGATTTGGACACCCATATTAGTTTTCAACCTTATTTTATATTTTTAACCCCCTTCACCCCCTCCCCCGAGGGTCTTGGTGCAAAAATTATATCAAATTTGGATTCAGCATTGTTAAAAATGTAGATTTGGACACCCATATTAGTTTTCAACCTTATTTTATATTTTTAACCCCCTTCACCCCCTCCCCCGGGGGTCTTGGTGCAAAAATTATATCAAATTTGGATTCAGCGTTAAAAATCACGTATGTTCCGTCAGAAAAAAGTTTGAAAAATCTTCATGGGACTTTTTTTCGCCTAAATTGTCCATTGGGCCCACTGTGCGTCAGCATGGTCCGGTGAACGGCGAAGTGCGATGTATGAGGGACGAAAAAATTGTGAAACTGAATAACTGAAATTGTGAAACATGTAGCATGATGCGCAGTAGTGAGCGCGCATCATAAAATGGTGTCAACTTGGAATGGTAGGGGAAACACGCAAACAACGTAACCAGTTCTGCTGAACATAGTGAAAAACGCATAATTTTATGCTACATTATAGCATTACGCATCTATAAGCTTACTATCCAGCATAACTTTGCCAATAGGGAATGTTCAATTTTTTCAGGAGTTTCCAAAGGTGCACAATTTTTCAGATGAATCCCAGATTTTAAATTTTAAATTCCATTTTTTGATCAATGTGGTTACTAGTCCTTTTATTTATTTTGCACAATTCTTTTCTTTTTCGTATTTTAATCTTAATTATTTCATTTTTGCATTTTCATGCCTAATTTTTAACGTACCTACGTAGACGTACATTGTTTTCGTTTGCTTGCTTCCTTTTAATTTTTAATTTTTTAACTGAATTTATTTTTAATGACTTTTTTGGTTTATTTACGTAAATGCGTTCAGTTTTTTGCTTTACTTTTTTTTAATTTGATGAATTTTAGTGTAAATAACGAATATTTATTATTTTTAAAAAGAAAATCATAGGTACTTTTATTTATAACCTGCTTTCATTTTTTCTTGTTTTCTTTGTTAATTAATGATACGTTTTCTTTTTTCAGTGGGTTCAATTTTGAGTGCCACCGTTTGAGCTTCCAGATGGATTCAATCGTATTCGTATGTCAGTGAGTAATTTTTTCTCATTTCAGTTTTTCAACGTATCAATTTTGTGTCAATATTTGTGTATTGTAATCTGCTAATTTATCTGTTATTATTTCCTTTTTTGATTAATGTTCTAATACCTATTTTGTTTTCTTACAGTGTTACAATGTTAAGTATTGTAGTAGGTAAACGTCATGGGCCAAGATTTTACTAACGAGATCTGCAGTTCCTGGAATTTTGTATAAATCATTGTATCCTCTACGTGGTTTTGAAGTACCTAATTTCAAGAGTGTGGTGCTGTTTAGAAAATTTGTCCATTTGAATATTAATTTTTTTTAAATAACCTTTTCACTTGATTTTTTTCAATTTTGTAAATTTAGTAGTGGTGAGGCGATCGCCTTTCTTTACGAGTATTTTGCGTAGCACTTGAATTGCACCTCCCCTGCGATCTCCGACGTGTTATTTTATAAGTTTACAAAAAAATGAGTCCGGAGCTCTGCTACGTACCTTCTTTAGTTGTATCGTGCTCTTTTGCCTTTTTCAAAATGTTGTGCCACTTTCGCCCTCGAAAGCTGTAATAAAATAGGTTAGAAAATTTTAAACGAGTAATTAATACTAAATTTCAGAAGCCAAAAAGCATTCGCAATGGAAATATTCGAAATCCAGTGGCATATCATAATTTTTAAGATGTTCGAGTATTTAGAAAATTGCTTCCAAAGTCCTACTTCGAACTAAAAAAAAGAGTTAAAATTATGATCTCGTATTGAAATGGTATTTTTGAAATTTTTTTCTTTATTCATACGGATCACGAACTTAAGAAGGTATCAATTTTTTTCTAGCGTATAGCAGAGTTTGTTTTTTGCAATTATTGTACCTTTTTTTTGACGAGAGTAGATTTTACGTAGGGAATTGTTTTTAAAAATAAGATACATTTTTATGGTTATTTTTAATAGATGTTCTCTTTTTTGCTATTATAAAGTCAAATTATTTTTGCATTTAGATTTCAGTCGTGTCTTTTTTCTAACATGGCTCATATTTCTTACCTGTAAATGTGTTTTTTGATATAGATTTTTTTTTCGTTTACCCCCTTTTTGTTACGACACTGTTTTATGGTGTAGATTTGTGTTCCCTTTTTAAATGGTGGCGTTTGAGCAGGAGAGGATCGAGAGTACAAAAATCATGAGGTTGGAAATTTGTTCACCGAACGATTCTTTTACGAATCTTTTTCCTGTTTACAACTTGTGTTTTTATTTCTACGGGAAAAAGAACCGTTCGGTGAACTATTTTGCAATCTCATAATTTTTATAGTCTCGATCCTCTCCTGCTTGAACGAAGTGGTTACTTTAATTTTTTTTTAAATTTCAATTAATTTTTGTAAGCTTGTTTTTTTTTGCTTTATTTTTAGATCGCGTGATTGCTCCGCTTGTTTTTTTTCGAAAATATAATTTAACTGTGAAATTTTCGCAGAAAAGGTAGAATTGAGATATTCGTTCTTGAAATAGCTCGATTTCTTTTCAAAAATGTAATTTTTAATCGATTCTCGGCGTATTTTATTTCTTCCAAGCAGAACTTTTTTTAAACGCAAATCGCAGTAATCAAATTAAAGTAACCAAAACACAAAGATTGAAGATTCACTCATAAAGAACGAATTTACGATTGCTTCGTTAGCAATACTACATTTATATTAACACCATTTTACATAACACCAAAATGAGACATGAAAAAGAACAGATTTTATACTCTAGTGATAAATTATTTTCTATTCTTAAGATTTACATGCAAAATTATAAAAGTGTTTGTACAATGTAATGAATAGGTATTTAAAGAGGAAAAAAAAGTTGAATAAAAACACGACGCTTTAAAGCTTGAATAGTTTTTATATAAAGTTACTTTTCACTGTTATTTACTTATTTCGTTGTTGGAATTTTCGAACGTGCGTTTGCTAATCCGAGAATATCTCAGGGCGGAATTATCGATGTATTTGCAGATTTTTCACTCATTGAAGATCTACGAACCTATTTTGCAACCTCATAATTTTTGTAGTCTTGATCCTATCGTTCGGAGAACTATTTGCAACCTCATAATATTTGTGCTCTCGATCCTCCTCATAATTTTTGTGATCTCGATCCTCTTCTTAGAAAATCATATTTTTGCAACCTCATGATTTTTGTATTCTCGATCCTCCTCATAATTTTTGTGGTTTCGATCCTCTCCTAAAAAATCTGCATTTCATAATTTTTGTGCTCTCGATCCTGAAGATCAAGACCACAAAAATTATGAGGTTGCAAAATTGTGATTTTCTAAGGAGAGGATCGAGAGCACAAAAATTATGAGGTTGCAAAATTACGAAATGCAGATTTTTTAGGAGAGGATCGAAACTACAAAAATTATGAGGTTGCAAAGTTTTGCTATAATTGAATACTCTATTCGCAATTTTTCGAAGCTATCTGATTGAATTTTACGTAAATAAATCATTCTGACGATTTTAATGTTTAATGAATGGCAAAAAACGTGAAAATTATACGTATTTAGATTCGAAGAATTCAACGAGCCGGATATTTTCACATTTGGATAGCTGTTTTGCGAGTGATTCGCCATTTTAGACGCGAAATCGTTACTTTTCTAGGCTAGTTAATTCGTTTTTGTTATTCAAGTTGCCTACCGCAGGTAATTGCAGGCATTTCAAGCGCAATGAAATAAAATACGCATTTAATTTCTATTATTTAAGTTGCCTATCGCCAGTAATATCAGGCATTTTCGAAGTACAATGAAATAAACTGTTTTTTTTTCTGCTACATCAGGTATTTCCGAAGTCGAAGTATAAAACAAATGACGTAATTTTCACGTATAACAATCAATCTTCGTTTCTTCCAAAAAATTCAATTCCCAAGGTCAAATCGATAGATTTATCGACTATTTCATTTCCTAAAAGGGTAATTATCGTTACTTTCAATTTGAAATACTCACCTTTTGGTCTATTCTACAGCTGAAATGTGCTGGAAATAAGTCGGATATGACTAAATCAAGATCGTAAATTCATAATTCAGCATCCATTTTCATTAATCCATCAGTAATTTGCCTGAATTAGTATTTTTGAAAACTATTCATTCTTCAAACCAAAGATCAACAGTAATGAATCGACGTATTCGACCTCTTTGCTGTACATTAAATTTCAAAATTATTGATTAGTCGTTTTTTTTGAGTAATTGAGCCGCAATGTATTCAAAAAAAGGGGGCGTTTCGCCTAATTCGAAAAAAATGCACATTAAATGCGGTATTGGCGACTTGAATTCGCTCGAATACTGGTATTTCGTACATCGATCCGTTCGAGGTCGCTGATTTAATTTTCCAAGTACCTACGCGATTCGTTACTACTGAAAAAATGAATATTCTAACTCGAACGCTGTCCTACCAATGATTGTTGGCCGATAACCATTCATTGGCGACAGCAAAATAACACAAACCAAACCCAAACTTTGTATTCTTGAACACAGCGGCAAAAAAAAATATACAACTCTAAAATCTAAGTTTTAACCGATCTGGGCTAAAAAAAAACTGCCGGCCGCTCGGCAGCCAAAAAAACCGTGATCGGTTATCACAATTTTGAAACTTAAACAACATTTCAATACAACTACGTACATAATAAATATACCCAAGGGTCCCCACTAACACGCCTACTCCGACAAAACCCCAAAACAACAGCCCCCTTTACATCAAAGTTTGATTTAGAAATTACCTGAACTAATTCCCACCGAAATGCAGAAGTTGAGTATATTTCTTTTCCAAAAAAAAAAGAAAAAAAAAGGTGAAATAACCCATCGAAAACACAGATCACTTCTCGTCGCAAATTAAAAAAAAACACCAAATTTCTACCAAAAAATCCAAAATTTGAGCCCGTGTATCTTCGTAAACGCCAAAAATGACCAATTTTTAAAATTCGAGTAAAATTTGAACCCTCAATGATATCTCATTTCGCACCAATTAATTGGCAATCAAAAGTAGCTTTTAAAATCCAGGTCAACACCCGCACTATAATGTCGCCAAGGCAGCGCCTAATTTCCTTACCTATCAGACAGCGACGTGGATCTCATACCAAGCGGTCTTCACCTCGTGGCAAGGTATATAGCGCACTCGTCCACAGAGCTGCCAGCCCAAATCCACGAGGCCAGGGGCCGTGCCCTAACCCACCAGCCACCCCAGGGACAAAGCCAGCTGTCAGCTAAGCGCCAGAGTGATCGTGATGTCTAACAGACTCCCCGAAGGCGGGGAAAAGGCCACGTGCCAAAGGCTACGGGTAACCGTTCACCATACGAACGCTCCCCTCTGCCGGTGTACTGAGTTCCGAAGAAGCACAGCACCTGGTAGGGAACTAAAGTTACCTTTCACCGGCCAGAGCCTCGTAAAACCAAGCTCCAACCCTGCCGGGCTGAATTCTGAATTCAGCCCGAAAATGACACGCCCTAAGCTGAAAATCCCTAAAAAAAAAAACAAATTCGACAAAGGCACCGGGACACTTATTAGGCAGGCCCTAATCAAAAAAAAAAATCACTTCATCTACCAATTTCACACGCACTTTGACCTGCGATTTAATCACCACATTTGATTGAAATTAAAATGGTACGAAAAATACCCGTCGTTAAAAACGACCGCTAGCATGCCACTTTAGCCCTCGCCGGGATAACCTCCCAGTATCTCGGAGTGATCGCACTAGGCATCGAAGAAAACTTGGGGTCTCTTCCGTTGTCGTGAGGTGTCCAGGTTCACCAGATACCGACATCGGCGCTGCGCCTAAATTATTCCCCCGCTCCCTACTTCACGCCACCTTCGAAATTACTCCCGACCATAAAAAATGCCGAAAAAAACACCAAAAAATTTTGCAATCGCTTGCACCAATCAGCCTCTGCATTTCGAAGGCAATTAGAACACGTAACCTCGAATCATAACCTTCGATGGACAACCTATTTCCCTTAAATCAAATTTTGTACCCAGAAAAAAAGATCCCAATTTTATAAAACGCCTAGAGGAGGGAGGGAGAGCTCGACTAAAAATTAACAATAAATATCTAATTACCTAACATATAAAACACATACAACTAATTTATCAACTTAGATTAAAAAACTTAAAAATAGCTTCGATAATTTCGAGGCGGTATTGCAGGGAATCCGGAGCTGAAAAAATGATAAAAACAAATGCGATATTACTCAATGGACTTGTAATAAATGATACCCCATTACACTGATTATTCAAATTTAAAATCCAATGAATACGGGCACATATTGCAGGTAGGCATAGCACAAACACCCACAGGGGAAATTTTGCGTAGAATAACTTTTACTTTTCTCCATAAATTTGTGGAAGGGGGTCGGTTAGAGCACGAGAGAGGGGGTCGGATCAAAAAGTAAGTCGATATTCGAATTCTACGCCATCAAATTAGTGAGAATCGATATGCCACACGCTTATTTTCATTTCTTAACATACTTTTCCCAAAAATTGGGGGCTGGGGGGAACGCAAGGTTCGAAACCGAAAAATGAGCAAATATTTGAACTCAGTGACCCCAAAAACCTAACAAACGACAGGTCACACGTTATTTTTCATTTTTTTTAGTTTTGACCCTATCGAGGGGGTTCAGAGGGGTCGGATGAAAAACCCGAGTATATATTCGAACTCGGGACCTTCCAATTAGTAGAAATCGATGTGTTACTTCACTTTTTCGATTTTTTTGAATTTTGGTCAAAATTTTGGGCCCCTGTACCCTCAAGGGGTGTAAAGATCCCACCTTGAAAATTTGTTGATTGAAAAAGGGATAAAAAGGACTACTCACTGTAATTTTTTCAGATTTTTAAAAGGTAGCTTTCATCTTTTGTACTGATTGTGAAAGTTGAGCTTTCACCTCCAACGTTCAACTTTGAGCTCTTCAAAATGTAATTATCATTTTTGAATTTCCTATCAATTATTTTTCAAATCCCGCAAATAGTTTTCCTCCAAGTATAACCGATCTCGAGATATGAGCCTTCAAAATTGGGAAATTTGGCAAAAAATCGCAATTGCATAAAAATTACGACACCCCCCCCCCCCCGATTAGAAGAAAAATGATCGCGGTAATGTGAATAAAACTCGTAAAAAAATTTGAGCAAAATCGGAAGATCCGACCTCATTTTTGGCATCGGAAAGAACACAAAAAATCGTGTTTTTCTCATCTACCTCTATTTAGGATTTCATTCATTTCAGCCTTTGTGTGCACTTTCAAAAGGTAAAAAGTCAAAAAAGATTCGTTTTTTATTAAATCGAAAAATCTGATCACGAATTCACGATAGCTGTGGCAAATTTTGATGAAAATTGTCAAAAATTTAGTTAAAAAATTGTTCACATTTGATTCTGAAATAATGATCAATAAAATTTTTTTTTTTTCTGAGTAGACACTTCAACCAATTATTGCTTTATCCTTTATCCCTTAAGGAGATTTATACATATTCATGTTGAAATTAGTTACCTACTTTTTAATTGTAGAGATCCGTCGAATCTCACGAAGTAGCTCGAAAACTGCATACTCGAGCGGGTCGTTGAACCGTTGCAGGTTCCGATCGATGCATCTGCAAATCATATTCGCGAATATGTCGAATCCTACGAGGTAACTTGAAAACAGCATACTCGGTTGCGTCGTTGTAACGTTTCTGGTTATGATCGAAGCATCTGAAAATTAAAACACATCTACACGTTAAAATTTGATATTTTCTTAATCAGAAATCAACACACGAATTAGACATGATTGAAAAAAAAAAAACTTCCTAATTGTTAACGAATTACAGATCATAAAAAAATGAAAAAAAAAACCACTTACACAGTGCAAATGAACTAGGTGAAATTCCAAATTCTAGGTGTCGAATTCCTTCGAATCATTCGTCAAAGACCGAATCATCTGTAAAAGTTAATTGAATTTAAATTAAAATCACAGAAAATAACGTAATCAAGGAGTCTAGAAAACAAAATTCGTACTACGTGCTTGAATTAGTGAAATTAGACTCCAATTTTAAATATTTTCAGTTTTAAAATTGGCTAAAACAATCAAATGAATACCTATTTTCAAAATGAGTAGGTAAGAGAAAAAAAGGTCACATTTTTGTTTATATCCGTAGGTAATTAAACCTCGAAAATATCTGGAGGAAAAAAATAGAGAAAATTTGAACCAAACAAATGAAAATTTTCGAGAAAATTAAAACCAAAAATCAAACAGGCCATGAAAATTATTTGCCACGACTTTTTACACGTTTAATCTTCGTACTAGTAATTTGATCTGGAGTTCGGGTAACATTTTTAATGGCTCACCTTGTTCATCACAGCCAAGCAAAAGAATGCAAACAAAAAAATAAAACGGAATATGGGAAAATGGGAGGGAAGGGGACACATACCACTTATTCGATTGGTAACAAGAAAATGGAGCAGCTCCTCAAAACAACCAAAGACCAACAATCGGAGGGCTGCGTCCAAGGTATTCCGGCGCGGCGTCCCTTCGGTGATGACTCATCAAGCTTCATCGTGCTCTGCATACATACTCGGAACTGGAATCTTTTTCATCGCTAGCAACTCGACAGGATGGTATTTTTCATCGAAGACCATTTCGAATCTGTTAACAGAAAAACATACGTACGATTAGAAAAAGGATTTGATCGTAGAGTCGAGAATCAAGGGGAAGAGAAAATCTCTGTTTCGACTACGATTCGGTGCCGAATCACCGGATCAATTCTAGACGAATGAAAATTATTTGAAGTTGAAAAAAAAACACGTATAAAATCTTGGAAACATTTTTTTTTGGAGCAATTTTCATGATTTTTTGAACTATTCTGGAAAAGTCGTCGCAAATTTCAGCTAAAAGCACGTTTTTCAGTGGTGAATCCGAAAATATGTTTAATAATTATAATTTGATATGAAAGTATTGCTTAGTTCCAAATTTATACATACACATACACTACAAGTACATTACTGCAGTAGATAGGTACGTATTTTTCTGCGTAATTGTTTTCTTCTTGAGTGTATTTTACAATAATAGGTAAATATTCATTTCATCGAAAGAAAATGTAACAAAAACCGAATAGAAAATTGTACCTACCATAAAATATACCTAGTATCGCGTTCATAATTTCGCAATATGTAGTTCATCCATCCATTGCTCTACAACTATGGTTTCACTGACTAATCAATTCTTCGCCGTATATCACTATGAAAAAAGTACCACATTAGATACAGATATACTTAATTACCAGCTTGTCAATTAAATGAGTAAATACATATAAAGAAAAAAATAACGAAAAGAATCCAACATGGTGCACGTGTTCTCTTTACATAAACAAATAATTTAATCGATTCGGGTAGAAGGTAAAACGGTGGTAACTGATAAGCCAAAAATAAAAAGACTCGATTTCTGAACTTAGCAATATCAAAAACGTAACGAACGACACCCATTTTTGTATTATTTAGACCAAATGAAATACTTACAATCGGTTGTGTTTGGAAAAATTATTGTGCTTTAAGCTTCAATTCAAAGCAACCGTCCACGAACTTGATTCATCATACGGTAAGGCTAAGTAAAAAAAAATACGTAAAAATAATAAAATTAATAAAAATTGATACGTTTTCAATAAAAAACACGAATTCAATATTTTTTGTCACCACGCCACGTTAGGTTATACTACAATGCAAAACGATCACCAACACAAACAAAAACAAAAGAATGCACATTTTCATTTTTCACAGCACAAATTACGTAATGGTTTCTGATTGGTTGTTCACGTTTCAGTGCTGCCATTTTTGTATAAATTGAAATTCAAACATTTAACGGTTTAAAGTTCAGACATGAACGAGATTTTTATTTTTTTAGAATCAAAAATTTAAAGGAAGTGTTTTTTATTTTCTCTGGCAACAATTTTTCATGAATTTAAGATAGTGAAAGAAATTTAGCGATCATTCAAACGAAAAATATTGCCTAACGTGAAAATTTGAGTATATTTTTCATCTAAAATAGTCACAATAACTAACTCACCTATACATATTATCTAGAGGTGCAAATTTAGAAAATTTCAAGCAATGCAAATCACCGAAAACTGAAAGTAATAATAATTGAAAAGACGAAACACTTACTCAAAGTAAATATGGCAGAAGTTCTGTATGTTTTCTTATGCAACATGATTGATATCGAATCTACATCTGCGTACCTGCAGCTCCTACTCCCGAAATTGCGAGTGATCTCGATCTGGCATCTTTAATCCGACGATTCATGAATACAATCACGTTGATATTGTCCATAACTTGAATCGAATACCTGGAATCCAAATAAAACTAACGTTAGACTAATGTTTTATAGACTGATCAGACGATCAGAAATTCATATAGCGGTGGGTAATTCATAACGCGAGCAAGACGTACGACCTACGTATCACCGAATGTCACTGAAATATGTAGCAACGAAATCTGAATGAACGTTAACTTTAGCAGGGAAAAAAGTAAAATGACACGATAATTTTGTAAACTCGAAATATTTCTCGAGTGCGTTAGGAGTCTAGGACCCGAGTCAACCTGAAAACGTTCTTCCCGAAGACCAAATCACATCGATCTTACACTAAATGGATACACAGCGAGTGTATATTTTGATCGTCTTAAATGTAAGATCGATGCCAAATCATCAAACCGAATTAAAATTAAAATTACACAAATCAGTGTAATCCTAAGTTCAAAGTTATCACACGAGAACGTCTCAATTCTTGATTTCAAACAACGTAACGTAGGTAATTAGAATTAGATACAGAATATAGATCAAAAGATGGAATATGAAACACGAATATGATCACGTAGGTAATGATACTATTGTTTACTTACGTATAGGTTACATAATATTCGTAGTTGGAATCAGAATCGCAATTTAGATCTTGATCTTTTCAACAATACGATCGACTTCAATTTCGACTTTTCTTCTCCTAGCTTCCAACAGCATAAAATACCTGCCAATCAAACAAATCATTAAACTTGACGATGAAAATTTCTGATCAATAATTCAATTTCTTCAAATTTTGTAATTTTCGTACAATTTTGACGAATTTTTGTACTTTTTTTGGTCATCTAATTTTTCGAATTTCCTGTCTTTTTTGAACTCGTGAACACCATCGTAAGTATGGTAATCCAAACATTATTCAAATATGGGAAAAATTTATCATCAACCAATAAATTTGGAATAAAAAAGCACCGCAGTACTTGGAGAACAATCACAAACAGAAGCAGGCTATTTAATAGCACGAATAAATGTGTCGTAAGAAATGTTACATTTGTAAACTTACTCGTTTATTATTTCCGGCGACATTTTTTCAACAAGGATGGACCAAGTTGAATAACAGCAAGCATTAGCAAAGGTATACTGATGAGATGAGTAACGCGCAAGAAATAAATGGAATGGAAATAAAATGACTCACAAATTCATAATGACGAATGACTAATAAAATTATAATTAAAATGGCCGCCCAAGAAAAAGCCGAATTAAAATATTTCACAGATGATGATAATGATGATGATGATCAACATGTTGATCAACAAGCAGATCACGTGATTCCTTTCACCTGATTGGGTGTTTACATTTCCCTTACCTATTTTTATTGCCTACTTATTACTTTTTATTTTTTTTAATTATTATATTTTTTTGAAAACTTTTACTTTCACCAAAGTGAATATTTAAATGATCTTAGGAGAGTTTGTTTGTTTGTTTTTTTTTTTTTTTTTTTTTTACAGATAACAACAATATAATTATTACTTTATTTGAAAAAACCGATTATAATATAAGAAAAAAAATTAACAAGTACACGTCAACACGTCATTGAACCAAAAATTAAGTCTGGTATTTACATTTAGGCCGGTATTCATAGACGATACTCAACTCAAGTATTACTTAGCCAAGTAACGAATTTTAGAGCTATTTTTTGAGTAATTGAATAACAATTTTATGATTTTTCAATGATGAATCGATACTTGAGGATCTAATTATTCGATTCAAATGAAAAATTTGTATCCATGGCTCCAATATTCCTAGAAAAATAGCTCTAAAATCCGTTACTTGGCTAAGTAATTGTCAAGTATTGTCTATGAATACGGCCCTTAGTGGTATTATTCGGATTTCGGATACCATCGGAATTTGGAAAAATACTTCGTTCAACTTGTTCTTTACCGTCGGACTTCGAATTTTGAATAAATAATCATTTTTGATTTCATAAAAAAACTTTTCTGTCGAAATTTTTATTTTTTTACGATCGATCGTGTGTTTTTCGGTAGGCATTCTGTAAACATTTTCCTTTTCCTTCATAATTTTTTTCTTTCTTGACAAAATTACCTATTATACTCGTAAGTAATATTTTTTTACAAGTTTGAAAATTTATTTCTTCGTAGTCTTGCTACAGGTATATCAGAAGAGAGAAATAAAAAATCTATAATAAGAGGTGGGTGAATAGATAATATTTTTTTGTAAAAAAGGAAATGTCATTTGGAACAAATGATAAAAGTTAAACAAATCGCATTACCTGTATAGATTATGAGAAACTTAGTGAAAGTTTTTATGTAATAGATAGGTAACAAAACATATGCAATATGGTGCAAACGAATGAAGAATTTTAGAATAAGAGAACAATATATTAAGGTTTTGAAAACAAAGGAAGGGAGAATGAATAATTGAAAAAGTGAGAACGGAAAGATGTGTCTAGTTGTTTGTACAATAAATAAGTAACAGGATATGGTCTTAACAAAATTTCAGGAATAGTAATCTAGAACATATAAATGTCATTTATAACAAATGAAAATTTAGGATTAGTAATCTAGGACATATAAGTGAGAAAAACGCGAAAAAAATGTGCTATAAACGACTGAAATATATTTTCCACTCAAAAACAATATATTGAACGAAAATTAAAATTCGCACGTCAATTAAAAATTCCAAATGACACACAAAAGGTAAAGCAGTGCTGTCAACAAATTTCTTTTTGACTTTTTGTCACACTTAACGAGTGACATTTTTTTAATGACTTTTAAAAGGTAAAGCAGTGCTGTCAACAATTTTCTTTTTGACTTTTAATAATTTTCTTTTTGATTACATTTTGACTTTTTGTCACACTTAACGAGTGACATTTTTTTAATGACTTTTAAAAGGTAAAGCAGTGCTGTCAACAATTTTCTTTTTGACTTTTAATAATTTTCTTTTAGATTACATTTTGACTTTTTGTCACACTTAACGAGTGACATTTTTTTAATGACTTTTAAAGGGTAAAGCAGTGCTGTCAACAATTTTCTTTTCTACTTTTAATAATTTTCTTTTAGATTACATTTTGACTTTTTGTCACACTTAACGAGTGACATTTTTTTAATGACTTTTAAAAGGTAAAGCAGTGCTGTGACTTTTTGTCACACTTAACGGGTGACATTTTTTTAATGACTTTTAAAAGGTAAAGCAGTGCTGTCAACAATTTTCTTTTTGACTTTTAATAATTTTCTTTTAGATTACATTTTGACTTTTTGTCACACTTAACGAGTGACATTTTTTTAATGACTTTTAAAAGGTAAAGCAGTGCTGCCAACATTTTCCTTTTTCACTTCTGGATAAATGATATTTTTGTAATATAATGTGAGAAATTTCCCTGGATAAATGATATTTTTGTAATATAATGTGGGAAATTTCCCTAGATAAATGATATTCCTGAATAATTGGTGGTTGGCAACCGTGTATAAGCGTAACGCGTCGAAAAAAATAGACCCCCACCATAGAAGTTTTCACTTCAAAAATCTTAGGATGAAAATTCATCCCAAATTCATCCCAGCCTGAAATACTCTAAACATTCACGGGATGATTTTTAAGGGATGAAAACACATTCCAAAATTCATCTCAGCTTAAAAAGTTTGAAAAAATCTTATAATGATTTTTGAGGGAAAAAAATTCTTCCCAAAATTTATACCGGTCTCAGAAGCGTGAAAACAGTACTTAATAATTTTTGGGCTAAAAAGTCATCTTTGATTTTTATTCCAACATCAAAGGTTCAAAAAAATTGTGGGATGAATTCGAAATGGATCACAAAATTCATCCCAGCCACAAAAGTTGAAAAAAAAAATCGTGAAATGAATTTGGTTAAAAATTCATTCCAAATTCATCCCACGCAGCCTGGAAAGCTTGAAAAATTCATGCGATGATTTTTATGCCTACCTACCAACTACATTAAAATAAGTACTGATTTCTTGGTGAAATTTCACTCTAGGACCATCAATTTTTTTATTGAAATTAGTTTGAAAATTTTATTCGTAATTGCCATTAAGTCCCCTAGTGAATAAGACGGAATTTTTTTCGGTTCAAAATAATAAATTATCCCAATCCATGTTGTTTGACAGCCCAGAATATTTCGTTGGAATTATTTCAAACTCAGAGGCAAAATTAGGTCCTTGAGAATTTTGAAGAGGACCACAATCCTAATTTTTTTTAGTTTTATCGAGTTTGGGTTTAATTTTTCGATTAGAAATAAAGATTTGTCCGTATGAACTTTACCAGGTATAATTGTGTATTTGTGTTACGAAATTTGGGAAATATCATCCAAATTGGTCACAAATATGGGTAATTCCCAATGATTATGGATGCTGAAGTTCATATGGGCTCTATTTATAAGCTTTTTTCCAGGGCTGGGAAATTCCAAAATTTTCTGTAGGCTACGAAACGTCTTGAATCGGTCTCCAATTGAATGAAGAGGCAGAGAACAGGGTATCTACCAAATTTCAGCTTTTTACCTCGTCACATGTGCCATAGTAGTATCTTTAATTATTTTTTGAGAAAATTTTTTACCAGAAAATTCAAACTCCAACTGAAAGTTTTACCAATTTTGGAAAATTTCACCTAATTTGAGTAAATAGGTTCACGTAGGTTATTCACGACGATTATTGTTGCTAAAGTTCATATGGGCTCTTTTTGTGCACTTTTCTCCAGGGCTGGAAAATTCCAAAATTTCCAGGAAGGTCCAAAACGTCTTGAAACGGGTTCCAATTGAGGTAGGAAGCTGAAAACAGGTAATCTACCAATTTTCAGTTTTTTACCTCGTCACGTGTGCAGAGGATGTATTTTAAAATGATATTCGAGAAAATTTTCTGCCAAAAAATTCCAACTCCAAGTTACAAATTTTGGAAAATTTTACTTTAATTGATCAAAAAGGTCACTAATGTAGAATTTTGATCCAAATTTACCTTTTTAAGAGTCCACATTTGCTCCCGAAATCAAAATTATCCAAAATTCTCAATTTTGGTTCACCCTCCATTCCTCAAGAATTAAATTGGTTTTGAGGGGTCGAGATGAATTCAAAAATGGATTGAGGAGCATTGAAAATTCCCCTTAATAGGCATGTTTAAAATTTTTTTTAAAATCAAATTGAATTTTCTTGAAATTTTCAATTCAATTCCTATCTTCTTTATTAGGTATGTAAAAGCACAATTTCGTGATTAGGTATTGCAGAAAATACAAAATAATGTCCTAGAAGAAATCTGAGTCTATTTATGGGACCCTTTCCACCTCAAGCATGAAAGCAGGGCCTCAAAGAATGGGTGGGATCGACGTGCAAAATTCTTTTTTAAAGCCTCACTCTTACTTAAGAGGTAGATTTTCAAATTTGTGGTAAAAACGACCCCATAAATAGATTCAATTCGCCAAAATAATGTATTTCGATTTTCATTTGATAATAAAATTAAAATTTTTCAATCTTGATCCCAATTCGCTTCCCCAAAAATTCATTTCTGTGACTGGAGTGAAAATTACCCCTAACATGGATTTAGAAAATAGAACAGGATTTCAAAATCCAACATCCAACTTGATAAGTTAAAAATGTATCAGTTTTGGCGTGTCTTAGATACATTCTTCAAAGATTGAAATCTCAGAAATGGATTCGAGAGCTTTGAAATTCTCTCTGATAAATTTGTCCAATGTGTAATTTGAAAAAAAAAAAAAAAACATTTTTTACAGTTTTTCAAATTCATAATTTTTCATTTGCATAAAAATTCTTCTGAAAATTGATTGAAAAAATTCTAAAAGTTGTTCTTAAAAGAATGATATTCAAAATGTTCACTTAGGTAAAATTTTATTCAACAATTTCAGTTCATGGTAAACCTTACAAGGTAGATATCCCAACTCCAGTAAAATTTTGAGTCCAAACAAAAATAAATCAGAATTACATTATAGAAGAGCCTCGAATTCAAATTTTCAGACGCTAAAGTTCATTTCTCGAATTTTAGCAAAATTTTGGAATTTAAAAAATTAGGTACTTCATTGTCCTGCACAATATGTAAATTTGATCTAATCAACGAAAAAAGTATGAATTTGGCATATAGGTACCCAATTTCTGACTTCCAGAATTAATTGAAAGTGGTTTCGAGACGTTTTGGAGCCTCCAGAAATTTTTTTTGAATTTTCTAGAGCTGGAGAAAACCCCAAAAACAGTCCATATGAACTTCAACACCCGTAGTCGCGGATTAGCCTTATTGATGTCCGATTTGACCGATTAAAGCACAATTTTCCGAAATTTGTAACATCCTTGAGTTCAAATTTATTCTTTTTGAAAATTTTTTTATTGGAATTATGTCGACACTGTGAACATCGAAGTAGGAAGTTGAAAGATGGTAGATAGCTCGATACTTTCAAAATTTTTGGAGGCTCTAAAATCCAATTAACCAAAGAGATCGTAAATAGGGCACCTACTACCAAGCAGCTCCTTTCCCCAGAACATTTTCTGTCAGACAATGTAAATCTGAACTGAACTGAGTTAAACATGTCAGATAATAAATTGTGCTCTAATAAATTAAATAGTCACCAATATCAGACCGACCGGCCAAAACCTCCAGCAACGAGGACCGAACTCTGATGTTGTTGCGTCATTGTTTGATTTTTTCCTGCCGCTGTTGGTATCGTTTTATTTTTCGCCTCCTCGTATTTTTGTGTTTTTGGGTGATTTTATACCTAATTTTCGTTTCAAAGTTATTTTTCGAAACGTGTACTCATTTCTACGAACGCTTCGCGTTATTTTATCGTAAAAAAGTACACGAAATTTTCGTTCGTTTTTTACCTTCGCGAAGTACCCAGTACCGAGCACGTGAAGAAAAAACCTCGATTTCGACGCAGTCGAATTTTATTGTTGAAAAATCGCACGATATACTTCGTTTTCGTTGTAAATTGTAAGTATCTAGTAAATAATAAAGTATTCGATTGATTTTATCCCATATACGACTCAGTACAATTAACGTACGGAAAGTTGATACATTGAGATACTGAATACAAAAACAATACACAAAAGTACCTAGCACGCCATTCTAGCTGAAGTACGATTTTATTAATTATACAATATTCAACTAGAATGAAACGGTTTTTAGAAATGGGTTCACACGTGGTCACGGAAGTGCGTATTAAAGTATACAAATCTCCACATGACACCAACGAGTGGAAATATTTCGAAAACGGACAATTTTTTCGACGTGCATTAGATAATGCACCGATTTCGATCAAAATTAAACGTGCTCCAACACCTAGGTACGACAGCTCGTGGTATACGGTTGAGGTACGCGAACGCGTATTATCCTGCAAACCGAATATATACACGGGGTATTGAAAAACACGTTTCCTAACGCGGTACTCTTCGTAAGTGTACAATACGCGATAAGAAACGGTTTGGCAAACGGCTATACAATCAAGATAATATGAAAAGGCGTAGCAATACGCAAGCGTTTATCATTTCCACATTATTATCACGATAATAATTCCACAATGATAAACCTAAACTTTGATTATTATTCATTTGATAAATAGCAAGAACTAGACGTACCTATTTTTCGATTTAAACACGAATAAAAATACGTATGGATTTCTAATTCTAAATTCAGTATCGAGATGTGAAAACTGATACGATGTAGATTGTATTATTTACCGATCATGTCATTCGCCCTCACTAAAATCTGATTATTATTTTCAGAAATGTCCACGGTATCGTCGACATCCGAAAAATCTTCTACGACCGACGAAACGATCAAGATTTTAAAAACGTTTTCGATTTCGATGCCGAAGAAAAGTAATATCGCTGTAAGTAAATAATTGTCGATTATCAAAATCGAAATTTACTTCGGGTTTTAACTTTATTCTTTGTTTGTAAATTAACGCTTGCTAATACTAACAATGAGCGGTTTCGAAAACTCGGCTTCGATGAATGGAGGCTATCACATGCCTACACTCGGAGATACCGAGACCGAAGATCAGGCCGATTTGTTATTATCACAAATCGATCACCAGATCGCATCGGTCGAAATACGCAATAATAACACGACTAACGCGAATGAATACGCTTCGCATGTTTTGTCTAATATCTGGAGTAGTTTTCTTTCGCTACAACGTGATAATGTATCGTTCCAGATGGCCCCGCATACCGCTGTCGTCTTGTGTTGCAAGTGTCGAACCAACGTGCTCGAAGCCACAAGCGGCAAAAGCGATTCTGCGGCGATCGCGCCATGTTTCCATGTCTACCACCGAAGCTGCGCGGAAACTGAAGCCAGCACGATCAGCCTGGAAGACGAAACGGAAAACACGGTCGAACATCAACCCTTTCGTTGCAAGTACGCCGGAAAGGTACCGTGCAAAGAACTGATCGATGTCAAAGATCTGCAAACGTTCGAATGTTATCGCGGTTACAACACGCTACACTCTGTCATTGCCGAATCACCGGAGGTGATCGAATTGCAACGTCAGATGATTGTAACGCAGACCTTGAACGATGCACTCGAACGGCAACACATCGAAACTCAGACGCAGCTCGCCCAATCGCAACTCGAAGCAAAAGTGGAACGGGCGAAATACGCCGATTGCTCGTCGGACTTCCAGAAAGTGTTAAGTTGCCTGACAGCAGTTGATCCAACTTTCACTCTGGAAAGATTCCGGCAAACCAACGAGTTCCCGTTCCGCTCCAACGTCGCGATGCCAGGTACCAGTGGAAACTCTGGTAACCCAGGATTCATCGCACACGCTGCAAAACATGAATTCGCGAAGCCCAATCAGCCGCAGGCTACTTCCGCTCCACCGAAGTATAACATCTACGACCGATTAATGGGACCTTCGACGGACAGTTTAGCGTCATTCTCCGGCAATTCAAATTCGGCTCCCAATTCTGGCAAGAGGACAGCGACGGTGTACTCACCATCAACGTCCCCCGGCATTCAGAAAAAGAAACCGAAGGCGAATACGAAAACGGTAGCGGCGGCGATTCAAGACGCAGCGCCCACCGTAAGAATCCAGACACGTCCGGCCAGAGTATCATCCGGCAATTCGAGACGGAATACACCGAATTCATCTCGCGATAGTTCGCGTTCCGAACGAAGTGTATCCCAAGTCCCGGATCCCGGCGCCGCGAACCCGCAGATCGAGCAAAATCGTACGCTAGCAGTTCCTCCGACAGTGGCCAGAACGCCGGCGCCAACGGTAGATATAAACGATCCCAAATGGGCGTATATGCTTCCGTTTGTGCCGACGGGTCGATTCGCTGGACCGATTACGCAAGCGAAATTGCCCGATTCTGATGAGTTCGTTTACTTTATGGGTAAATTCTTGCTGTTGGGCGACGGATTGGTCTTCTTGATCATCCGGACCTTGATCTACAACCGCAAGTACGGTGGCGATACCTGGACCGGCGGCAGATTCTACGCACCGGAGATGACCGCTCAAGACTTCGAAGCAGCCATCGCAGACACTACTCTTCCGCTGAACGCTGTCGTTTCGTTTTTGGCCGCGCCGACGAGAGTGACTCTCCCACTCCCGCCGCTACCAGCTGAAAACGAAATGAGGCAGGATTACAGTGATCTGTTGAATCAAGAGACCGAGTTGGCATGGGAGTACACCCATTATCGTGAGATTTTGAGTGCCGTACCAACCCGACCCCTTGTATTCCCAGACCGCATTTTGTACCTGCACCAGCAAACGAAGAAAATCGGTGATCTTCTCGCTAACTATCTTGTTCGTCAAGTAGCGCGAGAGCCCGAGGCTCCGATGCAGGAAGATTAGGGTGTTTTTTCGGCGAGTTGTAAAAATTCACGATTCGAGAAAACAATTTTAGCAATAGAAAGTTCGATCATTATAATTGCATTCTGTAAAAATGTACTATGTCGTATTAGGTATGTTCTATTGTTAAAATTTGTAAATTATCGATAATTCCATCATTCGTGAAATTTGTTATTCCGTTAAATTCGTCATTCGTCATCGTAAACATTATCATCGTACGTCGTCGTTATTATTCAAGAAATCGTATTCGAAAGAGTCGTCGAAGTAGTCGACCGATACCTTTAGTTTTAAGTTTCGATTTATTTTTAAGAATTTTGTTCCTTTTTAAAGACTGCTTTTTTTTTTATTATTTTTATATTTTTGTACATGTATTATGTTTGTTCGTACGCAGTCATTTCTTTTGTATTTTGTAATTTTTCATAATTGTACTTGTTTGTTAAAAAATTTAATAATAAACGAGTATGTGCCTTGCCTCGTATCATTCGGCTATCGCCGACTAGTTTACGTCAATTCGCTTTTCGCTACGCTGGAGTTGTGAAAGTTCATTTATGAGCATTTTTCGCAACTCCGAAAATTTTGAAAACTCTTTTCAGGAAGTAGTATTTTTCGAATTTTTCAAAAAGATCACATGGAGGTTCTTAACGTTTCGCTATGAACAATACTCTATAGAATCAAGAAAACTGATCTGAGAACGGAAGAGTTCCAGCGATTACGAGACTCGCTCGACCGGCAGACACCTACTTTCCTACGGTAAACCCGAGGGGGCAGGGGTCCGGGTGGGTTGTGGTCCCGTATGTGCTCGTGCTTCCCCCGGGCAGTAGCTTGGTCCTGCCAGCTGCAAGCTCGAGGGGGCATGTGTCATAGGGGGACATGGCCCGTCCGTTCCCCGCCGTAGGGAGGGGAGGTTGAACGCCGAGTCGAGCCGATAGGTCACGTGATCGCTCGAACGTAGCTTGCCTACGTTCGAGGCACGAACCATCCGCTCAGACAGTTGCGCCGTAGCTTAGCCGTAAAGCGGACGTAACTAGGCAGGTATGCGTATCTGCAGGCGGTAGCCAGTATCGGTACGTGGCTTCGGTCCGTACATCTGTTAGCTGTGTCTTATTCTCGTTGCTTACGCGTAGAGGTAAGATACACAGGGCGCTCTGTACAGGACGCCAGTTCTGTATATCGTATCGGGACTTGATCCCCTAGGGCCTCGCAAGGATGGAGTGGCTTTTATGCCCAGGCGTCTCTCTTAACCCCCAGGGAGGTGCGGCAGCTTGATCAGCTGATACCGTTCACCTTTCTCACAACGCCAATAATCCAAAAAAAAAACATGTATGTGAAGAAAAGGGACTCAATTTGTTAGAAGCGTCCGTTTAAAAAACAACCATAGTCCAGAATCTGTATATGAGAAAGGGGACATAGGTGTATCGAAAAAAAGGTTGCACCTGGGTCCCTTTTCTCATATACAGAAACAGATTCTGGACTATGGTTGTTTTTTAAACGGACGCCTCATTTTCATCCCAGAAGCTTCATCAATATTAATTGGTCTTTACTTCATACATTATACATTGATACATTTTTAAAAAAATTCAACTTCAAAAATTTTCCGAGTTTGTTGAATTTTGACAATTTTAAAAAAATAGTCAGCATCCACTGAAAATCAAAATTCCGTGGAACCCTATTGCCAGGTCGCCTGCGACCCTGCTTGTTCAGTTATAAAATATCAATTCAGAATATTTCGCGATGACAGTTTTTAGAATTTAAAAATTAATTTCAATAAGTGTTACTTACCATTGAATTTTTAAGTTGGAAATACCATACATTTTAAAAATCTACTCAAATAAGATTGGAACCATGAGAGTGCACCCAAAACGTATTAGGGGAAGGGCTGGTAAGTGTGCGCAGGTATTGGAAAAATGGCCATAACTCAGCCAGTTTTTATCCGTTTGATTTCAAATTTTTGGAGGACATAGCCTCATTATTCTACTTTCAGACTATGCTTGATTGGAATTTTTTTATATTCAACTTTTCTGGTCATTTACATTTTCGTGACAAGTCAAAAATGCGCACACTTAGAGGACCAGTCTTGTAAGTGTGCGCATTAGGGTTTGTAAGTGTGCGCACTTTTTTTGTTTCATTCCATACTAAATACATAAACATTAATCATTAAAAAGCTTTTGCTTAGATCAAAGTGGAATAATAAAACTATGTTCTCTGAAAATTTGAAATTAATCGGATCAAAATTAGTTAAGTTATGACTATTATTCTATTACCTGCGCACACTTACCAGCCCTTTCCTACCTGAAATTCTGCATATTCCGAAATAAAAATTTAAAACTCAGTGGACCCAGGCATCAAGTAAAATCACGGCGTGTTACGCAATACACATCTCTGCTCCTCTCTCTCCCTTTTAAAATTCAAATTTCCCAAAAAATTTACAAAAATTAAAGTGCGCACACTTAGAAGCACATCACGTTGAAACTTGAAAAAATTGTTAAAAATCGTGTAATCAAATTTCAGAGTGCTGCATAGCAGCAATGTATAGTATTTACCATAAATTTTCATTCAAGTCATACGTGGAACTTCTAACTTTCGTAGAAAATTTTTTTTCAAAACTTTTCGAACCTAAAAATCATCGATTGGACTTATCAAAAAACAACAAAGTCAATTTTTTCTTTTTTTGGCACCGGAATGTTGGATATTTGCGTGCCAGTGTTACCTTATACATAAAACCTTGATGTAGCGCCTGACAGCTGCCTTCCCACTGTTACCAGTTCCGAGAAAACATGGGTGCGCACACTTACAAGCTGCGCACACTTACCAGCCGTTCCCCTATAATAAATAATAATATTGAAGACCTGTTTTCCAAAGTGGCCTAAGTTAATTTTTGAAAAAAATTACTTAGTGAATTTTGAAGGGTTATAGCTTGTAAAGATCAAATTTTTGGAGATCGAGACTTTCGCCACATTTTTGGTAAACCACTGTACAATACATTTACTTTGGTAGCAGAAAAAATAAGTACATCATAAGAAAATCCTATATCCAAAATTTCAGGTGCTATCTAATGTTCATTTCTCGAATTTTGATGAATTTTTAAAATTTCAGAATTTCCTCATCGCCCAGAAAAATATGAAAAATTTGATCTAATCAACGAAAAAGCTAAAATTTTATATCTCCATTTTCCACCTTTCGAATCAATTGGAGGCAGTTTCGAGACGTTTTGGAGCCTACAGAAAATTTTGGAATTTTCTATCGTTGAAGAAAAGCTCATAAAAATTGTCCATTGGAACTTTAGCACCCTATAATCGCTAATTTTCCATATTAGTGACCTATTTGTTCGATTACGAGTAAAGCACAATTTTTCGAAATTCGTAACTTCCAGTTCAAATCCATATCTTGACAGAAAATTTTCCTGAAAAAAAATTAAAAATACGCGGTGGGTGTACGCATCGAGGGGCACCACGTTTACCTGCGAGCATTTTTTGCTGGAAGCTCCAAAACGTGTCAAAACTGCTTCAAATAAATTCGGCCGGTCGAAATTAGGGTATCTACCAATTTTCTACTTGGTTTTGGCTCAAAATTATATTTCGAGTTGGGATACTTACCTCTCTCGTTAATGCCCCAAAAATGGGTTCAAAAGAAAAAAAAATTGATGAAAAATTCCATGCTAAAGTTTATCTAGACCATTTTTATTGGCATTTCTTTCGTGCTGAAAATTTTCAAAATTTTATCGAGGCTCATTAACGTCTTAAAATCTCTTCCAATCGTGAGATGGAAAACAGGACAAAAACCAAATTTCAGTTTTTCTTATTGATTAGATCAAATTTCAATATTTTTCAGAACAATGAGGCGATTTTGAAATTTCTAAAATTGGCCAAAATTCGAGAAATGAACTTTAGCATCTCCATTTTTGGATACGGGCTTCTTTTACAATGTACTTCGGATTTATTTTTGTTTCGCCCCAAAATTTTACTGAACGTGGAGATAGGTACATCTCTTGTAAATGGGAGTTAGTGAGTTGATTCCTAGCTTTGAAAACGGTTCTAATTGATTCCCATTTTTTTTTTGAAATGTCCGAATTGATTCCCCCTTTTTTCAGGCGTACCTATATGTGACGACGCATAGTAAAAGGGACCTTAGGGTAGGAAAGTCAATTTTTTTTTTGATTCTGGTAGGAAATTTCCTTGAAATTTGAATGGAAGCGGTCCCAGACCTCAAAAGTGATTTTTAAGCGAGTTACGCCAATTTTTCTTGAGTAAAGTCGAAAAAAAAATTGGAAATAAAAGGGACCTTAGGGTTTTTTTGGAGAAAATTTTGCAAATTTATTTATGTTCTGGAAAAAAATTACCAAAATTGTTTCAAAAATGGTCAAAATAACAGTCTTCAGCAGTTTGTACCTCGAAAAATTTCAAAAGCTCAAAGTTCAAGTTCATTTTAATAAAAGGGACCTTACGGTTCTTTGCTGAAAATTTCACAATTTTATATCCGTTCTGGAAAAAAATTACAACAAAACTTTAAACGCGTTTTTCTCGAAAAGTGGTTTTTGGACGTAAGGTCTCTTTTACTTTGCGCCGTCACATATACGAATTGATTCCCAACCTCTTTCAACCAAGGAATTTTTCAAAAGAGCGAATTAATATGCACAAAATGTTTCTACGACTCAAAATTAGGTTCAGCAAATGTTGGTTTGTTTCAAAATGTGGATTTGGGGCCTATACAGAGCAGGTTTCACTCCAGTTCTCAAGAATTGAAATGAAAAATTTTCCTATATGTTTCTAAATCACAGATTTTCGAAGTTTTCGAGCTTTTTATTTATAAAACACAAAAAAGGTATTGAAATGATTTTTTAAATCCAAAATAAATAACGCCATTGTTTTTTTTCGTAAAATTTTATTTCCAAAACTACGATTAAAAAATTCCCAAGCATAAGCGCACCCAGATGGGAAAATTTTTCATTTCAATTCTTGAGAACTGGAGTGAAACCTGGTCTGTAGGCCCCAAATCCACATTTTGAAACAAACCTATGTAATTTCAAGTCGTAGAAACGTTTTGTGCATATTAATTCGCTCTCCTGAAAAATTCCTTTTTTGTAAAATAAAGTGGGAATCAATTCATACATACCCTGCCAAAGAAATGGGAATCAATTCGCATTCACTCTTGAAAAAGGGGGAATCAATTCGTACATCTCCAAAAAAGAAATGGGAATCAATTCCTCTGTGTTTTTACACAAATATTTCTTTGGGAATAAACTCACCTACAGCCCTTGTAAATATGAACTCTATTATTAAATTTTTTTATTGGTTCGAACTATGAGGTTTATTGGGGCCAGTTCAAATCATTAGAATTTGAGGGGATTTCATTTCATTTATCTTACAGCTGGAATTTAGAAAAATATTTTCCATTCGATCAGCATCTGACGGGGTAAAGCCTGCAAATATCCACTTGATTCCCAATGACGTGTTCGAGCACTAATAAATTCACGTTTGGAAGCAATGTAAGTAGATACCTAATCGACCGAAAATTTTCCTGATTTCGGTTTCAAATCCATTCATCTCGCCTAATTTCATAGGAACATCGAAAGAAAAATATAAAAATCAACGCAAATCCAAATTTTCATACAAAGTAGTAGGTATTTATTTCAGTTTTAATACACGATAGTATTGGTCATTACAACGATATGTTTTAACCGGTAAATTGAAAATTAACGTAGGTACGTAAATTTAACATGGAAAATTCTCATTGAAATTTTAAATTAAGTTACATAAAGAATAAATCCAGAGCGTATTTCTTCAGGACCTATAAATCGAATACATACATTTCAAAAGACTTTTTTTTTCGTTCAAAAAATTACACAAATGCTAAAAACGTTTAAGAAGGAAAGAGGAAAAAATCAAGGTAGGTAGGTTGAAAAAACAGATTTTTTTCCGCCAAAACAGATATAAATACAGCACAAATTATACTTACGTATTTAGAATGATTTAACCGTAAAAGAAAAAAAATAAATAAAAATTCGTTACAAAAAATTCTGTACAATTCAATAAATAGTACATAACGAAAAACAAAAAAAGAAGGGGGAAAAGGAAAGAAAAGGTGTAGGTATACTATAATGTTGAAAATTTACTCAAATATGTATACTATCAACATTGCTCATATCGAACAGAGATGTGCTTACATAACTAATCACAATAATGAAGAGAGAAAAAAAAATGAAAATCAACCGGCGGCGAAACCAATGTACGCAGCTATTTGAAAAAGAGAAATACATGTGAAAAAATTTTCTCGCATTTTCACAGATATTCACGGTATAAATAGGCCTACGAAAATCCATTTTTTTTTTAAACAAATTTTTGCGACTACGAATAAATGGTTTTTATAACATACTGCTCACGTAACATTTTTTTTCATTTTAAACCACATACATATGATAGAGTTATACTCGTATAAATTTTAGGGTTTGCTTCTTTTTTTTTTTTTTAGGTATAAAATATCACAGAACATTTTCCAATGACTAGATTAAATAGTTAAAAGCAATTATTTTCGACTCCGAGGGATACTTTTTTAGACGCCATTTTGTAATACTTTTTGGTCAGTAGAAAGTAAGACATTAATACTACTTACAAGTTTAATATGGGTAATGTAAAAATATCAATTTGTACCAGCGTATTTAAGATCTACCGCTTATCACAACACTTCGTCCATCAGTTCAGATAATTTTTTCCAGTTGAAAATTATTTTTGGCGCATAATTCAACTGGCACGATTTTAGAAAAATTACTTTTCAAATGCTTCGAACCGAAAATTAAAAAAAAACAACCTCAGAATATAAACGCTGGTACTTGGACGATTTGAAAAATTTCCATACGAAGGAAACTCGTTTTCGAAAGATGACAGAAAGACGATACTTATATTACAAAAACAAAGGTCTAAAGGGGGAGAAAAGTCAACTTAGGTAATTGTAAATAAGATATTTATAAGTAAATAGCCGCATCGCTTTGTCTTCGGTTGGATTTTAAAAATCCGTCATACTTCGCACCAGAGCTTTGCTCAACATCCAGCGAGGCTGGATCTGTCTGAAGAATAGAGGAGAATAGCCGAAGAACAACGGCTTTGGACCGTTGTCCCAGTCTACTTTAGTCACGATTTCCAAGCTCGAAATTTACGTAACGACAGCCTCTTCAGTCTGGACATGGTGCTGATGAAATCCTGATCTTTCTCCTCGTCGCTGATCGCTTCGCCTTCGGAATGAACTTCGCGATGTTTCTTGGGCGTCGGCTCAACGGAAACGATGTTCTCTTTGGCACTGCCTCCGCGACCCAACCCGCTCAGGGGGAATCTGGTTTTCATAAATCGACTGGCTGGCGGATCGCTGAGGGCTTCGCCGACCGGCAGCTTGGATAACCCTTTGCTGAGTTTTTCGAAAGTCGTGCTGCGTACTTTTTTCAGTGTTTCTCTTTCGTGGAGTATGAATCGTCCAAGGGTCGGCCAATGGGCTTGAGTACGATAGATGTTCTCGTCGTCGGGTAAAACTCGTTGTTGTTTATTGCCTCCGTATTCCAATTCCTCGATTAGTACGAATTGCGAAGGATTTTCCAGACGTCTGGCTTTGATGAGAGCCTGGGCTAAGACATCTTGGGCGCAAGCGCTGACAGGAACTTTAAGAATGGCATAAGGAATATCGGTCGATACGTTGTAAACGCAGACTAGGAAATTGTCAGCGTCTTCCCAAGTTTTAGGCTGTCTGATTCGTGTACTGCGGATGGACGATAGCCAAGCTCGGCTGCTGGGATCGTCTCCCAAACGTTTCAGCAAGAAACGCCCCTCGCCTTGCCATTGAGCTTGGGATTGCAAAGGGCATTCTTGAGTATCGAGGACTCGCTGAGTGGCCGGCACCTCTCTGTCTTTTTTCTCCCAGCCTCGCGATACCTCCTCGACCAACACGTAGTCGTTGATTTTCTCGGCTGCCACTCCGGCTTTCTGCAGGGCTTGCAAGATCACCTCCTGGGTGGTGCTTTCTTGGGTTATTTTCAAAATGGTGCTGGGCTCGTCGGGCACGACGCCGTAGACCATCAAGAAGAACATACGTCGTTTGACGCCCGGACATCGAGCGTCCGGCTTGCCCAACGTGCCGCTGGACTCGATCGAGCAACTAGGCCCCTCTTTGGGGAACGAATTCTCGGAGCTCGTGTAATCCAAGCTTTCTTCTTCGGTTCGCGAGTAAATGAATAACGTCGATACGTACAAAGGTTGATTTTGATTGTTACGCAGACGCACGTGCCTGTATCCGGGTTTCAGATGTTTCAACGGTATGACCCTCTGAGCAGTGATGTGGCTGGTACTGACATCTATGACGTTAAATCTGATGAAAGTTAAATCTCTAAACATGACTTGGAAATAAAACGTGTCGTTCCAAGTCGGATTTAGGGAATTCCTCTGTACAATTTTGGTTTTTTGTTTACAGCTATCCACCGGTATCCCGATCAGCTCGACTTCAACTTGGACACTCGAATAGAAATTATTTTGCGATAAGTATTGACCAGAGATGACATGCAGGATGAAATTAGACGAATGTAATCCATCGAATTCCTTATCCCAAGGGTTGAAGCGACGATACATCATGTGATTACGATCGCACATCACGCTTGGTTTGAGGACATACCCGCATCGGCCATTTTGTTCGAACATGGCCGTATTTATATGCAAAGCCGTGTCTTCGGTTTGGTAATTTAGGGCCACCATTTGTATCCCGAATGACCAGAATATGACGGGGTTGAAGTTGGACGAGTCAATGCGCATTCCGGCCGGATACGTTCGGACGAGTTGGGTTTCGGTGTGGGCGATTAAAGCGAGAGGTTGTTTGCGACATAGTTTTTTGGCGGCGTTCTCGTTCAAAGATGCGCATTGGTAGCAAGGATGGTACATGTTGAGACGTTGTTTGG
Organism: Pseudococcus viburni; assembly: GCA_033439095.1. Taxonomy (NCBI): domain Eukaryota; kingdom Metazoa; phylum Arthropoda; class Insecta; order Hemiptera; family Pseudococcidae; genus Pseudococcus; species Pseudococcus viburni. The sequence goes on from JAVBJF010000373.1 coordinate 71,481, forward strand.
AGTGATGCGATTCGGATGAGCAGGGGCTACCCGTGCTGGATACTTTTTTCGTTATGGAGCTCGGCAGAGAACTGGTGACGGAACGTTTGTACCGGACTGAGCTGCTGGGGCTGATTGTGTTCAAGCCTCGGAATTTTATCGCCTAGGAAGATAAAAGGAGATTGTTAATTAGGGTTGATGAAGCGGTTTGGGAATGAGAAAAAATTATTCGAAAGTGAATGAATCAAATTGAACGAATTATGAGTCGAGGTGTTTGCAATTGCAAATAGATATACCATACTTAGTTGAGTTGAAATTTGCAAGTTTCGTCTTTAAAAATGTCATAAAGTTGAAAAAAATGCTGTCGGTTTTGAAAATTTTACCAATGTCTATTTGAATTTTTGCCCTTACTGATAAAAGTTTTGTCAATTTTGGAAATTTTTAAATTCCATATTTGAAAAAATTACCAATTTAATTTCAAAAATGTTACATTTACGGCGTAGCTGACGTAAAGTCGTGTTTTTTTTGGTGCCCTTGTATTTTCGTCATAATTTTCTCAAATATTTTTAAAATCTAAACTTTTTAAAATTTCTTTTCAGCCTTTAAATTTTTTTCCAACTCGGTAATTGTTCACCTGTTCATCAATTAATCTTAAAATTTTTTCAACCTGTAATTTTTTTCTCGTTTGTTTTCAAATTGTAAATTTTTTCTCAAAAATTATTTAAATTGTAAATTTTTTTTCTCAAATTCTCTTCAACCTTGAAAAATTTTTAAACCGTAAAATTGTTCATCAATTGTTCGTTCTTAAAAATTTTTCAGTGCATTTTTTCTCCATTTTTTTCAAATCGTGAATTTTTTCACTATTTCTTTCCAACCTTTTTTTCTTTTTCTCCTTGAAATTAAAAAAAATTACTCAGACTCAAATTCTTCTCAGCTCTGAAATTTTTCTATGCAAAAAGTTTTCTATGTTCTTAAAATTTTTCAATCTAACATTTCCACAAATATTTTCCTGTACCTATTTATTACCTAACTTCTTTTCTACTCATTTTTCCCCAAGTTTACAACTTGTTAATTTTTTTTCAAACTTGAAATTTTTTCTTTTTCTGAAAAATTTTCAATATAAGAGAAACAATTTCATTTATTCGATAATACGACACTATGCAACAGGAGTCATTATCTTTTATATTATTTTGGAATTTCTGAATTCAAATTATGAAAAAATGTAAGGGTCGGATGAAAAAAAATGAATTGAAAAAATTTAGAGAAGTGAGAAGAAGTTTGAAGAAATGTTGAGAAAAAATTTGATTTGAAAAAAATTTCAGAAACAATTTTGGGTTCGAAAATATTTCAAGGAAAAAAATAATTTGAAAAAATTAAAAGAAAAAATTCTAGTTAGAAAGGCTTACACTAATAAATTCTTAATACCCCACAGAAATTTTGAAAGACACTTCCCAGCATATTCAAAAAATTTTAACATTCCTTTCTAATACATATCTAAAATCCTTACTCTGACGTAACCCCCTTTCCCTCACGCTTCTAGCATTAATCGCTGTATGTGGCGTAAAAAATCCAGAAAATTGTACACGAATTAAAAATTTTGAAAGGTAAAGGGACTTGAAAAAAAAAACTTTGCTAAATGCACCACCGAACAGAAATTTCATTGGCCGCTCCGATTTAGTCCCGATGTGCTCGTCATAGACGACGCTCCTTTCCCTTTGAAAAATTCGAAGTCACCCGCCTTCATTGGTTACAAATCATTAAAATTATTCAGACTTTTTTTGATTTTTGTATTTTTTTAAAAAAATCACAAAACTCAAAATTTTGAAAATTGAAATATTTAAAAACTAATCGTTGCATACGATGGAGTTTTGGATAAGGATAAAAAAAAATCATTGCACGCAGATTTTGCCTAATCGAAAATTTGAAGGGGCAAAAATTCACAAAAACCTCAAGTTTTTGTAAACCTTCCCCGCTCAACCCTTTCCAGATATTTTGAGTTCGACGTTGGCGTTGTTCCTTGCCGACCTACATGTAGGCAACCTTTCATTCAGATCAACACGAGACAATGTGGAACGATTCCTTTCTAAATTATAAAAAAAACCGCTGCGTTCTGGAACTTTTGGGTCGCCCAGGGCAGTGCAGAGAAAATCTGGGCTCAGGGGAAAATTTTAAGAGCAAAAAAGGGTCTCACACAATAGGAGGAGAGATTTAAAAATTCAAAATTTTGATTTTTGAGATCCAATGCTGAGTAAAAGAAGGAGGCTGTCGAGTCTAGAAAATATATTAAAAAATCGATTAACACCTTCCGATCACGCAAGAGCCTTCAATTCATTCAATAAGTAGGAATTTTCGAAAATAATTTTCCGAAAATTCCGAGAAAATTCAAAATTGATTTGCAAACCCCCTTTTTACTTCTCCTATTACATATTCACTTTATCTAAACTTTTAAAGGTTATAAAATGGCGATTTTCTCGAAAAAATTGTGCTTTTGGTCTACACAGTTGCTAAATAATCTCTAAAATTGATTTTAATAACTTTTGAATTTTTTGAAAATATTGGATTTTTGATTTTTTGACAACTTTTATAGAATTAAAGGCTTTTGCAAGATAGGAACATGAATTATTCGATTTTGAATTTTTCAAATTATAATTTTCTAGTCGCCTTAGCTCTTGTTTTTTGCGTAGTATTGGAACTCAAAATTCAAAAATTTTGGTTCTTTGGCTCATCCTATGACACAAATAAAAATTATTATGAAATAATTTAAACCAAATTTAGCGTACTTGCTAAGCCAGATTTTTTGTTTGAGAGGACCCCGTGGCAAAGAAAACATGTTTTTTAGTTCTAAGGGATCTTCGCGGGCCCCCAAAAAACTTGTGACGGGGACATCCCCTTTCTCTCCTCTCTGCACAGGCCTGGGGTCGCCTTATTATACAGAGATACGCCCTTTCACTTTCCCAGGTTTATGCTTTTCACAGTGCTGGTGATAAACTAACTAAAAGTTTCGTTATTTTATGAAGAATTTTCAAATGTGAATTTATATCAATGTTTCCAACGTGTTGAAAGGATTTGAGATGAAAGTAATGCCAAGACATCAAAACGACGTGTAAAAAATTCATCTTGTCCAACTCCACATTTACCTCTGGGCCCTTTCCACTGGACCTCCAAATGTGAATATGTTCAAATGCTCAAAAAAAAATTCAAAAATAGTTTTAGTAGATATGAATTTCTTTGCCCAAAAATCCCACTTTACATCACCGTCCTTTTTTTCAGAAGCCTTAAAAAAAAATTTCATATGTTTTCAATATTCAGCAGGTAAAGAATTGAAAAAAATTGAAATTCTTCTGAAATGACGTCAGTATTTTTCCACACGTTTTTCAATTTTTTTAAAAACATACGCAATGCATTCCTCATTTTGAAAAAATAGCCAAAGCGTAGTTGACGATGGAAAGTAAAATACTCATACTAACACCTTTTCAGCACAACTTTTTCCAGAAAATTTATTCTCCACTTTTTACTGAATATTGGAAAAACAAAAAAAATTTCATAAAAACCCTCGATATATTAATATTTTTTTGAAAATGCTTCAATTTTGAGGTTCAGTGAGGAGAGATAAAAAAAATATAGACTGGTGGTGAAATTTTTCTCACGTCGTTTTGAAGCCTGAGCATGACCATCTACCTCTTCATTAAGGTTCGCAAAAATGTGCAAAACGATCACCTCTAGTCAGGACCTCTCAAGTCCCAACCACCTTTTAGACACTTATTCCCCTGCACATTTTTTAGAAAACGAAATTTTACAACTTTTAATTTTTCACTTTTCAATTTATCTTTTGACAGAGAAACTTTAAGTGGCTAAAATTAGAAAAAAAATTTAAGCATGAAAATATTCAGTTCTACAATGTTACAATTTCAAGAAAAAAAAACCTTTTTGGCAAATAGGTACAATTTCAGATATTTCGTCGATTTTAAACATTTTGTACAAATTTTTAAAAATTAAAAAAAAATTAAGAGCACTGTAACTTTGAAAATATGATTGATTTCAAAGGACTACTCAATTTTTAAGGTACATTTTTTTCAAAAATTCAATCAGCTGTAAGTGTATTTTACGATCTTTATTCCACTTTCTCCTCTCGTAAGTATCTACGTCCTCAATTTTATTTTAGGCGATAGAATTGATATTTTAAATTTATTGGAAAAACTAAATCAACATTTTCTGATTTGATATGTTCAAAATTTCAATTGTCTATACCCTGCCTACCACGTGATATGTCTGATCTGAGGAACTAAGTAGGTTCCTATACAAAAATTTTGGAGTGAAATTTATACCACACATGACATCATTTTTTGGGCTTTAAAAACGAAACTAAAAATTGAAAGTCAATGTCAATAAGTAGGTAGCCAAAAAAGTATCTCATTAATTTTTTATATTTAGGCACTCTTTTTTTACCCATATTTCGTCCTTTTTGATAATTTCTCATTCGAATACTTTCGCTGCATTTAGAAAATCGTATCGAAAGCACGTAAAAGTAGATAGGTACCTGAATATAAATAATAATATCGGAGAGTTCTTTGGAAATTTGGTTATTTTGTTTTTTACATTTCTGAATGACATCATCTTCCAAACCATTCCACTCGGTCTCGGTCAATTGTAACGAGGATTTGGTAGGGTTTCGTGATGGAGTCTCATGACTAGATAGAGAATCAGTTCTCGTTGTAGCTGAAATCATTTATGAAGGAAATTTCATTAGCAGAAGTCGAATGCAAACGTTTATTGAAAACATTTGGCAACTCACCGTCCAAATTATCATCGTCGTCATCATCGTCATCTTCATCGTCGTCGCTGTATTCGTCATTCAACGACCCTCCGCTGGTATTAGATACAATGGAGCTGGCTCGAGGAGCTTGAGGTTGTCGCTGCGTTGCTCTGGCTCCCTTCAGTATCGGATGAGGCGTTATATCGGCCATCAGTTTTTTATTTTTGATTAGAATTCGATTTTTGAGCTGCGCCGGTGACGGTAAATGGGGCTCGTCGCTGAAGTCAGCGTCATATAAAAATTTTCCCACAAGTTTATCTCCGAATACCATCTGCAAAGAGTCATAATATCGATGTTAAATCGTCTGATAGGTACCAAAATAATTCCTGAGTAGAATCGATTTTATGCTTGTTTCAATTATAAGCTTAGGTACCTGAAATATTTGAGCCATTCTGCCTTGCTGCTGAACAGAGCAATGATTCTCTAAGGAAAGTATTACTGGGTAGGGCGATGTTACAAAAGCGCTCTTGTTTATCGCCTCGACGACCGCTTTGAATGGTATTTTGGTGGTGAATGTGTGACCATGGTAGATTAACGGATTGCCATCGTCACCATCCCAGCAATCCAGTTCCACACAGCGACACCCGGTCAAAAGCACCTGTTGGGATCACACATGAAAATAATTACAAATTTTGTTAATTTTCAATTTTTCAATGCATCGAAGATTAATTTTGAGTACAAACCTGGGTGTACAGATCAACTGAAGATTCGCCTTTCAACTGATGTCCCGTTAAATAGGTGTTATGAGATGAAGCGATGTAATAATGAGATAGAGGTTTATCCATGTCCATATCGTTGGGCTGCATTCGTTCGTTCGGATACGCGTAATTATCCTTATCCATTAAATACCGAGCGAATCCTTCAAATGATAGGCAATTTTGAGACCTAAGAATTGAATCGGGTTCGTGTCTCTGTATGGCACCAGAAAAATAATCCAATAAGTAGGTACATATCTCAAATTTGTTTTAAAAAAATCAGAAAATGAGCTGACAAAAAAATGTCGAGTAGAGATGTATGTAGGTACTTAGATATTGAAACCACTCACATAAATCAAGGCGATAACTTCATCTTCAGATAACCTTTCCATTTGTTTCGTTTCCAAAAATTTCGAGAAGTTACTCAGGGTTATGATTTGAGATCTGGATGTGTCAATGCCAGCGGAGTTCGAAATAATGCTGGCCGTGGCAATTGCGTCGAATATTTTCTTTTTCTGTATGGATGAAGAATTCTTCGATTCTTCCAGTTCGAAAGAGCTGTTACGTGTTAATAAGCCTGAAAAAATAACGATAATTTAGTGGAGTTTTTTCAAATTTCAAAAGAAAATATAAACATGTTAAGCTACGATAGGTAGGGAAGTAGGTACTTGATATTTATACATTTTTATTTTTCAATCAATTTTTTTGATAAATTTTAGAATTTTAGATACCTAAATTCTACTAAAATTATTAAATTATTATTATTTTCCGTTTTTTTGTGTTTTTTTTTTGTGTAAAACGAGAAGTTTAGCCAATTCAAAATAAGGAAAAAATGCAAGGAGAGATGCAAATTTAAGTTTTAATACATTGGTTCATATAACAGACACAATTCTCATTAATTTCTCATGAAGTCGTTATAGAAATTATTTTCAATTGCATTGATTTTAAAAAATTAAGAAAATAATGAATCAAAAAATCCAATTTTTTCGAACCCTCCTTTCAGCCCTTCAACTCGAAAAGTTCAACTATAAAACAACAATGTAAGTGAATGAAGCGTCTCAGTATTACCATCGTAGAGTTTAAAATTTTTTAGAATCTTAGAATAACATTTAATCGGTGATATGACAACACAGGCATAGCATACTTAGATAGGCAACAGAATACACGCGTTTGAATTTTTTTTCAAAGGTTCCCAAAGGTGAAAGACTCCTCAAAAAAATGTTCACTCCAATTTCTTAGTTTTTCAAGAATTATAAAAAGGAAATATTTGTTTTAGTACACAGAAGTATCGGATAATGGATAAATACAGGGTGTCTGGTAAGTGGTCTGCCATACTTCATTTTTGGATATAACCGAGTACCACTGAAAAAAAATGTTAGATGAACAAGTTGAAAATCTTTAAAATTGAAGGGGCAAATGATGTTTTTTAAAAAATCACGTAATTTTTTTTCAACCATGGGAATGGATAGTACTTTGAAAACTGAATAAATTTTCATAATATGACTTTTTGCATAGCTTGAAAATTGAAGGGGCTACAAAAAATTGTGTTCGAAAAAAGTTCTAAGAAAATAAACTAATCAAAGGAATGGATAGTATGTTGAAAAATAAACAAATTTTGTTCTACAGACTTTTTGCCTAACATCAAAAATGAAGGGGCTACGGGTCATTCAAAAAAACTGGGCTTCAAAAAATTTTCAAATTTTCTCAATTTTGGATGACCCTTGGCCCCTTCATTGTTCATGTTAGGCAAAAAGTCTGTCAAACAAAATTTGTTCATTTTTCAACATACTATCCATTCCCTTGATTAGTTGTATTTTTTTAGAATTTTTTTCGAACAAAATTTTTTGTAGCCCCTTCAATTTTCAAGATATGCAACTTGTTCATCTAACGTGTTTTTTTTAGTGGTACCCGGTTATATCAAAAAATGAAGTATGGCAGACCACTTACCCGACACCCTGTGTTAGGTAAAAAATCAACAATTCTGTTCATTTGATTCATCATCGAAAAATTTCATTTTTTTAGATTTATCTTCACACAAAGAAAATTCAACGTGGAAATTTTTATCCAACGATTCCAAAAAATTTTCAACCCCCCCCCCCCCCAAAAAAAAATGTTAGAGTGATATTTTTCAAAGTTTTGGAAAGTTCACTCAACGCTTGAAAGTTGTTTGTATTCATTGGAAAATAATTCCAATTCTTTCCCTTCTCCTCCCCATCCAAAGTTAAGTGGTAGGTATCTAAAAGTCCTAAATTTCTAATAAATAAATATGTACAAAAAATTTCAAATTTTTGAATTTTCTGTTCTGGCCTTTCAATGTATTTTTAATTAATGAACAAAATTCCAGCATCCTCAAATAAATAAGAAATATCCAAGTGAATATAGTTCTAATTAGCTTAAATATTCAAAAATATGTTTTTTTAAACCGAAAAAGTGGAAATTATAAGCAACTTCAATTTATTGAAATCGTGGAATAATTTTTCTCTCACTAGGAAACGAGTTGGAAAAAAATTCAACTCTTCTTCCCTAAACGAAAAATGAAAAAAGAAACAATTCAACAATTCCACGAAGCACCTTCCAATAAATAAAATTCGGACCTATCTTTAAATTCCGAATGGCGGGGGAGGGGGTAGAGATTATGTTTTTCATAGCCACTTTCTATCAGAAGAGCACAAACTGATGGGATATTTGCATATTTCCATAGCCGTAAGCCAGGAAGAAGGGATGCAAAAGTTGTAGCATCAGGCTCAAATTCTACTAAAAGTTAGCTGAGGACAATGTAGAGAGATTCTAAAAAACGTAATACTCTTTTGAAAACGTTCGCAATTTCAAATGTAGTTCGTACTTCAATCAATATTAAAAGACCTATGAACTTGGAAAAAGTTGGGAAAATCGAAAAATGTTCAAACAGATTAAAAAAATTTCGACCATAAAAGTAAATTTTGCAACAAAAAATTAAAAACTCCTTTAAAAAAGGAAACTTTGAAGAATTTGTTGAAAAATATTTGTTATAATTTCAAAAAAAAATAAAAAATGGAAAAAATGGAACGTACCTACTATGCCTACTTTCATGAAATTTTAAATTCAGTCAAGATGAATGTGATGAAAATGTAAAAAGAATTCAAAAATTGCAATGTTTTGAAAATTTTTGACTCGAAAATTGAGTACAATTTAGTGAAGCAAGGAGAGAGCATGTTGAAAATGTCCGTTTTGAATATTTTACAGAGGAAACCGGGACTTGAAAATTCTCACACTGGAACCTGTATCCGCTCTCGTCGATTCTGAATATTTGGAGGAATTTTTTCAACTTGGAAAATTTGAGCCAACTTTTAACCCATCATCGTTTTTTTCATCCAAAGAGGCAAAGATTGTTTCTTGGTCATTTTCAATTGAAAAAAACCTCTACACACGTAATACGATTAGCAGAAGAAATTTCAAACGCTTAAAAATGACAATGTTTTCAACTTTTTAAATTTGAGGGAGGTCTCAGACAATTCATATTTTAGCACTAAAGGGCTGAAACTTGATAATTTGTTGAGTGCAGTAGCCAGAGAGAAACCCCACTAAAAATTTTTAAAGAATCATCTATCAATTAAACCAAACCAACTTTTGATTCAGATTGCATAAGATACTGCTGTAAAAATTCGATGATCCTAGGTTTCCCAAATCCAACCTATATTCCACTCTCTTCACTTACCAATTTGTCTCGACCTTTTGCGGTCATGTTCCGGGGAACTTCTTCCACTATCAGTCAACGACCCATCAGACACACTTCGTCCGGATACCGCTAAATGCTCGAACAATTCGCGTATATCTTTACGGCACCTCAGGCTAAGGAAAATATCACGTTAATATTGCTCAAATATTTATACGGTTCACCCGAGCAAATAAACCAATGCGAATTCCACTCACTTGAACGATTTAAAAAGCTGCACAAAATCGTGAAAATCTATCTGCGTCTCTTGGGTGATGGTTCCTTGAGGAATATTCTTGATCTGCGACAATATATCATTTTTCTTCTCCCTGTGAAGGAAAAAAACGTCACGTTTCAGCACCATAGATATTTATCAATTTTCGTCATTAATAAATTATCGTACGTGCGGGCAGGTATCGTTATTAAAATATTAGAAACTGACTGCGAAATAACAAGTGAGAAAAAAAATCGTCGAAACTTCGTTAATTACGCGCGAGACGTGATACGCGGCTACGAAACATCGCGACCGAAAACTGTACTGGTGGTTTAAGGATTCACCAACGACTGGCTAATTAGAAGTTATAGATAATGACGAAGTGCAACGAGGCTCGTAATTCGCATGTAGACGTTATTAGAAAAAGAGAAGAAACCAGTTGTTTGATAGTCGTAAATATTACACGTAGAATGATTTGCATTGTCGACAGCGTCTATATGGATATGACACTCGTTGGTACCATAAAATATAAGTACACTTACTTTCGCGATGGACTAGTCTTGTCTAAATGCTCGCTCGATCCATGAGGACTTTTTATTGTATCTATATCGCTGGATATCGAACGACTCCTGCTGGGCGGTGGTAATGAGTACGTTCCTGGGCCCAGCCCTTGTCTGCATTTTGTACCGACGACCAAATCTGTTATGTCGCAAGGTTTACTCACAAGTTCACCCTAAATAAACGAAATGTATTTTTTTCAGCCTAAGTATAAATTTTAAATTTCAAGTGGAAGTTGGAATTTCGCACGAACCTTGACCAATTGTAAATTACCGATGGATCTTTTCTTACGAATTCTTATAGAGGTGCCTCGTTTTATAGCTCCGTTTTCCGGAGGCGATATACCACTCCCTGTTCCAGTCAGGGACCAATCTCGACCACCGAAAACCTATTCGAAAAAAAATCATATAAATGTATCGGTGCACCAAAAAAAAAATCCAACTGAGAAAATACACCAACTTACTCTAATCGCATCCATAATACACGGTTTGGTAAAATTCGCCTCGTTCAAGTATAATTGAATGTATTGTTCTTTTAGCCAAATTATTCGTCGATCGGTCAACTGTAACTGGTACTTCAAGCCTCTAATAATGTTACATAGGCCTTCGAACCATATCCTACGAGTAAAAAAAAAACAAAATAACGACTGTTTTCAAAATTCATAATTGATGGTTGTCTATGATGCATAAGACAGGAAAACATTAGATGACCGTTTCGTACGTAACTGTGGTGTACCTACGTAGGAGAAAATCATTTGTAATGATAAATTTTGATTTTCATAGGAAAATTTTTATGGAATGTTCTTTTACGGGTGTGTTTTTATTTTCAAATATATATTTTCGATCATTTTGTAAAATTTCAATTAGGTATGACTAAGGTAGGTATTTGTACTCGGTGTACGAATATGGTTGTTTATGTTTACTCCTGGACTTAGATAGAAGTATGGAAGAAGTTATTTTATAACGGTAGTTCAAGGATAATTTTTTCCAATAATTGAATTGAGGGTAATTTTCCCATATTTTCGAAGCTTTTTGGAATTTCACTGCAAAATTATTTCAAAATCCATGGAAATTTTCTGCCACGGAGTGAGAGGTAAAATGATAGATATAATAATGCATATGTGGCTGCGCATACGAAAAGGGGGCACATATCTATTAAAAAATTAATTGGTCAACTTTTTCCCAATATTTTTCTCAATTTTTACGAGTTTTTTTGGCTTGTGAACATTTTATAGCTTTTTTCATTTTTCAGCATACCTCGAATTCCAAAAAAAAATTGAAAATTCGTCAATACTCAATAGGTAATTGGAAATTTTCAAAATCAAGATGTCCACCAAAATTCATAAATTGAATTTCTCCACTTTTTCTCGACTTTTTTTCAACTAAGTAAGTATTGGAAAATTTATATTTCCCACCTTCCATTATTAGATTTTTTTTTTCGTTACAAAAAATCAGAAAAATGGTGTAATTTTTCCTCAAAAAACGTTTTTCCTCGACTTTTCTACATTTTTCAAATTATTTTTTCAAGATTTCCAGACCTTTAACGTTAAATATCAATTTTTATTGCAATTATTGATGCAATGCAAATAAATATTTCTGTTTTGACCGAGATTTGAAGCCGGGTAAAATGTGCGGTATTTAGAGAGAATAAGGGGGGATTTTTCCTGCTTTAGAACATTTAACGATTGTGAAAGGAGAGAAAACATTATTTTTCGAGAATTTTTCACTTCTAAACATTTCAGATTTTCAAATAATACCTAGTAGGAAACAGTGTATAAACGAAAATTTTGATAGATTTTTTTACTTGAGATTTTTCAAGTAGGTATCTGATTCTTAATATTGAATAATTGTTATTTTCAGAAACCAAATGGTTTTTCTATGTTTTTTCCATCTTAAGATGATGCGGAAGTTTGTATTTTATTGAGCACGAAAAAAGCCAAGAAGAAAACTTTAAAAAAAATTTCTTTTGTTTCAAATTGCAAATACAATGTAAATTTTTTATAACCCAACTTGACAAAGATTTCTTTTTTAATATTTTTCCCCATCATTTTCCGACTTTTTGAAAATTGTTGGGTGAAATCCACAATTTTTTACTTACTAAGTAGGTGCTTCTCAACCTATTTTGGAAATTTCTTAATCCTCTCGACTTTGTAGACAAATCTACAAACTTTTAATTCCAAATCGTTTAATGTAACGTTTCCCATATTAGAAAATGAAGTAGAATTTTTTGGGGGATATTCAGATGGGTTGCAAGAAGTCATTAAATTAGCTGATATCTCTCCCCCCCCCCATCCAGAAAATGAAAAACTTCAAAATTTCTGAAAAAATTATTGCCAATGGATAGGTAAGTATCTGTTTTCAGAGAGAATGGCTCATCACCGCTCTCTCCCTCCCTCCCTCCCTCCCACCCCATTAGAAATAAAAAAAAGTAAATGTGGTTACAGGTAAACCTGGACTTTTGTTATTTTTGGAAGAAGGGGGGAGATGAGAACGGTATTCATCATTTTTTTTCAAAGAAACAACACAGAAAATTATTATTAAGAAGTTGATTTTTTTTTTTTTTCATTTTCCAATTTTTAATACTTTTCATTCTTTCATTCAGGGTAGAGGAAGGAGATTGAAGAGGTGAAAAATTGAAAATTATCGACTCGGAATTTCCTATTTTTCTGATTCAAAATATAATTTTTCTCAATTTTTCTAAATTTTCTAGAAAAAAGCAACCATTAAAAAAAATTGAGTCGAACTTTTTCATACTTATTAAAAATTAAAAATGGAATTCAAATTTTTCAACTAATTTTTCTACTGAGACCTCCTCAATCAGAATGATTTTCCATTTTTTTTTCAAATGAGAAAATATCTGAAGCATGAAATAAATTCAAAATTTTTAAAAAGTTCCCTTCGTTTTTTTTATAATTGAGATTTTGAGTAAGTACCTGTTTGGACCCGTTTCGATTTTCTAAGATTTTTCAAAAATTTGATATTCGACTGACGAGTAAAAAAAATAAAAATAATTTCTACAACATTTTTGTGCAAATTTTCATAGATTTCAAACCAATCTAAGCAACTGTCGAATTTTTGAACATGACTGTATTTTCCCACCAAATCATTCAGGACAAAAATCCTTTACTCATCGCAATTCTCGAAATTATAAACCGGTATTTTTTGGAACTGTTGAACCAAATCGTATATTTTTCTTCATTCCAAGAAACATTAACTCTCGAACTAATAACATTACGCACAGTATACCTACCTACGGGAAGTTACACGAAAACTTGCATAAAAATAATCTCACTCGTTTAATCACCTGCTATAATAATTATAAATTTTACGACTCTAGTGCCAATCAGATGAAAAAAATTAGTCGAATTTGAAATTTTAACCGGCGTAACTTAAATTAATTTGTCACACAACAAAGCGAAACGCCGACTGTAATTTATCACAGATCGAAATTTTGCCACTAGGCCAAGACACGCGTGATTCAGATAGCTGGGGGGAAAAGGCAGCATGGAAATCGTAAAAATTTCGAAATATTAATTTACGGAAATTAGATTATAATCTTTCAGCGACAGGTTTCCTGATTTAAAATTTCCCCCCTCCGATAAGTTTTTTTAAGCCGACAAAAACGCCTCAGCAGGGTACCTACATTTACGTGCATTAAAATAGAGAAATAAAAAAGTTTCGACTTTTCCAAGTACCTAACTATGTAAATATCTCCCTATATCTACAAGTATACTTATAGGTAGTTGAAAAAAAAAAGGGCATCGATACCGATAGGTGCCTTGATAAAAGCGAAATTCAATCTCAAGGTTAATTTTGGCAAACGAAGTTGCGGAAAAAATTCGCACAATCATCTCGATCGTCGAAGGCTCGGACCGGAATTCCATCGTCGTTAAAAATCAGACGAGCGTGTAATCGACGATTAATTAAAAACGAGTTTAATTAAGGATAGAGAAAGGTACCCGACGAAAAAATCAAATCAAGAGGGAGCTGGAATAAGGCTCGAATTGGAAAAGCACAGAGGTCTTTGACTTGGAAAGAAACATTTATCAAATACTGTAATAATTCTTACTTGAAAACTTTCCTCGGGAATAACAAATACAGCATTCGATTATCGCTGACATTAGCTCCGAACAATAAAGCGAGGCAAGATTCGTTCATCGCGTTCGAATCGAATCCGTAACGTTTGAGCGTAGCCATCAACTCGACTTCTTTTTCTTTATCCTTGGCCCCGGAGTAGATTTCTTTGACGTAGGATAAATCCAAGAACCCTTCTTCCAAACCGACCGATGTTATTTCTCCGAATGGTTTGTTCGGAGTGCCCGGAGTCGAGATGTCTTCGGGTCTGATGCCAAGTTGGTAATCGGGCACCGTGACAGTTGAAGTTTTTAACCCACTCCAGAATGTTTTCCTCCACGATAACACCGAGCAACTACGTTCCAGTCGGATGTAAATCAGGCAAGATCTGGAGCCTTCGATGTCCCAATGAACGGCTGTTGTACCGTGATGTAAAATCTGCCAGAAGAATTTACAAAAAAAAATTAGAAAATTGCAAAAAAAAATTGGAAAATTGCAGAAAAAATTGGAAAATTGCAGAAAAAATTAGGAAATTGCAGAAAAATTAGGAAATTGCAAAAAAATTGAAAATTTCAGAAAAAATTGAAAAATTGCAGAAAAAATTAGAAAACTGCGGGAAAATTAGAAAATTTTGGAAAAAATAGAAAATAATTATAGAAAAAATTGAAAAATTGAACTTTTCAATTATTTCTATAATTTTCTATTTTTTTCCAAAAATTTCCAAATTTTCCGCAATTTTTTAATTTTTTCCGAAATTTTCTAATTTTTTTTGCAATTTTTCAATTTTTTCTGCAATTTCCTAAATTTTTTTGCAATTTTTTAATTTTTTCTGCAATTTTCTAATTTTTCTTCCAATTTTTAAATTTTTTCTGCAAAAAAAATTTTAAAAATGCTGAAAAAATTTCAGGGGAAAAAGTTTCAACCAAACCTGTAAAATATGCGTATTTAATCCAGAACACGCCGAAGTAATTGGAAACGTGCAAACTCCATGATCATAATTCACCGATTGGATTGGAACGTACGAATCCATTTCTGTCTGAAAACAGTTCCCTTCTTCTTCGTCGATAGTATAAGATCGTTCGATTTCCGGCGTATGAATACTGTTCAATAAAAAAAAAAGCAAGGAAAAATCATTAAACGAGTTATACAAATAAGTTTTAGGATCCGAGTTGCTCTAACATGAGTGGGATGTTCGTATGTACGTAGGCTTGTAGATGACAGCTTTTCTCTTTCGGTTGTCTGTTTAAAAAGGGTTGAATTTTCATTCGCAGACGAATGCATAAACTTCTCTTACTTATATCACGTCATAAGAGAATAAATATGCACGAACAACGGGGAGAAAAAAAATTACCTCCTTAATTTAATATGCCTGAGTAAATCTAACGTAAGTTAGCTAAACGAAAAACAAATCTTGAAATTAAGCTCATATTCGAGTCAGACGTTTCGTGGTGTAGCAGTCACATGAAGCTTGAGAACAGTCGCAATATGTTGAATTAAATACGAAAATGGAAAACGAGTCAACACGTCGTCGAAAAGCATCAACTGTACGAAGCTCGTAGACTTATCCGAACTTTCTAATTGTTTTATAGGTAAAATAATGTCTGGTGTGTTTTCACATTAATGTTACTCGGTTTATGATATTTCCAGATTGTTTCGCACAACTATATTGATTAAGCAATTGATGGGCAGTAAAAAATTTTCAGCTTTATTGCAGCAGTTAAAAGATAAAAGAAGGAGAAAGGGGGCCGTAAAATTATTTAATGGCTGGTTGGGGAAAGGAACCGGATAGGGGTAAGTTTGTAAGAGTTCTACGAAAGTTGATAATAAAAAGTGAGTTCTTTTGGGATTTGGTGCAACTTGATACTGAAACAGGACAATTTTAACTTTTTTTTTCATTCGGAAAGAAATATCAGAAATAAATTCGAGTGTTATGCCTACGAGGTGATTTTTTTAGAAAAAAATATCAATACAGGGTGACGAATTTTTTTAATACCCAGTTTAAAAATTCACCTTTAACCTGATCAAATCAATAATACGTTTTTCGAAGAATATTCAATTTTTTGAGAGCATGTACATTTATTTTAGAATTTGTTGTTTATGGAGGAGGGGAAATAGAAAAAATCGATAACTACAAAAATTAAAAATTTATTGATTTTTTTCTAGTTTGAAAGACAATTTTTGTAGTTAGCAAAGCTCAAAAAAAAGTTTTCGAAGTACCTACATATGCATATGACACTTCACACTTGACACTTCCCAAATTACCTACTCCAAAAAGAGAGGGATGTCAGGGACACGGGCTCGAATTGGGCTATTGCTGAGAAGAAGTAAGAAATTGTGAAGCCTTAAAAATTATTGCTTACGATAAGCTAAAATACAAATATGGCAGTAGTTCCCTTTATTAGAAAATTTCGACGGTATGCCTGGCTCATAAAATGAAAAATTTTTGGAATCAATACATATGATTTTTTTAGAATAGCTGAAGTTTAATAATCTAATACAAAAAATGGAGTGAAAAGAAATATTTTCATTACCAAACATTTATTAAGCAAAATTAAGGGCATAATTTAAAAAAATTCTAGGCATAGGTACCTACGTTCTTTTTTTCATGTTTTTTCAATAATAAAGTTTCACTTGAAAAAATCCTGTGTAATTTTTTTTTTTATTAAATTTTTATTATACTGGTCGTGTGTAATTGCCAAAACTTTTACGCCCAGTGTGGAGAGAGGTTGGAAAGAGGGGGTTATATTTGGTGTTGGAGTTTAAGTTCTTTTATCAAAAGGGTAATTTTTTGCATTTCTGTTTTTGAGTCTGGTATTGTTGGATTGTTTTCAGAGATGTTTAATAGACCATTCAGTCAAAATTATAGCTTGATTAAAATTTACATAGAGCATACCTACTGATATCAAAAAATTCGATTTTTAAACTTTCTAAATTTTTGATGTTTTGGAAATTCTTAAACACGCTGGAAAGTAGGTGTTTATGGCAAATACGAATGGTTTTGTTCAAAATAGATAGTTCATAACTTTTTTTTTCAAAATCAAAGGCATCCCAAAGAAAATTAATTAAGTAGGTACGTATTAGGCAATTTTTTAAATTTTCGAATCATTCTAACAAAAAACTCTACATGTGCAGCTGAATTTCCTACCTATTTATCTCATTCGAAATCACTCTACAAATACACCAAATTTCCGAGACCAATGATTTCGAAAAAGTTTTTGAATAACCCTCCCCTCTACCCCGGCCGGTACCGCATCTGAGATGAAACTCCAACAATCGAAATACTTTTCCAAAACAGAAATAATTTTTCCAAGTTCAGATTTTTTTCAAAAATGAAAATTTATTTTAATGAAAAAAATATTTTTTAAAAATGATTTCCCTTAAAAATGGAAATTATTTCTCTATAAAATGTAAACTTGGAAATTTTTTCACTAAAAATGAAAATTTTTTCACTAAAAAAATGAAAATCTTTCACCAAAAAAATGAAAATTTTTTTCATCAAGAAATAAAAATATTCACCAAAACATGAAAATAATTTTTACTAGAAATGAAAATCTTTTTCATTTCAAAAATGGCAATTTTTCACCAAAAAATGGAAATTTTGTTCACTAAAAAATGGCAAATTTTTCACTAAAAATGGAAATTTTGTGCACTTAAAATGGAAATTTTGTTCACTAAAAAATGGAAATTTTCTTCACTAAAAATGGGATTTTTCCACTAAGAAAAATGGAATTTTTCACTAAAAATGGAATTTTTCACTAATAATGGAATTTTTTTCACTAAAAAAGGAATTTTTTCCACTAAAAAATGGAAATTTTTTCACCAAGAAATATAAATTTTTTTCTCCGAAAAATGAAAATTGTTTTCTCTAAAAAAATGGTAACTTTTTTTTCTAAAGAAAGGAAACTTTTTTCAAAAAAATGGAAATTTTGTTCACTATAAAATGGAAATTTTCTTCACTAAGAATGGAAATTTTTCACTAAAATTGGAAATTTTTCACTAAAAATGGAAATTTTTCACTAAGAAATGGAAATTTTCTTCTCCAAAAAATGAAAATCGTTTTCTCTAAAAAATGAAAATCGTTTTCTCTAAAAAATGGTAACTTTTTTTCCTAAAGAAAAGAAACTTTTTTCAAAAAAATGGAAAATTTTCACCAAAAAATAGAAATTTTGTTCACTAAAAAATGGAAATTTTCTTCACTAAGAATGGAAATGTTTCACTAAAAATGGATTTGTTTCCACTAAAAATTGGAAATTTTTTCACTAAGAAATGGAAATTTTCTTCTCCAAAAAATGAAAATCATTTTCTCTAAAAAATTGTAATTTTTTTCTGTAAAGAAAGGAAATTTTTTCAAAAAAATGGAAATTTATCACTTAAAAATGGAAATTTTTCACTAAAAACTGGAAATTTTTTCTCAAAAAAAATGGGAAGATCTTCCAAAGATGATTTTTCATAATTGAAGAAATCGTCGGAAAATATTTTTAGAATTTCTTTCATAAAATCTAATGAGAGTATTCAAAATTTTCTGAACTTTTTCCGAGAAAATTGTTTTTCATATCTTAAGGAGCAAGAATTTTACCAGAAGTTTTATTTAAGCAGATTTTTGAAAACAAATTTTCAACAAAACCTAATTTTTTTACCCGATATCTAACAGTTTTCTTTTTCAAAATTAACATAGGCGTCCATTGAAAAAATTTAATTGTTCCGAATTTTGTTTAGACCATTTCAAAAAAATTCTCTAAATCCACTACGAATTTGTTTCAAACTTTTCTCAACTAAAATTTTGAATTTTTTTACAAAAGTTATCCACTAATAACTAACACATAATAATAAGAATGTTCCATGATAATTTCCTTACCTTTCGGTGGGTGTGCATATGATTCTTTCTCGATTGAAGAAATGCTCGTGAAAGATGGCGATTCGATCCATAATATTTTGAGCTTGATATATTTTATCCAGATTCAGTAGCCCAGCTGCGTTAATTATGGTCAAATAATGATCTTCTTCGACTAGATCTGGCAAATTCTATAGCATGGAAAAAAAAATCATAAAAACAATGACTTTTTTTGCTTTTCTTTTTTGGGTTCAGACTATTAGGTCTATCAGCCCATGCCAATAATGCAAATTATTGTATAGGTTTAGGTATTACAGTTAGTGAACGAAGTTAATAATCTTGCATTAAAACACTTAACACCGAGTAGACCCTTTTGTTAGAATTATTCAGTAGTGACAAAGCAGAAATAGGAGCATTCCCTCCTAAACTCATGAGACTTTGATATAATTTGTCCTAAAATATAAAAGTTATGGACACTCAAAGAGTAAATTAGGTACTAATATCGCATACAGATTCAGGGTTGGAATGCAAAGGGCATGAAGGGTTATTGATAGCCATGATTAGGAAGGGAAAGTTTCATTAATGATGTAGTACTGTAGCGAGATAGATATTTTAATTATGACTTAAAGTGATTCATGATTAGTGTGTTGACTTGATTTTTTCAATCATAAACAATTCTTGGATTTTTCTAAAACTACAGAGTAAAAATTTTCAATTTTGAAATTTTAGGATATAATTTACAATTTTTGCAATCAATTGTTTGAATTTATGGAATTTTCGTCACTTTTACGATCTGCAGACATCCTGCAGTTCCCACAATCAGGTACCTGATATCTTCGTTATTTTCGAGTAAAATAAGTTGCCTACCTTACGCCAAATATTCTTTCTTATTGCATACGTAATTAAAAACCCACCAACCCAAACTTTACATTAACGAAATAAAAATAAAACCAAGTCCTTCCAAAAACCTCTCATTACCGTCCAAATAAGAGCCTTATTCCGCGGATAATTACCTCTTGTAACTTTTGCAATTCTTTGGTTTGCAGGTTCGACCCCAACACCACCAAACTCGGAGTATTCCTCGCCACGTCGGTTAATTCTTTGATGAAAGATCCGAAGAATGGTATAATTGGGCATTCTGGTATTTTCAACGCTGTCGCAAGTGCCTCTTCGTAACGTTGCGTTAGTAACGAATTCGAGAGCCAATCCAACAATGGCACTCCTTGCGACTCTTTTTCCTTAATTGATAACCAGAATGGTTTCAATTTTATTGACCTGTCAAAAAGAACCAGAAAACAAACTCTATTTAGAATATTCGCCAAATGATACTCGACAACCGCCCTGTAAAATAATTTCTTTCATTATCATTCCTCCACCTCGCGAATCGAAATCATCTGGCAATGTAGCCACACAGGGAGGTAGAAAAAAATCAATACGGATAAAGTCGACAATATTTACAAATGATAAACGCGTCCTTGAGTGACTTCGTGGACCTCTAAGGCCAATATTGTCGTTACGAGAGAATTTTTTTTCAAAACCAACGAATACGTAGCGTGTAATAACAAATGCCACACAGACACGCAACACCTCTTTTCGCTCGTTATCCTCTTTTCAAACAGCGTATTCGACCAAAGATAGAGTAATTTTTCAAATTCCATCTCCACCTGAATTTTTTCCACAGCGAGATATTTGCGAATATTTATAGAAATAATTATCGTATGATAGATGACCGTCGAAAGCTCCCACACACAATGTAATGATCGTAATTAAAACCGACTTAGCTGGGCTATTTTTCAAAATCAATGGCTTAAAATAATAGCCCGCTACCGACCATCGAGTCTAACAATTTCGCCAAATGATTAACCCTCCGAGGGTTATCAACACCGAACATAAACACACGCCTCATTTAATTCGCGTTATTAAATTTAGTGTACGATTTTACGAATACAAAGACCACACGATGGATTTTTCCAATGTCGAATTCCATACAAAGAAACCCACAGAAATTAATAACTAACTTAACAATAAAAACAAGTTACTTAATTTATAAGTTATCGGAGTTAAAATAAATTAAACTAAACATTTCGAAACATCGAATAACATAATTTAAATAGTTTTCAAAGGTCATACATGAGAGAAGAAGGGGGTAACGTTGAACAATAAAAAATGGAAAATAGCTAAAAATGCTAAAAATGATTGTAAATACAACTGCGTGATACCTTTTTTAATCGAAACACCCGACAATTCACGTTGACTGCGAATCTCCATAAAACTTTCGTATTTGAATTTCATTTATCGCTGTCGATAAAATCAAAATTTTCAGAAGGCTGTTTTCCCATTTCCCAGTCAAAAACCTCGCTCGAGATTTAAAATCTTGGAATAATTTCGAATCGTAGGCTCGATTCGCGTAAAATTTTATTAGAAAAGGCGATTAGCTCGACGGTATTTTTATTTCTACCAAAACAACCTCGTCATCGTTCTTTTTTTTCATATAGGTAGATGTGGGTACCACGTATACTATATCTACGGTACAAATTACGCAAAAAGTTCACGATCCTATATAAATTACGTGTGCGTGTTTTGACGCAATAAAAACACGTGAAATATCTTTTATTTTTCACCTTATTGGCGAGTAATGTGTCGTCTTCGTCGGTATAGGTATTTTTCTTCTAGTATAGTGCGATTTCATTTTCTTTAAAAGCTATTTCGTCGTTCTACCCTAGATATCTGTATAAATTAACCAATCGTATCGAAATTGGGAAAATACGCGTATCCACCCTACTGCTGACAGGTGAATGTGTTCGTCATCGGTTATTTTCATAACTATACAGGATGTTTCATGAATCGTCTGCCAAACATATTTTTTTGGATATAACCGGGTACAACTAAAAAAAACTTTAGATGAACATGTTGCCTAACTTGAGGATTCAAGGGGCAAATGCTACTTCTAAAAAAATTACGTCAAAAATTTTTTTAACCGTGGGAATGGATAGTACTTTGAAAACTGAACAAATTTTCACTATATGACTTATTGCCTAACTTAAAAATTGAAGGGGCTACAAAAAAAAAATTTCAACATTTTTTTTTCTGATAAACTAATTATGGGAATGGATAGTACGTTGAAAACAGAAAAAAATTTGTTCTGTGCACTTTTTGCCCAACATCAAAAATGAAGGGACCAAGGGCCATTTAAAATTGGGAAAATTCGAAAAATTTTGAAGCCCACGTATTTTGCGCGAGCCGTAGCCCCTTCATTTTCGACGTTAGGCATAAAGTGCACAGAACAAAATTTCTTCAGTTTTCAACGTACTATCCATTCCCTTGATTGATTGATTTTTTTAAAATTGTTTTTGAAAAAAAAATTTTGTAGCCCCGTCATATAGTGAAAATTTGTTCAGTTTTCAAAATACTATCCTGGTCAACAAAAAATTTTGACGTGATTTTTTTTAGAAGCAGCATTTGCCCCTTAAATTCTTAAGATAGGCAACATGTTCATCTCAAGGTTTTTTTAGTGGTAGGTACCCGGTTATATCCAAAAAAATATGTTTGGTAGACGATTCATGGAACACCCTGTATGCAAATTGCACATTTTACGATACAGCATTCGATTTTATAGTAGAACCAACGAAAGATTGCACTCGTTACGTGTGGAGGGGGCAAGTGTAATTATTCGTTGAATTTAGGCGAGTCTAAATATGTACTCAAGAAAAGGACGATTTTTTTTGTAGGACAAAATTTTTTTCTCGACAATTTTTCTTGTTCTAAAATTTTTTTCTCTACATTTTTCACGACTGCAAAATTTTATCTAGAAATTTGTTCTTACTCTTAAATTCTTCTCCATTTCTTTCCAAACTTAAAATTTTTACCAAAAACATTTCAAACTCAAGATTTTTTCCCTGTTATTGTTTTTAACTCTAATAGGGTTTTCTCTTTTCTCAATTCTTTTCAAGTTTCCACTTCATATCTGTTTTTTAATTTTATTCTAACCCTAATTTTTTTTCTACATTTCGTCGTACTTTGAAATTTTTGTTCAAAAATTTTTCTCGAAACTGTTCCAGCTCCAAATTTGTTCTAATTTTGAACACGGGCGATGACGTCACGTGTAAAAATTGTACCACTCAATGAATGAAAAGTTATAAGAAGAATTTATAGTCGAAAAAATTTGAAGAAAAAATAAACATTTTAGAGTCAAGATTATATTTTGAGAAAATTTTCGTAGTTGGAAAGAAGTTGAGCGTTGAAAACCGTTGACAAAAAAAGTTGTATCAAAATTGAAAAAAAATTTAGAGTTTGGAAAATTAAAAAAAAAAAAAGCAATTTATGTTGAAAAAAATTGAGTTTGAAAAAGGGTTGGAAAAAAGTGAGAGTTTGATTATATTCTGAGAAAATGTTCATTGTGAGAAAAAATCTCGGACAAGTATCTTGGAGTGTGAAAAAATTTGAAAAAACAAACGAAGTTTGGAAATTTTTTCAGGAAAAATTTCTGAGTTCAAAAAAAATTTCCAGGAGAAAGAGTTTGGAATTGGAAAAAAATGAAGGGAAAAGAATTTTAGAGCGAGAACAAATTTCGAAAAAAATTGTAAGTCAAAAAAATATAGAGAAAAATTTTAGGGTTAGTAATGAAAAAAATTGGAGATTTTCAAGTTTTAAAAATGGCATTCGAACTTTTAAAAAAAATTTGCTTGAGAGGTTTTTCACGTGTGGCAAAAAAAGTGCACCACACAAAAAAAAATTGTCCTTCCCTTGAGTATATGTGAGCCTGAATATAGAAACTACCCTTAGGAGTCAAAAATTGGTTTTTGAGTTGACACTGATTTTGGGCTTTTCAGAAGAAGTAAAATCAAGGGGAGCTTCAACTCAAAAACCAATTTCTGACCCCTACCTAAGGGTGGTTTCTATATACACATCCAGGGTGTTCCATGAATCGTCTGACAAACGTATTTTCTTGTATTATAACCGGGAACCACTAAACAAAAACTCGAGATGAACATGTCGCCTATTTTAAAAATTGAAGGGGCAAATGATGCTTCCAAAAAAATTACGTTTAAAATTTTTTTCAACCATGGGAATGGATAATACTTTGAAAACTGAGCAAATTTACACTCTATGACTTTTTGCCTGTCTTTAAAATTGAAGGGGCTACAAAAAATTGTTCAAAAAATTCTCAAAAAATGAACCGATCAAAGTCACGGATAGTACGTTGAAAACTGAAGAAATTTTGTTCTGTAGACTTTTTGCCTAACGTCGAAAATGAAGGGGCTAAGGATCATTAAAAATTGAGGAAATTTGAAAATGTTTTGAATCCCATTTATTTTGAGTGATCCGTAGCCCCATCATTTTCGATGTTAGGCAAAAAGTCTACAGAACAAAATTTCTTCAGTTTTCAAAGTACTGACCATTCCCCTGATCAGTTAATTTTTTAAGAATTTTTTTTGAACAATTTTTTTGTAGCCCCTTCAATTTTAAAGGTAACTAAAAAGTCATAAAGTGAAAATTTGCTCAGTTTTCAAAGTACTATCCATTTCCATGGTTGAAAAATTTTTTTGACGTGATTATTTTAAAAGCAGCATTTGCCCCTTCAATTTTCAAAATAGGCAACATGTTCATGTCAAGTTTTTTTATAGTGGTACCCGCTTATATCCAAAACATATGTTTGGCAGACGATTCATGAAACATCCTGCATGTATTTTAGATTCGCTTCTCCACTACATACATGTGAGACAATTTTTACTTAAATATGAATTCTCTTGATACTTATTTAAAACCTTCATATCACAAATTTTTTCAGTCTAAAAACCTATATCATATCTACTTATAATACTTTAAAATACAATCAAAGATTTTTAAATTTCTAATCTATAAATTTACAACAAAAAAAAATATGAAAAACAGAGCATTAGGTAAGTGAGAACCTATAAGCTCTCAAAAAAAGTACGATTGGGACATTGTTTTAAAAAAATTACTTACGCTATCTACTCCTTCGAATGAAGAATTAATACAAATCAATTAAGAAATACATCAGGATTGATCGTTTTGAACTTTTTTTTAGATGGGAGAGGGAATGCATGGAAATTGCGTCAACTCCCAAAAACAATAAGATGAACGTGAAAATTTACCTATCATTTCACCAAAAATTTTAATAATTCAATTGTAGAAAATTATCGATACTGAATTAGCGCAATTTTCTGGAATAAACATCAAATCAAGCGAAGAGAAACTTTTACCAGATCATTCCCATTTTTGACACAACTTTAATGTATCCCCTTCCCCTTCCACATTCATCTTCCCAAAAAAGTACAAACAAAATGATCAACCCTACTAGATAAATATAAAATAAGTACATTTCGATTTAACCTAAACAATCTGTACATAAACTATCCAAGAAAAAATGGGTCTAATGCCCTATCCCAAAATGTTAATTAATTTCTATAAGTACCATGGAGTCAAATCAACGACGAAGATTATTTGAATCACAGATTGTACATGCAGCTCAATAAGATGAAAAATTGGTAAAGAAATGAGTAGTTTCCACCGGCCTACAACATATATAGAACAGCTGGAGACCGAAAGAAACCCCTCTTTCTGAACCAAACATACTCGTGAAATCTTGCTTACTTGACACATCATGTTTTACCAAATGTTGATGAGTAAATATTCGATGCAGATGAAAATGGTCCGTATAAAGCTAATAGGGTTACCCAACATGAACTTTTTCTACTCTTTCATTTATAAATCAGTGAAAATGATCGAAAATCACTGACAACCCGTCAGAATTGCAGCACAGGAGAGAATCAGTGAAAACATTTTCAATGAAAACAAATCAGTGAGAAACATCACTCGAAAATCAGTAAATATTCACTGAAAGATCAATGAAATTTATGAAATTTGCAGAAAAATCAGTGAAAATCTTTGAAAAATCGGTGAAAATTCGCTGAAAATCAGTGAATTTTGCTGATTTTTCCAGTGCTGCAATTCTGACTATTTATCAGTGATTTTTCACTGATTCAGAATAAGAGGGTAGTTATATTCGTACATATGTGATCGTGCAAATGAAAAAAAAAATTATAAAATGGAAAGAATCAAAGTCAAACCTCTCCAAACTCCACTGAAATTTTACAAATAAAAGTCGATGGTTCTGGAATTCATATGTGTTTTTAAAATTTATACTCCTAGATATCATACAAGACTTTCATTTTGGTTTTGAGGGTTAAAATAAGTAAAATTTTTGTTAAAACAATTCTCTTATCGAAATTAAAACCTTCCTTATAGTACAGACATTTTAGGTTTTGACCCCAAAAAAATTAGCAAGAAGGGGAAGCTTCGTATATAAGCTCAGTAAGGTATTTATTTTAATATTCCCGAACTTCCCGAAAATCGGTGAATATTTTGACCCCTTTTTGGGGGTGAGGGGGTTCAAATTTTTGTTTTTCGACTATAACTTTCAAAATTACGTATTTATGAAAAAAAAGTTGAAACAAAAATTGTAGAGCATAAAAAAACGAACAATTTTGTTATTTACAATTTTTTCCTAGGACGTCATGGGAGGGAGATAGGGTCCACGAAAAAAATCAATTTCAAAAATTTCCCATTACCAGAAAAAATCACCAAAAATCAGGTTGATCGGCTTTTAGGAGCGGTTCTTTTGCATAGTACATCCTATTACTATGTAGAATAAGAAAGATGTATAACCGACCCCTTATCACAAGATGGGGGGGTGGACCCTCCGAAGGAAAAGTCGCATTTTCCCCCAAGTGTAGCTCAGCTGCAGTGCAAAATTCGAAAAATTGGTTCAAACAAACGTTGTAGAACATTAAAAGACGAACATTTTACTTTAAAATCGACGTTCGAAATTTTTTCATTAGTTTGTAAGGCTGGTAAATTTAAAATCTAGCGAACCAATGGTCGAACAAGTGTGATTCTGAGGTTTTCGTGGGCGCTGAACTCGATTTTTATGATAATTTGACCCCTGGACCCAAATTGAGTCTCAAAAGGAGAGTTTATTGAGTTGATGAAAAATTTTCCAACGCCGCGCTGCTTTTTTTCTTTTTGCAATAGCTCGCTTCCAAGACCACGTAGAAAAAAAGTAAAAAAAGTAAAATGTTTGTCTTTTAATGCTCTACAACGTTTGTTTGAACCAATTTTTCGAAGTTTGCACTGCAGCTGAGCTACGCTTGGGGAAAAATGCGAATTTTCCTTCGGAGGGTCCACCCCCTACTTTGAGATAAGGGGGTCGGTTATACATTTTTCTTATTCTACATAGTAATAGGATGTATTATGCAAAAGAACCGCTCCTAAAAGTCGATTAACCCGATTTTTGGTGATTTTTTCTGGTAATGGGAAATTTTTAAAATTGATTTTTTTTCGAGGACCGTATCTCCTTCCCATGACGTTTTAGGAAAAAATTGTAAATAACAAAATTGTTCGTTTTTTTATGCTCTACAATTTTTGTTTCAACTTTTTTTTCCATAAATACGTAATTTTGAAAGTTATAGTCGAAAAACGAAAATTTGAACCCCCTCACCCCCCAAAAGGGTGTAAAAATATTCACCGATTTTAGGGAAGTTCGGGAATATTAAAATACATACCTTACTGAGCTTATATACGAAGCTTCCCTTTCTTGCTATTTTTTTTGGGTTAGGGCCTTATTTTAGCTAAAATGTCTGTACTATTATTGTAAAATCAGCATTCCACATTTTCATATAACTCACGATTTGCAACCAGTTATGAAAAAATCACAATCTGAATTCTAAACCAACCTTTTATTCATAATTTTTGAGAGCTCGATTTTTCAGTTGCACTGCACAGTCGGTCGAATCATGGATTAAATCATAATCTAGTTCAATACATTAACATACAATACATACAAATAAATGGTAAGTAATTAAATTTATAAAATGAGATGGACCATACCTGATTAATTGTCATTTACCAGAAACTGCTATTTCCTATATAATACTGATAAAGCTCACCGAACTTGGAACAGACAAGATCGAAGTTTTTGATGCAAAATAGATATGCTACGAAGTTGAAGCATAAAATAATCCCATAACAATCTAAGCCACCGAATAGGCCACGAATAATCACGAAATACGCGATTTTTAGTAAAGTCACTAGCATGTTTAATTGTTTATGCAGGTAATCAAAACTAATCATCAATCACAAAATAAATGGCCGTCTTGAATTTGACATATCAATCTCGAAGAAAAGTGCGTATAAATACATTCCGATGAAAATCACAAGTAACTAGAAGAATGGTAATCACAGAAGTAAGAAAAAATAAATCGATTATTTTAAAAGGAAAATTATTTGATACAAAATAAGGTGGTTTTTTTATTACGAATGCAATGAGAAATAAAATTTGTATATTGCATAAGACAGCATTGCTTGTTTACTTCTGCTTTTTTCTGTTTTCAAGGGCTTCCTTAATGGTATGCCTTTGAAAAAAGAAAAAAGTAAAAATTTAATAATCGAGTTTTTCATTATTCAACATAATAGGTATACCAAACATAATATTTGCTCTGCAGTCATAATTAAAAAAAAAAAAGTATAAATGCGACGCGAAATTGAAATCAATCGAAAACAAACGGTCAAAACTTTCACGTTATTTTCGAATCGCAGCGATAATCCTCAGAAGCAAGTTTTACAAGTTTCCACGACGACTGACGGAAAAGAAATAGATACCGACTATTGTTCATATGTTAGGTATAGTTTCGAACATCTTAATACCCAGATATGATCGAAAATACCCTTTCCTAATTTCATTTTTTGCAAAAGCAATCGAGTGGAAATACTTATATGTTAATGACACGTCAGTTTTGTCAGAGCAAGGTAGACAACGTGAAATTACGAAGCGTAAGAAATGCCCAACTGAAGCGGAAACGAACAATATTTTAATTTCCAGTAATATGAATGTGCAAATGTATCAATTATTTTCAAGCGGATGAATGGAATTGATGAATGGTAATCAATGAATCGTCACCAACAGAACATCGATGAAATGAAGAAAAAGTCTGAAAAATTAAACTAATCGCAAATTTCCATCTCGTTACTTCGAATTTGTATGAGACATTGACACGTGGAAAAAACCTACCCAAGAAAATCACTCCATTCACATTTTAAGCCACTCAAGCAAAGCATTACTTTTTCGGACAAAAAAAAGTACCCAATGTACCTAAATGACGTCTGATCGAAAAAAAAACAAGTATCTACGTACTTTCGCGTGTCGTATTTGGTATTCTGATAAAAATTATTTTTTAAAGTCTGCAACGGAGAATATCTTCAAAAACGTGATGAAAATCCTACTTTTTTAATGAAAAAATTCAAAAATTTTCTCCATGAGTTTCGGGTGAGCAAAACTGAAACTTTTTCGTTTAATTTTATGCCAAAGACATAACGTGATAAAAAAAATTCCACATCGGCACCATTTGAACGGATACCATGACAGGCCAAATTGGGATACCTGTACCTGGAAAATTAGCTAAAAATTTCAAAACGAGTAAAATGACGACGTGAGATTAATTTAGAGAGCAATAGAATACAAAATTAGAATCAATTTCTTTCTTGAGTGATTTCCTGGCTCATATTATTCAATTCAAACTTTAAAACGACGAATTTTCGAAAAAGAAAAATGAACAAATAAAAAAATCCAACTTAGATTCGTTATTAAAAATCATATTATCTTTTTATACATTTTCTAGGTAATCGTTTTACTCAAAGTCTCAAAATTTATTTTTTTCCATAGCGATTTTTCAAATTTTGAGCGTTTTTTGTTGAAAGAAATGATCCAGTGGATAAACCAACGCCAGACTTGTGTTCAGCGGGACAAAAGCAGGGGCGAACCGAAGTTGCATTATTATTGAAGAGGCGAAAAATTAGCACATAATTTCCAACTAAAATTAATTTTTTTTTTTGATTTCATCGACTCAAAGTACGGTTTTTAAAATTTTTCCCAGCTTAAAACGAAATACCCCCCCACCCCCTCACTACAAAAAAAGGTTATCGCTTTGGAAAAAAATTCGTACCCCTAATTTTCTCGGTTGAAAAAGTAATTTTGTTTCTATTTGGGTGGAGCATCCCCCTCATTTAGTCCAACCCTGGTTCAAATACTTCAATAAAAACTTTTTTCACGGCCAGATCAGTCAAATTTTCAAAATTTTATAGAACTTGATAAAAAAATTCTTTCTTGATCATTTTTTTCTTCTAAAACCAACATCTAGAACCCAAGTCCATCTCAGTACAAATCATATTCATATTTTTAAAATGAAAATGAAATTAAATAAATTCCAGGAACTAACGCCTTGGCAAGGGATGAAGTATCTCAATCAGTGGCAAAATTTTGGGACAAAAAAAAATGTATGAATATCGAAAGTGCTTACATCTAAAAACAACCCTTACCCAAATTTTAAATGCTGAAGTTCATTTTTCGATTTTAGACGAATTTTTAAAAATTCAAAATTATCTCATGGGCTCACAAAAATGCAAAATATAAAAATTCGTTGAAACCAAAGTAAAGGCTAAAATTTGCTACACTTACTCAATTACTCATATCCTACTTCTGACTTCCCAAATCGATTGGAAATGGTTTCAAATAGACTCTCCATTTTTTAAAAAAATTTTTAGCCTCGAAAAAAAGAACTTGACTTTTCGAAAATTCCTTCTGTCGGATTAAATATTGAATGTATATTATCCCCAGCAAATATTTTATTTTCGAAGCTGGATAATGTAACTCAAAATTTTCTAGAAGCTCCAGGCCGATTCAAAATTGCTTCCAATCGATTCACAGTGGCGTAGAAAAAAATTTCTCATGGAGGGGGTCCGAAATTTCATAATTTTTGAGGAATTCTAAGTCCCCCCCCCCCCCACATAAAATTTCCTTTTACTATAAAAACACAAAATTCAAACTTTATAAAGTTTTCATGCGATTTACATAGCACGTTTAAGGAAAAAAAATGAAAATGTAATCTTGGAACAAACAACTTTCATAGGTGCTAATTATTTTGGCTTCAAAAACCAATAAAAATACCTAACAAATCCAAGAATTGGCGTCAGAAGCTTTTTTTCGAAGAGTACAAAGTGGGTATGGAGACTTGGAATATCAAAAGGGAACTACTTTTTGCATAGTTGATTCAAATAGGTAGTTTATATAATTGTGTTTTCTTTCATGCCCGAGCGAAGCGAGGGCTAAGCGTTGAGAAAATTTGATTTTGAATGCTCCAAAAAGGCACCTTTTTACGTAAGTTCCTGACGCCCGGGGGGGGGGAGGTCGAGACCCCAAAACCCCCCGTAGCTACGCCCCTGTTGATTCTGGGTGTCAAAAATTGTATGTATACCAAATTTCAACTTTCAAGGCAACCTCGAATCAATTTTCGTCAAACATTTTTATGGGGGAAAAAGTATGGATTTGATCTCCCAGCAACAAATTTTGGAAAATTATGCTTTGATTGATCCAGTAGGCCAGCTACTTGGGTAATCCACATTTGTAGGTGCTAAACTACCTAATATGGAAGATCTTAATGAGACTTCTAAGTTGAAAAATCCAAAAATTTTCAGAAGGCTTCAAAGCGATTCGAAATCGCCACCAATCGATTTAGGAATTTGAAAAAAGAGATATTCACTAAATTTCTGCTTTTTACTTCGATTAAATCAAATTTTATTATTTTACACGGCTATCTATGGGATAATTTTGAACTTTACAAAATTTGCCAAAATTTGAAAAAGGAATTTTAGCATCTGAAATTTTGGACATAGAATTTAAAAAAAATTCCTTCAATTTATTTTTGTTACATACATCCAAAAATTTCACTGCTAATTAAAATACTTCTCTTGTAAAAACACCATAACCACAACTAAAATCCTAAACATATCTAAAATTACAGAAAAAATTACTCAACTCTAAAATTACTTAAAAATACACATAAACAAACACGAAACCATCTAGCTTAAGATCATCCAAATTCCTACGTACTTCACAACCCTTTATTCCCGTCTTAAACCCACACAACCTGCAATCTTTGGCCACATAAAACGATACGAATCACTCAACTCGTGTAAAATTTCGTACACAGAGGAAAATCCTCATCCTGCCCAACCATAACGTTACCAATTAAACTCGCTTAAAAACTCGGCGTACCAGATCGCGGTCCGATGATACTCGAACCCTCGCCCCCCTCGACGCCCTCGCCGAGCAAATGAAAAACCTTCCATATTTAATTGAACGTCGAGTATAAAACGTACTTTATATAAATCAAAGCATCGCGCAATTCGCAAAAGTTAGCAAATAACGAGACCTCGACGTTCGAAGCCATTTAAAACGTAAAAAACTTATTAAAAATTTTCGCCTTCAGCGAACGCCATTAAGCGAACAGAATGGTAGAGTGAAATGGCCCCGAGGGCGGGGGCCGCGTCGGGGGTTACACTATCTTAAACGTATACGTGTACGACGGTTCGCTAATTAACTAGATAAAAAAAAAGAACCAGAAAGACCTTTAAAAAAGAAGTGCATTTAAAAAAGTTCATCGTACCGAGAATTTCGTTTGGTCCAGCGACGTAACGTCGAACGACGTAATGGCGAATTTCAATAAGTCTCTTTTTAATTCCTACCCCGGTAGAACCCCATTTCGCGCTATTTAGCTTAAACGAAATTACCCACCCAAGGGTAGAAAAAAAAAACGAAAAATCTCCGTCCACCATATTAATATAAATCCCGGTTGCTAATCGTTTAAGCGCACACGTAGCAGGATTCAGCAAGCATCAAACGAATTTCGCGCAGACTTACTTTAGTCCGGCTAAAATCTCCATGGCTCCGTTGAAATTACCAATATTCCAGCATGTGACGGCTACTCTCAATATACAAGATAATACCGCTTTTCTGTCTTCATGAGTCGGTTGCATTATAATCAAATGCGTGATCCAAGAGCTCACCTGTAATTTCGCACATCAATTTAGAAATCATGCAATAATAACCATAAAGAGGTTTGGATAAAGCACACAATAGTCAGGTCTCAATCGTACAAAAAAAGGCTTCCCCGCGAAATTCCTGTTAAAATTGATTTTAGGATTGATCCTTGTTCTGGACACTGAAACAAAGAAATTGAGCCCGTATGCCCTTTTTCCGCCTCTCCCTTTCCCCAGGGTCCACCCCAAACATTTCAAACGCGTGTATTGCCTTATCTATGGGTCCTAATGAAAAAATTTTCAAACGAAAGTTGTTCCTCAGCATTTAATGTACCCTTTCATTTCTCATCAAAATCCATTTTGGAGCAACTCCTGCGCCCAAATTTGAAAATAAAAGTTTTCAGAAAACTTCAAAATCACGTTTTCTTCATTTTAAGCGAAAAGTTTCAGAGATACGGTAAAATTTGTAACCACAAAAAGTATTCAGAATTGAATTTCCTTCCCAATGAGTTTTATCACGACCATTTTCACCAACTTTTTCCGACAGGGTGGATCTCCCTCCCCCTCCCCCTTATCTCAAAAATTGGACCATGAAAAAAAATTGAACGATTTTTGTTCTTCGATATCTATTGCATAATTTCATTCATTATCGGGATTCATTTTGGAGAAAATTTTGTTCGTGGGTCCAACTTTTGTGAAAACGAGGAAGGGGGAGAGGTCCACTCTGTCGGAAAAAGTTGGTGAAAATGGTCGTGTTAGAGCTCATTGGAAAGGAAATTCAATTCTGAATACTTTTTGTGATTACAAATTTTGTCGTATCTCCGAAACTATTCATTTAAAATGAAGAAAACATGATTTTGAGGTTTCTCAAAAATATAATGTATTGTTTTCAAATTTGGGAGGCAGGAGTTGCTCAAAAATGGATTTTGATGAGAAATAAAAATGTACATTAGGTACTGAGGAACAACTTTTGTTTGAAAATTTTTTCATTACGACCCATAGATAAGGCGATAAACTCGTTTGAAATGTTGGGAGGTGGGCCCTGGGGAAAGGGGGAGGGGATAAAAAGGGCATACGGGCTCAATTTCTTTGTTTTAGTGTCCAGAACAAGAACCAATCATAAAATCAATTTTAACAAGAATAGCGCGCAGATATACGATTGAGACCTGACTACAAATAGTCAGAAAAAGGGTACCTATCCGTTGCATGATAAAAATAATACCGAATAAATACCTATGTTAGGGAGGGGGGATGGGGGTAATTTCCTATCTCATATATTAAACATACACCACTTATGGTAGGCACAGAGATTAAAAAGAGAAAGAATAGAGAGGTGCACACGAATTTCCATAAATATTAGATACAGAAAGTTCAAGGTTGTTAATTGATACACGACCCCGTTAAAAGCAACAAAATCAAGTACTCTCGACTCGTATATATCTACTCGTACCTCTGACGATACCGCACAGATCAAGTTCCCATTTAAAAGATAGCAGCGGGTAGAGTACTCTCTTGCCTATCATTTTTCAAAAGGCGCGAGAAAATTTCAACTTTCAACTAACAATGCGGACGGAGTTTTTCACCTCGAACTCGTTAAATAAATTTAACGCGTTCGAATTTATTTTCAGCGGATTCGTCGTCGCCACCGCACCGTCCGCGTCCCCGAGTATGCGTTAATTTTAAAAGCTTTTCGCTGTGATGGTGATGTATTTGAATAATTTGAAGATTTCAGTATAAGTGCATCAGTTGGAGAACGTGTTATCTTAGTTCAGAGTCTATGGGAATGGCTCTTTTATTTTATAACTTATTCAGATCGAGAAGTACATTTTGAATCGAAAATCAAGCTTCGAAATGGACAATTGATGACGCAAAAATTATCATTCTGCGATTCTCTCAGATAATGGAGTGCAATAGAGGTGATCGTTTTGCAACAATATCGACCCTCCACATTTACCCCTCCCACCGGATCCCAAAATCTGGCAATGTTTAAGAAGTTTTGAAAAATTGGGGGGGGGGGTGAATTTTTTTTCATGCATCCAAAAATAACATTGGAATCCATTTTTCATTATCCCTCTATACTTTTCAGGGGTCGTTAGAAAATTCCAGGCTTTTGAGAATCGGAATTTTTTTGAGAAAATTTCCTCAGAAATGACGTTAGTATGAATATTCCAACCCATTAAAATCATCACTCATTCAAAATAATGGAAAAAGTATTGAGAGCAATTTTTCAAAAACTGAAAAAACCCGTGGAAAATCGAAAATGATGATATTTATGGTTAAAATATTCATATGTACATACCTACCTACTATACTCTCTAAATCCAAATCAGTAAAAATATAACTGATTCATTCCAGTAAAATAAATTTTACTGAAATTATAAGTAAGATTAATTGTAAATCAGTTAAAATTTATTGAAATCAGTACTTTTTTGACATTTTAAGCTGATTTTCAGTCAATTTGAAAAGTACTGATTCAATTAACATATTTTCACTGTTTTTTCCGGTAAATCAAGAAATTTTTACTGATTTTTTTACAGTTTTTTGAAAATCACTGCTTAAATCAGTTAATTTTTACTGAGCTGCCAGTGGAACGTTCTTGTAACGCATGCGTATAAAGTAACATTGTTACCATTAGAAAAACGCTCAAAAATACGTTAAACTTTTTCATTTCTAAGAAATAACTGTTATGTACTTGAAAATGCAAGTAATTCAAGTAGTTCAGTGATCATAAAGATTGTCAGAAATAAGGTGGGAAATGTAATTTAATTGTTCAGAATACCTAACAAGGGAGGTATATCCCAACTCGAAATAACATTTTGAACCCAAACAAAAAAAAATTGAAAATTAAATACATCGTAAAGAACTCCATAATGTATCGAACATTTCAGAAGCTAGAGTGCATTTCTCGAATTTTGGCGAATTTTTAAGATTTTTAAATAATGTTATAGCCCTAGCCCTGCAAAATATGAAATTTTGATCTAATCAGCAAAAAAACCTGAAATTTGGTGTATTTAATTTCAGTCTGCCGAATCGATTGGATGAACATCAGCACCTTTAATCGCAAATTACCCAAATTGGTGACCTATTTCATCGATCAAAGCCAAATTTCCAAAATTTGCGACTTTGAGTTGAAATCCATATTTTTTGGATGACAATTTTTTTGGGAAAAAATTATTTTTCAGCTAAAAAAATACGAATTTGAAATAAAAATTACGAATTTCGGTGAATTGTGCTTTAATCCATCAAATAGGTAACCTAAATGAGTAATCTTTGATTATAGGGGGTGCATGATTTTATGAAACAAAAATTTTACTCAAATTCATTCTATCTCCAAAATTAGAAAATTTCAGTTTCAAAGTCGGCAAAATCGTGAACTTCGCTCCTCCCCCAAGAAAAAATACTTCGCCACGCCACTGCTTGTACAATTGTACATACGTAAACTTAACAATTAATTTTTTGTGTACTTAATTTTCAAATAACTTTCCAACTGCTGTTTTTAAAAATTTCTACTCGTTTTTCACGAGCGTCTGTTTTCATTTTAGTGTTGTCGGAAAAGTTGCGGCACAATTTTTTTTTCAAGTGTTTGACGTCTGAATCAGAGATTTTCTAAACGTTTTTTTCCAAGTCCAAATTTTTTTCATATTTTTCGCATTTCAAGTTTTTTTTTCAGTCGCAATTTTCTCAACTCAAATTTTTTCTTTCAATTTTTTCAACTCGACTCAAATTTATCTATTTAAATTTTCTCAACTCAAATTTTTTCAGACGTAATTTACTCAACTTAAATTTTTTTCAACTCAAATTTTTTTCTTATAATTTTTGCAACTTAATTTTTTTTAATAATTTTCGCAACCTAATTTTTTTCTTATAATTTTCTCAACTCAAATATTTGTCTTCCAATTCTCTCAACTAAATTTTTTTTCTCATAACTTGTGTCATATGATAAGAACTCGAAAAAGAAATTATGCTGCTGCAAATTAGAAAAAAAAAATGAGTAGAAAAAATTGGAAGAAAAAAATCTGAGTTGAGAAAATTACGTTTAAAAAAAATTGAGTTGAGTAAATTACGCCTGAAAAAATTTGAGTTGAGAAAATTTGAATAGATATAAATTTGAGTCGAGTTGAAAAAATCGAAAGAAAAAATTTGAGTTGAGAAAATTGCGACTGAAAAAAAAACTTGAAATGCGAAAAATATGAAAAAAATTTGGACTTGGAAAAAAACGTTTAGAAAATCTCTGATTCAGACGTCAAATACTTGAAAAAAAAATCGTGCCGCAACTTTTCCGATAATACTAAAATGAAAACAGACGCTCGTGAAAAACGAGTAGAAATTCAAAAACAGCAGTTGGAAAGTTATTTGAAAATTAAGTACACAAAAAATTAATTGTTAAGTTTACGTATGTACAATTGTACAAGCAGTGGCGTGGCGAAGTATTTTTTCTTGGGGGAGGAGCGAAGTTCACGATTTTGCCGACTTTGAAACTGAAATTTTCTAATTTTGGAGATAGAATGAATTTGAGTAAAATTTTTGTTTCATAAAATCATGCAGCCCCTATAATCATGGATTACTCATTTAGGTTACCTATTTGATGAATTAAAGCACAATTCACCGAAATTCGTAATTTTTATTTCAAATTCATACTTTTTTAGCAGAAAAATAATTTTTTCCCAAAATAATTGTCATCCAAAAAATATGGATTTCAACTCAAAGTCGCAAATTTTGTAAATTTGGCTTTGATCGATGAAATAGGACACCAATTTGCGTAATTTGCGATTAAAGGTGCTGATGTTCATCCAATCGATTCGGCAGACCGAAATTAAATACACCAAATTTCAGGTTTTTTTGCTGATTAGATCAAAATTTCATATTTTTCAGGGCTAGGGCTATAACATTATTTTAAAATCTTGAAAATTCGCCAAAATTCGAGAAATGCACTCCAGCTTCTGAAATTTTCGATACATTATGGGGTTGAGAAAATTACGTCTGAAAAAATTTGAGTTGAAAATAATTATTTACGTCTAAAAAAATTTAAGATGAGAAAATTGAAAAAAAAATTGAGTTGAGAAAATTGTGACTAAAAAAAAAACTTGATATGCGAAAAATATGAAAAAAATTGGACTTGGAAAAAAACGTTTAGAAAAGCAACATTCCCGACAACACTAAAATGAAAACAGACGCTCGTCTACTTTTTACATATTAAAGCCCTTATATGTAGTATACTTCTGGTTTAGAGTTGTACCCTGTGCTTTACTTCAGGGTGAATAATGTTTCTACTATTAATTCTTTATGCACATAAGGTGGGTAAATAATTTTGAGTTTTTTTTGAGTTTATACTTCAATTAAATTTGATAAATAGGTATTTGGTAGAAAAGTTGGTTCGAAAATGGTATGGTATGCATCTGTTTAAAAAAAAATTAATGAAATTTGTCATCTTGTTTGATGAAATATGTAGATACCATTATAAAAATTTCAAGACATGATATTTCTGTGGAAAGAGTGGCTCTTATGCAACTCTACAAACTTAAAATCATATCCCCCTCATCTTGTATGTAGGATTTCTATTTACCTTATGCAGGAGTAAAAATTCAGATACCATACATATTATAAAAATTGTGTTCATGAAAAAGGAAGTAAAAACATTGGTATCGCAAACATATAAACTGTTTTAAAAGAGTTAATTTCAGATAAGCCCGGTAGCCTAGTGGTTAAGTTCAGGTAGGTAGGAACATAAAAGCGTAGGGTCGTAGGTTCGAATCCCAGATAGGTATAGGGATTTTTCGTTAGTCAACTGAAATAAAAGTTGTACCGTTAGATTCCTCACAAAAATGTAATGATAGTGATGATAACATTATAACTGTCAACTAATTACTATATTTTTAAAAATTAATTATAATATTTTAAAAATATTATTCTGACGTCTTAATTTATAAATATTTACTGATTTGCAGTCATTTTTTACTGATTTGACTCACAGGAATTGGACCAGCCAAATTTACTAATTATCTGTAAATTTAACTGATTGAATTCAGTAAAAAATAACTGGTTTAAAACCAGTTGTTTTTTACTGAATTCAATCAGTTAATTTTACAGATAATCAGTAAATTTGGCCGGTCCGATTCCTGTGAGTCAAATCAGTAAAAAATGACTGCAAATCAGTTAAATTTTACTGATTTGGATTTAGAGAGTACAGGGTGTTCCATGAATCGCCTACCAAATATATATTTTTGGATATAACCGGGTACAACTAAAAAAAATTGAGATGAACATGTTGCCTATTTTGAAAATTAAGGGGGCTAATGCTGCTTCTAAAAAAGTTGCGTTAAAATATTTTTTCAATCATGGGAATGGGAATGGAAAGTACTTTGAAAACTGAACAAATTTTCAATTTATGACTTTTTGTCTATCTTTAAAACTAAAGGGGCTACAAAAAAAATTTTCAAATTTTTTTTCAAAAAATGAACTGATCAAGGGAATGGATAGTACGTTGAAAACTGAAGAAATTTTGTTCTGTAGACTTTTTGCCTTATATCAAAAATGAAGGGGCTAAGGGTCACTAAAACTAAACGGGCTTCAAAATTTTTTCAAATTTTCTCAGTTTTTAATGACCCTTAGCCCCCTCAGAACAGAATTTCTTCAGTTTTTAACATACTATCCATTACCTTGATCAGTACATTTTTTGAAATTTTTTTCGGACATTTTTTTTGTATCCCCTTCAATTTTAAAGTTGGGCAAAAAGTCATAAAGTGAAAATTTGTTTACTTCTTTTCAAAGTACTATCCATTACCATGGTTAAAAAATTTGTTGGCGTAATTTTTTTCAGAAGCAGCATTTGCCCCTTCAATTTTCAAAACAGGCAACATGTTCATCTCAAGTTTTTTTTTAGTGGTACCCGGTTATATCCAAAAAAATATATGTTTGGCAGACGATTCGTGGAACACCCTGTAGTAACATAATTTTTGGGAAAAAATGTTTCCCAAAATAATTACAGAAATTAGTCCAATCAAAAAATCATTATGATATTGATTGGTCAAATTTTTTCCAGGTTCCTTTCTAAATGTTTAACAAAATATCAAAAAGTTACAGAAAATGTAGAAATTTGGTGTTCAAAATTTGATATCGCCTTTGATGGATTGACCTCCAGTACGAAAACATATTCAAGTTGAAAAAATTCCCGATTTTTTATTGAATAGGTAGGTAAGGTGCAGTGGGGCAATTGCAAACCACTTTTTGATTAGTGACATTTTGCCGGTTCACTGTGCCGGCTCTATGGCACCAATCAACCTGAAATTTCTGTCACACAAACTTCAAGGGGTTCTCTATTGGTGGGAAAAATTTCGTGTCATTTAGTTCATAAATTTATGAGAAAATAAACTTTTAAAATTTTTCAATTGCGTTTTTGCATTTACCCCGCCATGGGGCAAATGCCAAATCGTAAATTATTTCTGAAGGTGCTCATTTTTTTTTCAGTTTTGATGGTCAAATCGGAATCTACGTAAAATTTACTAACTTTTAATATACTCATAACCTTCGTTTGATCAAAATTTGTCGAAGATATCCGCGAAAGAAAGAATTTTTTAAGGAAGTGAAAAAATCTCATTTTTTATTTTTATTTTTATTTTTTTTTAATGAGCTAAAAATTGAAAACAAATGATCACTTGTGATAAGTATGACGTATTTTATTGGAAAACACAAATTTTGATGAAATTGAACAATATTTTTATAATAACTCCCAAAAACACAAAAAATGGCAAAATTTTGTAAGTAAATATCAAAAATTTAATATAAATTTTCACACTTTTGAAGGACTAGTATTCCTTTTTTTGTATTTTCGACCCATTTTACATATAAAAATCGTTTAAAAAATTCTGAGAGTATAAATAAAATGATAAATATTTTCGATTTTGCAATTGCCCCCGCATGACCTTTTTCGGGGTAAATGCAAAAACGCATTTTTCCGCTAATGTAATGAAAATTTTTCAAAACTGATAGTCATAGCTTTAACTTAGATCTATTAGTATAATTAATCAACAAAAATCAGTTCAAAAAACTTTTACTTTGTACGTTTTTGACCATTTTGAAAAAAACTGATTCAACTTTACTTATGAGTGATTTTGACACATGTTGATAAAAACATTTCCACAAAGCAAATGCGTGCACCGTTTTCGTTCAAACTGAGTGAGTATAATAGGTAATAGATGTGCCTTAACCTATCAAAAGATGGCGCGATCAAAAATTATGTTAACTGACCTCCAGAAGCTGATTTTGCAAATACCCCGATTTTGCAATTACCCCACTGCACCTTATTGAAATTAAAAAAAAAAACGTGAAAAACTGACAGTTTACAAGAATCTGCTGAAAAATAAGTGTTTGAAAAAATGGGTGCAAATTACCGTAAAACGGGGCGAATCGGGAATGGGGGGCTATTTGGGAAGTACTTGTTTTGTTTGGTTCAATGGCAACCCTGCAAGACTCAGGTAACTTATAACGGCAGTTTCAAGTTTTTTTGGGTAGGGTAACACTGTACCAACATTTTTTGTGTGTTTTCCCGGTGTCTCGCCAATATTTACATCAGTGGTGCCAGAAACAAAAAAATTGCAAAAAATGACTATTTTTTAGGGCTTTCTAAATTTGGTATGGCTAGTTATATTCTGATGGTGTAAAAAATCAGTATAAAATTTTATATTATGTAAAATCCACCGTAGAATCGTTTGCCGTTGGATTCACTAACTGAAATGTAAAGGTATGCGAGATACGAGGGCCGTTTCATAAGTAACGTCACTACCCTTATAACTCAAAAACGAAGAAAGGTAGAAAGCTCAACTAAAATGCAATTTGTTCGTTAGGAAATTCTCTATTTTTTAACGCAAACCCCATTCAAATCCAAATTTTTGTTCCAAAGTTATACCAATTTTTTGATCTTTGTGTGGTACCAACCGTCGTCCATTTTTGGCAATGATGATTCGTTGGTATAACTCAACTCATCATCTTTCATGAATTTTTTTCCCCCTAAATTGTGTTTTATTCCCAAAAATAGATGAAATTCAGATGCGGTGAGGTCAAAGGAACACAAAGGATGTGAGAAAACATCTCATTTCAATGAGTTGAGTAGAATGTTGATTAAAGAAGCAACTTGAAGAATTGAAGACGTGCGTTATTGTGAATTTTCATCCCGCGGGAATCTTTTTCATCCTGAATCGCGAGTTTTATCCCCAAAAATGGATATCATTCGCATGCAGCGAGGTTAGGGGAACACCCACAGAAAATATGGGGGAAAAAACACATAAATGAGTTGTGTAGAATGTTGATTAAGAAAGCAGAGTGAGGACATGTGTTATCGTGAATCCTTCCTTACTCAACATTCTACTCAACTCATTGAAATGAGATGTTTTCTCACATTCTTTGTGTTCCCTTTACCTCGCCGCATCTGAATTTTATCTATTTTTGGGAATAAAACACAATTTAGGGAGAAAAAAATTCATGAAAGATGATGAGTTGAGTTATACCAACGAATCATTATTGCCAAAAATGGACGACGGTTGGTACCACACAAAGATCGAAAAATTGGTATAACTTTGGAACAAAAATTTGGATTTGAATGGGGTTT
This sequence comes from Pseudococcus viburni, assembly GCA_033439095.1. Lineage (NCBI taxonomy): Eukaryota > Metazoa > Arthropoda > Insecta > Hemiptera > Pseudococcidae > Pseudococcus > Pseudococcus viburni. The sequence continues at coordinate 113,829 of JAVBJF010000373.1, forward strand.
GCGTTAAAAAATAGAGAATTTCCTAACGAACAAATTGCTTTTTAGTTGAGCTTTCTACCTTTCTTCGTTTTTGAGTTATAAGGGTAGTGACGTTACTTATGAAACGGCCCTCGTATTCACGATTTTACCACTATGGGGTTATTCGGGAAGTCATGTTTAGACATGTACAAAACCATTTTTAATATATTTTAACGGGCAAAATTATGAAAAATATATTGTTTCATATGTAAAATTTCGCGTAGAATTGATTGGCGCCATTGTTGAGACGCCATCTTCTACCATTTGCAAGATAATCACGATTTTTCTAAAAACAGGGCAAAATTATACAAAATGTAAACAAATAAATTTTAAATAATTTTAAATCCACATCAAAGATTGATATTTGTTGTTTTTATATCTTAATCATGAATATTTGTTGTTTTCCACATTTAGCTGCCATTTTTTACACAATGTAACACAATACTTTTCGAATTCCCAAATAGCCCCATTTTCAGGGTAATTTTTGGAATGACTTTGCGCAATGCTAGCGCCGAAAGGAAGTGGGGTGAAAATGTGAACTAAGAATAGAATTGTAGAGGAAGGTTGGGCGAACATTTTGACACCAGAATGAGCATTCTAGACATAATACAACCGAAGTTATGAGGAAAAAAGTGCAAAAAACTTCCCGATTCGCCCCATTTTACGGTATATTTTTTGGGCAAAGACATTCATGCTAAACCCGTTTAAAAAATCAACAAATTTTTTTAATTTTTTTTAATTTTCAAAATTTTTTTGAACATGGCCAGAGTTTAGATTCTGGTAAAGAGGGGTAAATGTGGAGTGGGAGGGAGGGGTGAAATTTTTACCATGTCGTTTTGAGGTCCATAAACAACTCGTATGTTATACCCGTTAATATTCAAACAAAGTTGCAAAATGATCCACTCCCACTGTCTAATTCGAGTCATTTTCCTGTTCGATTGCTTGCCTAGCACCTCAGTAATTGGGGCAAAAACGATTTGTCGTTTTCAACATTAGTAAATAAGGCTGAGATTTTCAAGCACTAAAACCACAAAATAAACGTTCAAAACAGTTTAAGTAAACAAAAAAAAATTACTAAAAAACCATAACATGATCAGTTTCAAAATAGTATTTTCAAACCGAGTATGAAAACCTTACTTATTGAATGATAGCTGCATTTGAACTGTATTAAATTAAACAAAAAAAAAGTATGTAAAATGAAAATAATTTTTAAAAAAATTGAAAAGCAGGCGAGTGTATGAAAAAGTTTGAAAAAAATTTCTGTCAACTTCGATTTTTTTTGCTTACTTGCAAAAACAAAAAATAAAAACTTGAAATTTTTTGCCTTTTTTGGGACGATTTTAACATTTTGGTAATTTTTGAGTAAAAATATGCATTTTTAAATATGTACCAAAAATAAAAAAAAAAAAAAAAATTGAAAAGTACTAAAACATTTTTCTTGAAAATCCTAACCCTAGTAATAAATTTGAACATTTTTAATCCTATGCAAACCTCGTGGAAACAACTCAACATTAATTTTGACTTTTCATCAAATGAAAAGATTTTTCCACCCACATAAATACTCATAAAATCGATACAACGTACGTATGTACAACCATGTCAAATATTGGTAATTTTCGTGTACTTGAAATGACTAGTAAAAGGATACTTAGCAATTTAGGGATTTTCCATTGAAATTAATATCGCGTAATATCATAAGCGGGAGAAAGTTATTAAAACTCAGGGTAACTTGATCCGATAAAATTCTCTCACAGTTCCGCCAGAAAATATATTAGAATTGAAGTTTCGAAAAAAAAATTCACACTCGGGATGAGAATTTTTTTTGTTAAATTAATGGTTGAAGATATAAGTATCCTCTTTAACCTTCCTAAATTGGTCAGATACATTTCAATTTGAAAAAATCGCACTCGTGTAAAGAATAATTTTCGACGAATACTCAGAAATTAGACAACTTATGGGAATTCATTGCTCGTTGGTAATTAATTAATGAGAACCATCGAGTGGTTTGATTTTTACGACACGCCTTCAGAAATATACAAATGAACGATAGTTTTGATTTCACAATACAATATGATGACTAGTAAATTCATAAATTGTTCATTTTTATAGTGTTTTTTTTTCGAGAAATCATTACCTACGAATGAATAATTTTGTGGAGAGGAAAAAGGAAATCAACATTAAAGCAGATCAATGCATCACTTTTCAGACAGAAATTTTTTAAGCAAGTTTGAAATATCTTTTGTTTTGTAGCGGATCTTTATCTTTCACCCCCCCCCCCCGGATGTAAATAAGACGAGAAATTTTTTCATTTTGAGAAATTAATTTGTAGCATGTGCGGAAAAACAATTCTGTACAATTGAAAATTTGACTTTAGATTGGAAAAGATCAGTTATTTCAGACTTAAGGAAATTTAAGGGGGTTCACTCGATTGACTTTTTGATTATATTTTTGTACAATTTTTTTGTGTTTTTTTTTCATCGCATATTATTCAATAAAAATTTATGAAAGGCTGAACAGTCATATTTTGACAAAATTGGCTCAGTTAGATTGCAGTAACGAGATCAGCACTGTCAGAAATTTTTTTAAAATTTAAAAAATTATTTTTTACGACTGAAAAATTATTTAGCTCACTGCTCAGGTTATTGAATAATTGGTAGCAGTGTCATAAAAATTTATTATATCTACACGATTTTTCTTCTAATTTTATAAGAATTTATTCCAACTGATCAAAATTTTTCAACTCCCTTGCAGAGGGGCCCCAAGTTACCTCCAATTTCAAAATACATACATAAATGAACCAGGAAATAATACATAGAAACTCGAATTGTACTTATTCGAGAGGTGACCGAAGTACCTTACAGGGTTTCAGACAGTATCATCAAAAAGTGTTATTGAAAAATACATTTCTTGAAAAAGTGATACCATTTTTATGACCCCCTACGACAAATTTTTCCTGAGAATTTCTCTATTGACCGTAAATTAAAATATCTCACCATGTGTCAAAATCCTACCCCTGTAAAAAATTCGCGGTCTCCCTCTTTTCCTAAAATAGAAAATAAACTTTCAACGCTTCCCTCCCTCTCCCTGCTATATTCAAAACATTAAAAACTGTATTTAATTTTTATTGAATTAATGAAAACGAAATACTGCCTGGGCAAAACGAGAAACAATTTTTGCAAAAAAAAAAAACTTTTTGAACATTTTTTCAAGTCAATGCAAAAACTGAACAAAATTTAATTCTAAAGCTATTAAGTTTGAAAATTTTTCCAAATTAGTTGATTTTTTTTGAATTACAGCCTTGAAAAGTATTGAACCGTATAGAAAATTTATATCTTGAAAGGAGAGAATTTGGCAAAATTTAATTTGCATTCTAAACGATTTTTTGCAGAAATTTTTCAAATTTTTTTAATATTTCATATTTTTTAGAAAAGTTTTAATTTTTTAGATTTTGTCGAGTTGATAAGCTCAAAATTTTTTAAGTTTTCAGAAGGCTCCAATGTTTTGTAGATCCCTTACAATCTCTCGACCAGATTTTCCAAAAAATGAAGATCTGATACAAGTGCCCCCTTTGAATCCCCCTTCACCTCATACGAAATTATGACTTTTTTTTCCAGATTCTGTAAAATTTCACGTCAATTCCACACCTCACCGATTAAACTAAAAACCCTCAAAAACCAGGCATTAGGCACTTACCTCGTTAAACCTCTCGACCAACGTCCTAACTGTCGTTCGCAATGTCAGCGGTCCGCCTAAATCCAACGTCACCTGTCTAAGGTAGTCGATCGGTGGAACTTGGTAGAACAGGTTATTTTCAGCTTCGGACAGTAATAAGGCTACTTCTTCTGGGAAATGTAAAACCTTTTGTAACGACTCCAGTTCGATGGTGTATATTGGTTGGAAAATAGACGTGATTGGCTTTTTAATCGACAGCTCTGCGTACAACAGAGACAAACATATTATACACAATTGTATCATACTTTATGCATTAATATCGTATCGTACGTCGTCGTCATCTTTCCTCCTCTTTCTCCAAAAAAACCCCATTTATCCAAAGGCAACAAAAGAACCCAAGATTGAAAAAAAAAAATCGTTCGAATAGAAACTCGACGGTCGGCCGGTCGAATCGAGCAAAACATAATATTAATTAATATTTTAATTACTAAATAGGTCATATATGTGTGCAACAATACTCTAGCGAAAAAAAAATACCTCTACGCGGCGGTTTTTTAATTAACTACGCGTTTTCGGTGTAAGCAAAAATCAGGTTTGGGATTTTTTTTTTCACTCGAGACTCGTTACATATTGATTTTGTATTTTTATTGTTTCGTTTTGTTCGTTTCAACTACATGCTCTTCCCTCTCGCCCTTCACGATTGCTTTTTTTCCTGCTCTTTTGGCGAGGTAAAGTTTTAATTAATTTTGCCCCTCCCGAATTTTTTTTCGAAAAACACCTCGTGGCTCGGGCTATAGTATTCGGGAAAATTACTACGAAGTTAGGTGCTCGTAATGGCTTCATTTAATAAGTCGTTGCCGAACCACCTGAGCAATAGAGGGAGAAGTAAAGGAGGAAAGATTGCTCTCGAGACGTACGCATAGGCCCGGAGATGGACCGTAACTTGGAGGAGGGGGGGGGGGTGAGCCCCAGATAAAAAATGTTCATTTTCGACCCTTTCAAAAAATTTTCTATCCTCATCATTACGAGATTTTTACTCAACTTTTTCTCAATTATGAACAATCAATGGAAGGAAAGAGGGTTCATATCATCATTTTGAGGATGAATTGTATAAAATTAAAGTTATCGAGCCCGAGCGAAGCAAAGGCGAAAATTTTTGAAGAAAAAAGAACCCAAAAGCGAAATTAATTAATTATTTCTTTACTTGAATCAAATTTTAGTGTCAAAATGGAAGCCAAATCTTTAATCATTCATCTAAAGTTTGAAAAATTAATGATTTTCAGAAAGAAAATAATTCATTTTTTAATATTTTGTTGTTTGAAAAAATTCCAATTCTTTGGTGTAAGTAGAAATTTCGTAATTTTGGAAGTTTTTTTCTACGAAATTTTGTATTTTTTTGCTACATGGTAAAACAAGATTTACAGCATTTTTGAAAAAATTCATGTTTCAACAATCGATAAATGTGCATCGTCTTTGATCGATTGCTAGTAAGCACCTGATTATTTTTTTCATCAAAAAGGCCATTTTAGTAACTTGAAAAAAGCAGGAAATTCGTCACATATTGATAGTTCATCCCATGAGAATTAGGTGTTTGCGAATTTTTTTTGACAAGGGAGGTATCTCAACTCAAAGCTAAATTTTGAGCCCAAACCAAAAAAAAATCGAAAGTACATCATAACAGGACTCCGTATCCAAAATTTCAAGTGCTGAAGTTCAATTCTCGATTTTTGGCCAATTTTTGAAATTTCAAAATTACTTCCACCCTGCAAAATATGAAAATTTGATCTAATCAACGAAAAAAGCTGAAATTTGGTATATACCCAATTTCCGACCTCCCAAATCGATTGGAAGTGGTTTTGAGACGTTTCGGAGCCACCAGAAAATTTTGAAATTTTGCAGCGCTGGAGAAAAGTCCATAAAAATGGCCCATATGCACTTCAGCACCCATAATCGCGGATTATCCATATTGGTGACCTATTTGATCGATTGAAACACAATTTTCCAAAATTCGTAACTTGGAGTTCAAATTCGCATTTTTGGGCAGGAAATTTTCCTGGAAAATTTTTAAAAATTCGCCTAGTGCGCATACATCGAGGTAAAAAGTTTAAACTTGATAGATACCCTATTTTCGACCTCCCGAATCGAATGGAAGTGGTTTTGAGACGTTTCGGAGCAATCAGAAATTTTTTTAATTTTTTCCAGGAAAATTTCTTGCCCAAAAATGCGAATTTGAACTCAAAGTTACGAATTTTGGAAAAGTGTGTTTCAATCGATCAAATAGGTCACCAATATGGATAACCGCGATTATGGGTGCTGAAGTGCATATGGACCATTTTCATGGACTTTTCTCCAGCGCTGCAAAATTTCAAAATTTTCTGGTGGCTCCAAAACGTCTCAAAATCGCTTCCAATCGATTCGGGAGGTCGAAAATAGGGTATATACCAAATTTTAGCTTTTTTCGTTGATTAGATGAAATTTTCATATTTCGCAGGGCGGACGTAATTTTGAAATTTCAAAAATTGGCCAAAAATCGAGAAATGAACTTCAGCAACTGAAATTTTGGATACGGGGTCCTGTTATGATGTACTTTCGAATTTTTTGTGTTTCGGCTCAAAATTTTACTTCGAATTGGGATACCTCCCTTGTGAGTGAAACATATACACGAAAATTATTTGGGGGAGGGAGCTAATTCAACATTTTGGGGGCTTGGGGGCTTGAGCCCCCATCTCCGCCTATGGACATAGGTCCGATTAAAAGCCACACTTACCCGATTGTTTGGTATTTTTTAAAGAGGCATATTCCTCTAAAAAATTCGAATCAATTTCTTGTAATATTTGCCATAATGTGACGCCAATTTCTCTCATAGCCTGAATCGAGGGCACAATTAGCGACCAGCGCGTAGCCCGAAATTCCAACTGCAAACGATCGTGCGATCTTCCGCCTCCGCTACGCCACTGAAATCATGGTTAAAAACAAAACGCCAGCGTTTCAGTATTATACAAAATAATTACCACCTTTCCGGACTATAAAGTTTTACCTCAATAAAAAGTTCATCGTCCTCGCGATAAATAGCATCGCGTCGAGCTTTTTAGGGTAATTTGTTCGACATACCCGAGGCATCGTATTATTTTACAACCGAGAGAGAAAAATACGAGGAAAAATCGTAGCGGAATTAAAATCAACCGTCATCGTTGTAGAACGACGCAGCAGTATAAGAATTTTCTTACCACATATGAAATCATTTGTCATCGTTTTCAAATCAATCACATACAAAAAAAAAGAAAGAATATACGACTGAAACCGTTATATAGCTTCGTATAATTGCAACGTAACACGAACCCGCCGCCGAGCCAAAAAGAACGGAAGTATAATTCAACGGCGTTGGAAATTTTTACCATTATTTCGAATCGTATAATTGGATATGTTATCGATAATGGAAATTTTCACGACTTTGGAAAATTCATCACGTGTCGGAACCACGAGCAGGTCTCCGATATTAATCGACGTTCGCAATATGTGCGATAAATCAATTAACGTTTACTTTTTCCCACGACTCGACTCGTCCAATGCCAAGAGAATATAGCACGAGATGTGAAATAAGATAAGCCTTTGTATCGAATTCCACCTTATAAGAAATATTACGAGTAATTGACCGAGACAACGGGGTATCTTTATTATTGAATTTTTATAGTAGACGTTTGAATCGTCCCAACCCCGCCACGTCTTATTTCAGCTTCTACGATATACGATGTAACACGAGACGACTCGTAAGCGAAGATTTTATACTTGGAAAGACCTGAGTCGGTGGTTTATTTGTGAAAAGTAGGAGAAAAGCCAAGTCTTTTCATTGTACACGTTTTTCCTCGAGGGGGAAAAAAATTCGTGGAATAGTTGAAAGAGTCATTCGAAGACGGTATCTTGCTTGAGAAATTTTTTACAGTGTTCAAAAATATCTTCGTTTGATAAAAAAGATTAATAAAATTCGTATTTCACACGTTCACCTTGATTTGATTTTTATCTGGTAACAACGTATCTTGAATTTTGATCGAAATGAGTGCACAACTTATGAAATATAATCTTTCCAAAATTTCGAGACAAAGGAGAAGATGAATTTGCAATTATCACGCGATAACAGAAAAGCATTGTTTAAAATTTTACGAAGAAAATTTACTTGAATTTTTAAGTACCTAGATAAAAGATGTATCTAATTTACTAATAGAAATTAGAAAATACGGTGAAGGAATGCAGAGGTTGGAAGAAAAATCGAAAAATTGCTTTAAAAGTGGTAGAATGAAACTTCTGTTTTAGAATTCACCTTGATTTGTCCCACCTCCTCTATCCATTTTTTGTAAACCGTTTTCATGACACAATTAGGTAGGTACATATTTGAAAAAAAAACCTCTCAGATCTGAATCAGTGAAAACTGAACCAATTTCGGTTATTTGAATCAGTTGAATGAATTTTTGCTGAAAATCATTGATTCTTGCCTAATTTTTTAATCAAATTCATCAAGTAATCCATCAATAAAAATTCACTGACAAATAAACGAAGCTCGCCAATTATCACTTGAAAATAGCAGATTTTCAATGAAAATACAGTTAGTTCGTTGTTTACAATAATAATTCAAATTAGGAGAGCTCCCTAAGACGAAACAAACCACCCGAGTAATCAATTTTCGAAAAATTGGGGCTTGACTATAGTTTTTTTGGGGAATCTATTAATGTACTTATTACATAATGCTTATTCTAATTCATCCATGACAAATTTTTACACATACGTTGAAAGAATTTATAAAGGAAATTCAATGATTCTCGAATGAAGTCCAAAAGTACACAGAGGTGCGGTGCGGAAACTAGCACTAGAGGGGTGTTCGTTTGCATTTTTTTTCTTGAAAATTCAAGAAAAATGTAGCTAGAAAGGTATATTTGGACCTAAAAATGATGTAGTAAAAATCCCCCCTAGACTCCATCCCTACCTTTCCACTTTCATCTTAAAATTTATTTTGTGTTGAAATGATTGGAAAATTGAACACGATTGTTTTTCCTCAAAAATCCCACTGGTATCCATTTTTCAGGCGTTCTTAAAAATATCACCTTTCCAAGTTTTTTGGATGGATATTGAACAACAAATTTCTTTCATTACTTTTCATACCTACAGGTCATTTTTTCAAAATAAAAAATTCATACACAATTTTTTCTCAAAAAATGGAAAAGTGTGAAAAATTGTAGGCAAAAATTTTAATGGGTTAGAATATTCATAGGTAGGTATGTACTACTTACATAACACCATTTTTGGAAAAATCCTCCATTTTTAATGTGTAAAAAAATTGAAAAAAGTGATATTTATTAAGGACCGCCGAAAAATGGATGCCAATTGTATTTTGGGTAACAATATCCGTACTTACTAAAACTATTTCCAACAAAATTTTTCAAAAAATTTCATTTTTTAATTTTCTTTTCAATTTTTTCAATTTTTGTGAGAATCACTTTAAAAAAAATGAATTTTCTCCCTATTAAAAAAAAAAAAAAAAAAAAAAAATAGGTAAGGGAAGGTGGGACAGGGTGCACCAGGGGGCAAGATGCAAATTCTATTAGTTTATTGTCGTCAGTGATGTGATTGAAAATTTTTTTCTGGCAATTAATGGATGGATGATATCCATTCGACACAAAACAGAAAAAAATTACAGACCTGACGGATTTCTTGTCTATGAGTTATTATCAATAATGTGATTTTACGTGATTTTCGTAAAATTCCTGAAATTTGATTTCTGTGAAGTATCATGGTTTCAAGTTTTAGAAAAAAAATTCAGGTAATTTTTTTTGTAATCTACATCCAGTTACCTGCCTATCGAATGATGTATTTGGTTGGCATTTTCCCCTATATTTTCTTCCCAGTACATTGCGTTAAAGAAAAATAGTGCCAGTGGGGCAAGATGCAAATTGAAAATGGGGCAGGATGCAAACATTGTTTTTAAATACGAATTTTTCAGAAAAAGTCACATATGGTGCTAAAGATGGTTCAATTGATATTTTTGTGATATTTTTTCCAGGATATCACATTTTTGCTTTAATTTTTAGATTGAATGTCAAAAATATCAAGAGTTTGCCTAAAAAAATCAGAAAATCAATTAAGACAGCATAAATTATGAAATACAAAGGTTTTAGAACTCCTTTTTTTTAAAAATTACTCTTCTATTTAAATCTGTAGTATCAACCTCGAATATACTTGGGTAAATTTTACTAAAAAAATTCGCGATTTTTCATAATGTCTTCACTGTTTGCATCTTGCCCCATGGCATTTTGCATCCTGCCCCATGGATGGGACAGGATACAAAAAAAGTGAAAAAAATTTTAAAAAATTCTGTAGGGTTGAGGTATGCACTAGGATGGAATTTTTTCAGTAAAATAAAGGGTAAATGTTCGAACTTCAATTTGTTGCAAGAATCAGACAATTTGGCCAATTTGAATAGATTTAGCAGAACATTTGGCCTAGGTTGGTGCATCCTGCCCCAACTTCCCTTACTTTAATTCTTCATTTTTTACAAAAATTTATTTTATTTTCATTTTTTTTAATAATTTTATTTTCATTTTTTTTAAATTTACTCATTTTTTCAATATTCATTTTTTAGTTTTTTTAGCTTGTAAATTTTTTCCAGTTTCTCAAATTTTTCACATGAAAAGATTTTAAGATCGAGTGAGAAAGGGTAAGCATGGAGTTGGAGGAGTGGAATTTTTACCAGATCATTTTGAGGTCAATACAATTTTTCAGATGGCTCTCTTTCTTCAACAAATATATCAATAATTTGAAAAAAAAAGAGAGTACCTACCTAAGTAGCAGAAAATTCGAACCACTTCGTCATGGCTTACACAATTTCTGCGCCACTTTTAGACGAGATGATTTGAATGAATATCGAATGGAAAATGAAGAAATAAACAAATGATTTATCTATTTCTACACTTTTTCATAAATTAGGTACCATAAATAGAGAATTTGTTTGGATATGTAATCGTTTTCTTATCATCTGTGATTTCTGAAAGACTGAAACTCAGAATTTTCTGCAAGTTTGCTAAATTCTAAATTGAAAATCTGTAACTCTTTTGCTCAATTCTCAAAACTTTTTCCAATTTTTAATATTTTGTTGTTGTTTTTTTTTTCAAACAAGCAATGTCTAGATAAATTCTCAAAAAAATGACCAAAGGAATGGAAAAATTGGGAGGTGAGTTGCAAAAAAAAGTCACATTTACAATTCTACATAATTATTTATTCCATGTTTTTAATTTTAAAAACCTCAACAAAACAAAACGTGCCACACTTGAATACCACCAACAGCCAAGTTTGCGATTACGCTCTAAATGAATCCTATCGCCTTCCAAATCAAAAATACACAAAATATATCTAAACATAACTTTTTTTTCTTCAAAGCAACGCATCAACTTTTCATTAAACCCTTTCAAATTTTTCACTTACTTAGAATTTAACTTGAAAGAATCATGCTGCGTATAAAAATTCATCTGTCTGTACCACCGCAGCTCCTTCGGTTTTTGAAAATAGGCCACTTTCATCACAGCCAAGTTTTTTTATTCGTTTTAAAAAGTTGTATCGAAACTCGAGAGTACATCAAGAACTTTCGAAAAGTTATTTCCTCAAATTCAAAGTCAAAGAGGGTAAAATGTTTGCATAAGTAGGTAAAGTTTCCCATTCGTCTCATCCAGCTCTATACCTCCCGAAGTCGGTTTGTCAATTAACTAACACTATTTTTTCATAGGTAAAAGTGGAGAGAGGGAGGAATACAGATTCGTATGTCAATAGAATTACTTGAGAAAGTACGTTTAGTTTATCAAAGTAATTCTTCGTCTAATACCTCAATTCCAAGGCATGAAGATTGGTAATTCTCAGGCAGATCATTGAAACTGTTTCAAGGTAAAAAAAAGGGTAAAAAATATAACAAGTTAAAATGCAATTCGATTTATTCCTCTGGCAAATCATTCAAATTCACGACACCTAGTTCATCTATTGTTTGGAAAATAAACATACAAAATATCGCGACCACAAAATCCAAATTTCTATCATTTCACTCGAAAAAAACACCAATGTAAGATAGTGTTTGGGCATTTCTCTTACAAAATTCGTCATAAAAACGAATTGCATTTTAACAACAGTTATTTTCGTTCGAAATACAAACACTTATCTAGCTCGAGTTTCATTCGTGTTTAAAATTTCTCGACTTCGATGTGGATATTCGTACTGGTGACCTTGAAAGGTAAAAATGACAATGGCAATATCACGATGTCTCCTCTACCCCTTATATAATAGGTAATCTGTCTACCTTCCAGTGCCTTTTATCATTCATGGATACACGAATTTGCGACGCGACTCGTTCAATAAACACGTTACACCGCAGACTGCCATTTTCCAGCATCAAACCTCCACAAACGAGTGCACAACCTATTTAGTTCGATTCGATTCAATTTCAGAATCGTTTTCGATTTATTTTTCGTCGTCGAAATTCCCTTTAATACGCATACACAGAGTCGAACGAACGATGGTTCTCGTTGCTTCCTTCCTTCTCCCCCAGCCCATTATTTTTCCTTTGCAGATTTCAATTCGGTTACAGACGTCCGGCGTATTTTTAAATTGCTTCGACTCAATTTGTTTTGAAAACTAATTGATATGCGTGCCGGCTAAATTACAAACTTGGTTTATTATACCCTTAGAAATTAATCGCCGATACAAGGTTAATTCGAAAATTCACGCGTAATTGATTAATTTCTGTTACTTTTTGCCATTCGTTTCATTATTTGCCTATACCTATAGACTTTTATCTACGATACTCGTAAAAACCGTTCGAGTATTTTTTCCTCTTTTTTTTTTTTCATTGTTGGTTTACCAATCGAGAAAATACGTACGATATACTTTACGAAAGGGTGAAAATTCATTATTCGGTTGTTTTTATTTGCTCTGTCGAACGAATTTCTGTCGGCTTTAAAATTGCCAAGACTATTGCGGTCGGTGATATTTTCACACGAGGGGTGGGGTGTTTTGAAAAAATGAAAATATAATACATTTTAATATTTCGTCGGGTCAGAAAAATGAAGAAAAATCAATTTCAGTTATTTCTCTATACGAATAAAAGTCTCGTTCGTTCTACCTTGAAAAACGGTCCGTTTACACTTGAATTTTTTTTTCCTTCGCTACGTTTTGTTTACATTGTATATTTTTTTATTTATTCGATAACACCTTCGGACGAGATATTTTCACATTTCCACGGCTCGTCGTCCGAGTGTTTGAATTGCGATACAGGAAATAAGCCGTTTTTTCCACGGTTCCCTTTTTTTCCCCCTTTTTAATATAAATACCTAAACTTGATATTTTTTCGAATAGAAAAAAAGTACAAACGTGGCGGAATTTTACTTTCTTATAAAATTGGGAAAAGAAAGCTTATATTGTTTGAACAATAAGATACGAGATTTTTATCAATTTTTAAAAACGAAAAATGTTTAAATGTCGTCATTCGTAGGGTTCGGTCTTCGGCATTTCTTTTTTATCTCCGAATGAATCTTCGATAATGGCACGATATCGTCGTGCAATTTATACCTATATAACGATTATATCAGATAGGTACACTGATGGATAAGGCACGTGTTATGAATAAATTCCAAACTATCCATTGTCATTGGTACAAGAGTGATGAATATAATAGGTGCTCTCGTTTATCTTCGCACTCGTTCTATCTTTTTTCCAATAAGTATTGTATGTATTCGAGGATAGATTTTGTTATCGGCTGTTTAGGTATCAATTTTTTCTACAAAGGTATTTCGAAGTACGTACTTTTCATACCTAACATTTTGTGTGAAATTTTGAAAGAGTTATTCAGAAAGATTAATAAAGTGAGGATGTTGTTTGGTTCTCTGGTACAGGTTCAAGCGCACCAGAGCGATTTGGATTTGATTGGACAACGTTAAAGAAAATCGTAGATGAATATGTTGCCTATCTTCAAAATTGAAGGGGTAAAAGCATTTTCAAAAAATCAATTAAATCTGATTTTCAATCAGAGAAATGGGTACTTGGGTAGAGTTACAATAATCGAAAAAAATTTATTTTGATGATGTTTTGAACGAGTGTCTAGTTTACTTTGTTCCGATGAGGCTTTGGAGGAGGTACAATTTTTTTTCTACACGTCTGTTATCACTGTAAGCTGGACTACGTTACTTTTTCAACTCTTAAATTTTTTTTCTCAATTCTCGAAATATTTTCAACTCTAAAATTTTTTTCTCAATTCTCAAAATATTTTCAGCTCTAAAAAATGTTTTTCTCAATTCTCAAAATATTTTCAGCTCTAAAAAATGTTTTTCTCAATTCTCAAAATACTTTCAACTCTAAAAAATGTTTTTCTCAATGATTCTCAAAATATTTTCAACTCCAAAATTGTTTTCTCAGCAGATTTTTCAACTCAACCCACCCCTCCGTCCGACATTATTTTTCAACTCGAAAATTTCATTCACTGAAATAAAAAATTTTCACAACCTTGAAATTTCAACCCCAATTTTTTTTATTCAAGAAATTGTATATTTTGACCGAAAAATATGATACATATACTTATGTACATTAAATTGATTTTCCCACTTTACTACTAAAAAAAAAAACGATTCAACGATACAACGAATAACCCTAGTTTTCTGGAATGTGCAGTAACAACACATCTCAAAAAAGTAAAAATTTCTCGGTTCTTTGAACGATGAAAACAAAAAAAAAATCACATCGATTTTTTTTCAGAGATCCTTTGTAATTTTTCATGTGCTTTCCAATGGTGGTGATAGAATTTCGCAATAATATGTCATTTTTAATAGTTTTTTGAGATATGTTGAAAAAAAATTCAGAGTTGAAAATATTTTGAGAATTGAGAAAAAAATTTTAGGTTTGAAAATATTTTGAAAACTGAGAAAAAAAATTTAGACTTGAAAATATTTTGAGAAAAAAGAGTTGAAAATATTTTGAAAATTAAAAAAAAAATTATGGTTAAAAATGTTTTGAGAATTTATAAAAAAATGTTGGAGTTGGAAATATTTGGAGAATTGAGAAAAAAATTTTAAGAGTTGAAAAAGTAACAAGTGTAGAAAATCCTTCAAAGCCTCATCGGAACTAGTAAACTAGACACTCGTATTTTTTGCATGTTTTTTTAATTTAACAGGTTACAAAGAACGAACGTATCTTGAAACAACACATCCCCCCCAAAAAATTCGTGAAAATTCACAGCGTTTTGGAAACTGAACAAATTTTTTGCGATTATTTTTTTCGTCAAAATTTAGAACTACAAGGGTCAATGAAGGTATGTTGAAGCAAAAAATTTAAAAAAAAATATCAGGAAAATAAAACAAAGATGCGAATTTTTTCCTAAATTCGAAACTGACGTAAGCAAGAAAACTAAGAAAAAATAAAAAAGTTCAAAAAAATGTTGATTGTGGATTGCAGTAATTGGTAAAAAAATAAGAGTGCTTTGAAAATTTCTAGCTGTACGTAGCTATAAATGAAATTTTATGAGTTCACCCCCCCCCCCCCTACCTTTTTTTAAATCCAATAAAATAATATTTTTCAAAAACAGTTTTTTACTTCTTGAACTTTTTTTTTTTTAATCCACCATCGCTTCTCTCAGGTACATTGGCCATTGGGACAATTTTTTCTTAAAAATCTTAATTAATTTACCGCACTCGGATTTTAAAAGGAGATTCGTCATTCTTGGTGAAAATTGTCATAAATTTGAAAAAAATTGTTGTTTCGTCGTCTTCTTTATTTCGTTGGTGCATAAAATTGTTTCGTTTGACGGAGAGATACGATGATGGTTGAATTAATTTTTCAAATTAGTACGAGAGTTTATTTTGGAAAATGGGGAAATGGGGGGAGGGCGAGACAAAAATTATTATTCTTTTTTCTTCCAAATACAAGCTTATTTCCTTTTTTTTTTTGAAAACAAAAAAATATATATTTTTACTTGTTTCAAATTTTTGAAAATTTTTCCAATTTTTTTCTACTTTTAAGGAGAAATGAGTCGTTTTTGAAAAAAACAGTCGTATTCAGAAGAAAAATACAACAAGAAAAAAAAACATTAATAAAGAATTATCACTCAAGCAATAATAATTTTTCCTGTCTTCCAGTGTTCCATGTCTCATTGAATTTGCCACAGGTGAAAATTAATTTAAAATTATTGTTTTGTTTGACAGAAAGATACGATGATAGTTGAATTAATTTTTCTAATTAGTACGAGAGTTTTTGTTTTGAAAAAAAGAACCACATTTGAGATGATTTTAAAAAAAATCCCCTTGTTTCGAATTTTAGAAAATTTTTCTATTTTTGTTTTCTGCTTTTAGGAAGAAATGAGTACACTATCGTCGTCTACCCTTTTGATCTTCTGTACTCAAAAACAATTAAACATGATAAGGATTACACACCAACTTTCTCGAGACACCACATCGAACTTGAAAGTTTTGATTAACCTTAGACGAATATAGGTCTCCGAATAGTGTAAATTTTAAAATTGATTAATCGTCGGCAATTTTTACCAAACTATACACGTACCATATCCATTTTAAAATCTAATTAAGGCCATTTTCGTAACCCTTTTTTCGAAGATAAATGCGTAACAATATGATCAGCAGCTCGTTCCTAACCAAGCACCGTGGAGAGGAGAGCTTCCAAAAAAGGGACGTTAGGTATTTTTCGCTAAAACATTCAAATCTCGCTTAATTTAACGCGAACGTGCCCTCATCAAGATAAATTTTTTATCATAAATTAGACCTCTGAATACTCCATAAGATAGCTTCAGTACAGAACACCTCATGGTCGGTGAATTAATCGTATCAATTATTACAAATCCTTCGTCTTCTTTTCTCCATCTCCTCGCCTCCACGTTTGGTGCGAAGGAGATTCACGTATAAGTCTACGTACATCTACATGAGAAAGCTACACTGTTCAGAAACGCATTTCGGTGTGCAGGAGAAGCGTCGATACTAATGAAAAATCTACATTAAAAGTCTTAACGGATTAGAGAATTTTACTTTTAATACTTTCATCCCTTTTTTCGCGAACTAAAGTTCTCAATCCATCATCCGGTGTTTTAAAATCAAGCTGTACCAAGACTGATATCAAATTTAATGAATTTCGTACTTAATCGAGCCGAATGAAAAAAATTAACGCGCCGAGCCAGCGTTTTAGGTATTTTTCGTATTTCGTAGTTAATAATACTCGTAGTATAATTATGACATGAAATTTAAAACTAGTAATAGAGGCGATTAATTTACACCAAGGAGAGCGTATCGCAATAAAAACCGAACGACGATGGCGATTTTGGAAAAGGATCCAGCAGAGAGGTTTTTTTTGAAGTTAGGAGTCAAAATGTGGATGATGGTTGAGGCAGATTGTAAGATTTTTTTCGGTTTTGATAGGTGGAAGGAAGGGAAGGCCAAAAAAATGCACGAGGAAAAAATATGTGCTTGAAAAATACTCGAGAAGAAAGGACCTTAATTTCATGTTTTTGATGATCAAAGCTGCCCATCAAAAATTTGAGAAATCTTTAATGTCCAAAATTGCATTTAAAATGATAATCCTTCGAAAATCCTTGGCACTTTTTTCGTAGATTTTTGTCAGTAAAAAATTTAGTTAAAAATCAGCCTCTCATTCCTTCAAAAATATTAGAAAAATTTTCACTCATGAAAAAAGTATGTAAAGGGGCCCTATTGACAATATCGCGTTTTTGAAATAGCGCTTTTCTGAGAAAATAGCGCACGCCAAACGCCTGTGCAGAACGTATGCGCAGTAGAAATCGCGTTTTTAAAGCGCCAAACGCAAAAAAAAGCGCCGTTGTTTTTAGAAATTTACTTCAAAAACCAAAAGCACCATAAGCATTATTATACGAAAAAACTGAATAAATCAACGTTAATGGCTTTAATCTTGTTCTAGATCAATGCTAAATAAATTCTTTATTCAAAACGAACGAGTAATAATTGAATTAACCAATTTTTCACCTTTATCAGAAATTACCAATTGATTGAAAACAAAAGTCTTCAATTAGAGAAAATAAACAAACGAACACAGAACCATCTATTTTTTTGGATGTAAATAGCGTTGGCGCAGCGCTATTTTCTCAAAAAAACGCCTGTCAACAGCGCTTTTTACAGCGTTTAGCGTTTTTCTTTGTCAATAGGGGGGAAACAGATGGGAGTCAAACATGGATTATTTTATGGCGTTTAAGATTAAAATAGTTAAATCATTTTTTCAAGAATTGGAAATTCACCCCCCCCCCCCAACACAAGATTCCTAAAACTTGGTGATCTTGGGTTTAGATGGATTTTAGGACCTCCGCTGGAACTGGAGGCTCGTTCTACAGGGTGTTCCATGAATCGTCTGCCAAACATATTTTTTCGGATATAACCAGAGTAGTAGTACCACTAAAAAAAAACTTGGGGTGAACGTGTTGCCTATTTTAAACATTGAAGGGGCAAATGCTGCTTCTAAAAAAATCACGTCAAAATTTTTTTTCAACCGGCGGAATGGATAGTTCTTTGAAAACTGAACAAATTTTTATTTCATGACCTTTTGCCTATTTTTAAAATTGAAGGGGCCACAAAAAAATTGTTCAAAAAAATTCTCAAAAAATGACCTGATCAAGGGAAATTTTGTTCTGTAGACTTTTTGCCTAACATCGAAAATGAAGGGGCTACGGATCACTCAAAATAAATGGGCTTCAAAAAATTTTCAAATTTTCTCAATTTTTAATGACCCTTAGCTTAGGCAAAAAGTCTACAGACAAAATTCCTTCAGTTTTCAACGTATTATCCATTCCCTTGATCAGGTCATTTTTCAGAATTTTTTTCAACAATTTTTTTCGTAGTCCCTTCAATTTTAAAGATAGGCAAAAAGTCATAAAGTAAAAATTTGTTCAGTTTTCAAAGTACTATCCATTCCCACAGTTGGAAAAAATTTTTGAGGTGATTTTTATAAAAGTAGCATTTGCCCCTTCAATTTTCAAACTAGGCAACATGTTCATCCCAAGTTTCTTTTTAGTGGTGCCCGGTTATATCAAAAAAAAGAAGTTTGGCAGACGATTCATGGAACACCCTGTATAGCTCACAAATCCTCGTGCAAATCATTAGGTAGGTACACGTGAAGATGAGAATTCTCAAACTTAGATCATCTCAGAAACAACAAAACACCACTTACTTGTTGCAAATCGACGGAATTCTGCGATTTCGACAATATCTTCGTTTTGTCATCTAACAAGACCGCCTTCTGCGGACCCAATCCCAATAATCGTGTGGCCTGTAAGCAGAAAGAAAAACAAAACAATGCCATTAGAACGATGGTCGTTCTGACCTTGACGGACTTTGGAAGGTATTAATACCTGGAAAAAAACACAATACTCGATACTTCAAGATAAGCCTTATCGGCTAGCAAGCGGGATACAGCTCTTATCAACTTGATACGAATTACGATCGAAATTTCGTCTTAATTCTAAACACGTTTTTTTCTCTCTTTCTCTCTCTTTAATCAAATAACTCAACCAAACAATTATCCAATCGATAACGTTTAATTCACAAATGAAAAATGTTACCCTGGCAAGTTACCTAATAAAGAGAAGCCGAGTACAGTTACCAGTTTATATGGTATACGATTCACGATGATCGACAATCTGCTATGTTGCGGTTTTATTTTGCTTTCTGTTGTCATCCTACGGCTGCTACATAAGCATATCTTGAATTCATTTTTTTTTTTAGCATGAACAAGTCCGAAAACATGAATTTTCGATGAAATGTGACCAAAAGTGACCAAAAGTGACCAAAAGAGGGAACGGATCTAGATGAAAGGAAATGAAGCGATTCGAAAATCTGAAAAATACCTCGCAAGGAAGCAGGGGCGCACTCAATGGAGGCTCAGAGCCCTCGGGGAGCTCAAGACTCCCCCTTAAGCTCGACAAGGAGATGTTTTATCATAAAAATGTCAAAGAAGAGTATGATTTTCATTGAAAATTAGTGATTTTTCGATCAAAAATTACTAAGTTCTCAGTAAATGTCCCATTTATCAGAAAAAAATCAGAAATTTTAACTAAAAAAATCATTAAATCTCGTCATTTTTTAATTTTTCTTCGCTCAAATCTGTAGGTATATATTATTTGCCTACTGAAAATACCCCAACTACTCCAGCCCCACTGAAATAACAGGTTACTTAATTTTTTCATTAAATTTTGAATCCCCCAATTTTTTCTCAAAATCTGAGCCCCTCTCTTACATAACATCTGGATGCGCCTATGCAAGGAAAGTATCCCAACTCAAAGTAAAATTTTGAGCCGAAACAAAATTAAATCGAAAGCACATCATAAAAGAACTCCACAAGTCCACATACACAATTTCAGATGCTTAAGTTCCTTTCTCGAATTTTGGAGAATTTTTAAAATTTCAAAATTACCTAATCGCCTCGCAAATATGAAAATTTGATCTAATCAACGAAAAAAACTGAAATTTGGTATAAGCCTTATTTTCGACCCTCCGAACTGATTAGAAGTGGTTTCGATACATTTTGGAGCCTCAAAAATTTTTTGGAATTTTCCAGCACTGGAGAAAATCCCTTAAAAAGGGCCCATATGAACTTCAGCACATATAATCCCGGATTGCCCATATTGGTGACCTATTAATTGATTGATTAAAGCTCGATTTTACAAAATTCGTAACTTCAAGTTCAAATGCATATTTTTTGCAGAAAATTATCCTGGAAAAAATTTAAAAATACGTCGACAGCGCACGCATTGAGGTAACAAGCTGTAATTTGGCAGATAGCCAGATACCCAATTTTCGACCTCGGTCACCAATCCGCGATTATGGAGGCTGAAGTTCATACGACCATTCTTTGAGCTTTTCTCTAGTGCTGGAAAATTTCAAAATTTTCTGGAGACTCCGAAACGTCTCGAAACCAATTTCAATCAATTCAGGAGGTCGAAAATAGGGCATATACCAAATTTCAGATTTTTTCGTTGATTGGATCAAGTTTTCGTAGTAGTTTATTTTACAATTTCAAAAATTGACCGACATTCGAGAAATGAACTTTAGCACTTGAAATTTTGGATGTGGGATGTGGGGTTCTTTTATGATATACTTCCTATATCTTTTGGCTCAAAATTTTGTTTCGAGTTAGGATACCTTTCGTGGGCTGTAGATGAGTTGATTCCCAACGAAATATTCGTATGAAAAAATAGACGAATTAATTCCCATTTTTTTTCGGGTGTGTACGAGTTACTTAGTTTTTTATTGATGTTATGGGACGGTTGAAAGAAAATTTTCACTGAAATTGTATTTTTTTGAAAAAAAAAAAATCGGTATTGATGACTATAATGAAGTAGAAATTTTATGCCGATGAAAATGTTTCACGAGCAGAAAGACCCATTAATACGATATTTTCAGTCATAGCAAAAAAAAAAACTCCAAAGCTAGCCTCGTCGTGGTATCTCCTGAGTAACGTTAACAGATTGAAAGCGATTCGAAATTATTTCGCACCCCCCCCCCACCCAGCTCAAAAAATGGGAATAAATTCGTACATATTCCCAAAAAAGTGGTATCAATACACACACATTTGAATCCACGGAATCAACTGATTATTAAGTAGAGTAAAAAAAATTTTGCAGATAAAATCTTATCTATAATATCTGAGATCCTTTTTGCAGGATGTGTTATTGTGTTTCGTCGGTCGATCGAGAACATTTAATAAAAACCCGGTTATCGACACGTAGGAAAAATTTGAAAAAATATTAATTCATTCATTTTTTTATCAATAGGCAAGTACTTGGAAAAAATTTTCCATCGTCATCGGTCTTAATCATGTATAGAAATAACACCCTTTATGTTTTTTTCTCTCTCTCTCTCTTCGTGGTTTATTCATGCGAGCCACCTTGCTTCATTGTACCTAATTAAAAACTTTAAAAAATTACCTAACCGATACCTCCCACCGAAACAACGTTCAAATACGGTAAAATTTCCCTCGTCATTAATAAAAATAAAAATATCCGATTTATATGTCACGGCTGAGTCACCTCGTTACTTTTTTTCCAATCGTGTCCACCGAAATGAGAAAAAAATATCGTACCTAGGTAATAAATCCAATATTAATTTCGAAAGTTTGCATTGTACGAGGGAGGAATTTTCACAGAAACAGGAATTTCGTCGTTTTTGTCCAACGTAGAACCGGGAACACGATGACATTTCCTACGGAACAGGTTCCTCGTGTAAACGCGATGTAATATTATAGCTTTGAAAATACACGCGTGATATAATTTTTTGATTTATGAATAAAACCAACCTGTTAATGTACAATTCATTCTTATTTTAGTCGCAGTATTTACACAATGAAATTTTCGAAACGATTTTACACGCTGAAAGCGTGGATTTTACGACATGACATTTCGGCGAATTTTCACCTAAAAAGTAATTATTCGTGAAATAAAATTTCGTTTCAAAAGTATTAATACATGTATAGTTAAGTAACCTACCAAAAAAAAGATACTTTCACGTGCTCGAGTCGAAAATAACCTTTAAAAGGCTTTTATGGTACCACTACACAGCCTCCAAAAATTCACAATTTATCTGGTTAATTTTTAAATAAAAATAGTTTTATTATGTTTTTTAAACTCGATGGTGAAAAAATGTGCGAATTTTCAAGCTTAAAAATTCATTAAAATTTACAGCGAAGTTGGATCACCTCGAAACAGAATTTTAACCTATTTCCAGCCTTAAAAATAGGTACCGCAAATACTTAAATATCTAATTTTCCACGCAAAAATCAAAAAAATGGTCTAAAAAATACAACTCAGGGTGAACGAACCAACTACACACAGAAAGCTTGTATCATTTTTCGAAAAAATTGATACTTATAAGAGACAAGAGGTCAACTTTCACCCAGTTTATTATTCTACGTATACTGCCTGATAACACTTTTTATTCGTGGTTCATTTCTATCTCATCACTGTCGACGCCTTTTTTACAGCCTTTATCGTATTTTAAAACTTGTCATTTTGGCGAAAAAATTTCAAAATTCGGGGGGATAATGAAAAAAAAAACAACAAAGTGTGCTTGGTGCCTTCGATATCAACCCCAAACCCTCGAACAGATCTTTCAATGAGTTTTACGACCAGACTATATATTTTATGGGCGATTTTAAACGAGGGTTTTGTATGAAGAATATCAATAAATTTGGAGTAATGAGACAATGAACTCGATTCAACGTATGTGGATTTAGTTGAGAGGGTTTTTTTTTGGCGAAATTCAATTCTATGTACGATGAGATGAAGATTTTTAGGAAATATTTACCTCGTGATAAGCCCTCCAAATACGAAAAAAAAAACACAACCTCTCATTAGGTAAGCGGTTTTCTGGTTAAAAAGAAAATGACTGTGGAAAAATTAGTCCCATTGCACCAGGTGGGAAGTAAAAAGCGAACCCAAAATTTTTAAAAAAATTGAAAAATTCTGAAATTTTTTATAAAAACTTTTTGCATTGATTTTTTTTTAATAAGGAAATAAAAAAACGACAACAGCTACCACCATTTTATAAACATGATCTTTCCTTTCCTAACTTTCGCAGGGTTTCCAGGCCATTTTTCCAAGTTTCATGAAATTTTATATACCAATTTTTTGGAATGTTCTCGAGAAGAGGTTAAAATATGTTAGAAAATATACTGTAAAATTGGAAAAATATGCGTTTTCCACCCTTAATTTTTGGCAAAAAAGTGGGTGTTTTCGAAAAAAAAACCTGTCTGATAGGAAATTACACGTAGAACATGATTTTTCATAACCATTTTTTCATTTTGAGGCTTATTTGAGGAGATATTTACAAAGGTTTCAATTTTTTCAAAAAATGCTGTAAATTGTTGAGAAATTGGTGTTTTTACCCTTAATTTTTGGTCAAGGAAGTGAGTGTTTTTGAAAAAACAAAAACCCCGTTTGATAGGAAATTGCACGTAGAACAAGATTGCTCATAACTACTTTTCAATTTTGAGGCTTATTTGAGGAGATATTCACGAAAAACTTATTTTCAGCAGATGTTTACCCCTCCCCTGGAGATAGCGAAGGGTTATGGGGTGTCCATTTTAATATGTTGTGTAGTGGACCATTATGAACGTAAAACGCAAAAAAAATCAGGATTGAATTTTTGGGGAGGTTTGGTACATTTTTTCTCTTATTTGCCTGGACTGTATGTAAAATACACCAATTCATTGAGCTCGAGTGATGCGAGTACGAAATTTTTTTTACAAATAGATCGATGTTTAAAAGCAGAACTTTCCTTTTTTCAAAATTCCCATAAGTAGATGGATTTGAAAAATTGTGATTTTAAACAGAATAACGATTTCAATCGTTTGTAAAATTTCATGACTTTGGATTTAAAAATTCTGAAATTCCCTGACATAAGGTTATTTCTCCATAACGTTACTAGAATCATGAAATTCACAGATTTTTTCAAGGTACTCGTATTCAGATTTTCCAGAAAATCGCAACAGTGATGAGTACAAAATTTTTTCAACTTCTACCTATAGAAAGAAATATTAGAGACGTCCAGGGGTGCGGTGAGGGCATATTTTTGATGAACAACTCATCGTTGAAAATTTTGGGGGACCTTATTAAATTGCAAAGAATATAACTTTAATTAAAAAATGGATCCAAATTTCAATTTTAAAGAAAAAAAAAATACGAGTATAACTTGGCAAAAATTCATTTTAAAAGACCCCCCTCCCCATAATAAGGCACCCCCCCCCCACAATAAGATCAAAGCCCCCTTCCCCAGAATAAGTTTTTCAAAAAAATTCGCCCTCACTTCGCTCGGGCCAACTCATCACATCAATATACCTGCAATTATTTAGTTACGCTTCAAGCCTTCCTTAAACATTTTTTTCTCAATTTTGGATTCAGTCCACAAAGTATACCAGCTCACGCCATCCCACCTTCCCATAAAGTGGAAAATATCTTGTTCAATGCTCAATGAAGAATACATACCTAGCAATTTTTTGCAGTTTCAATATGATTTTTTATAAAATATTCATTCAGTCATTTTTTTTAAACTGATACCCATTTTTGCGCCCCCACCCCTTTTTTTTGATAAACATACTAAAGCTTGAAAAAATGAGGACATTGGTGAAAGTAGGGGGCGTGCTTGGATATGGGGGGCACTCGTCATTGACTCAGGGGGGGGGGTCACCGCACCACTGGAGGCGTCTAAATTTGTGGAATTTTTACGCGATATAAAATTTTTTCAAGGTCATTCCTTATCAAAGAATTTTTAAATGTTGGAAATTTGAGAATTTTTTTATAACAATTTAATTTTGTACTACAAATTGAATAATCATTCGATATTTTGAGCCATTTTTTATTTATGATTTTTGTGAAATACGAAGGGATTTTTTCAGTGCTGATCCGAAAAATAAAATTGTATTGTCTCTCTCAAATTAAGTAGGTATACTTAATTATTTTCTGTGATATTTTGCTCCATTCGAAACTTCATTGAAAGTCCTCTTTAATTATTAACCGTGGGAGGCTGGAACTTCCATACAGTAATTTCCTCCGAGAGAGACTATATCAATAATAAGAGATGAAGGACAACTGTTTTTAGAATTTTGAAATTCTGAACAATTTTTTTGATATTTAAGGAATTTGGTCGAAGGCACACTTACCCCTTCTCTTGAATTTTCCAGGTAAAAGAGGGATCAATATTTCAATATTTACAAAAAAATTTCATTTCAAAATTTTTAAACTGTATACTATGCACCACCTTGATGAACTTTAAACCCGAGAGAAATCCTCCACCCCTACTCCCTCACTTAAAACTGCATCATCACGTGAAAATATTTTCGTAGGAGATCTATTAAAACGAAGCTAATTCTTCGACCAAGAACAAAAATCGTTTTGAGGTACGTAACACCAAAAAAAAAACACTTTTACTCCTCCCAAAAAATTCCCAAACTCGGTAATAAAATTCTAAAAAAAAAATAAGTTTGAAAAGTTAGCTGGCTTTGTAAAAATGCAGGATATTTGTCTGAAAAATTTTCAGGGATGATATTTTAGAAAAAATTCACTTTTAAGATGAGGCCAAAAATTTGAATTCAACGTTTAAAATTCATTTCACTTTGACCACCGAATCATCATAAACTATTTCAATAGGCATTCGGCGAAGTTTTGAAAAAAATTTCAATCCAGGCGCAGAAACACGTCAAACACCAACGTAATTTTCTCTCCAACTATTTTCACAAATGGTGAAATTTTTTTTCAATGTGTCTATCAAACGTACACCCGACAAGTAATAAATTCATCCCTCCTATCAATCCGGTTAACTTTGCCTTCGACATTACACGAGTTCGTAGCAGAAGTTACCACAATACGCGTGCACGTAAGTTTTCGACGGTAAAGCGAAATGAATAATAAAACGAGCCAAGCAGCATGTGGAGTCGGCTACCAACGAAAAACTGAAGAAAAAAAAATTGTGAGATTCGAAGCGTGTGAGAATATTTCAAAGGAAATGTTTTAATATTGTCGCACCGAATTAATATCCGGTTCGAGTTGTACGCGACATTCGTTACAAATACGTAACTTATCGTCTTTTCGCTCGTACATATTTTCGAAAAGGTCTACGACTTTGTGAAATTTTATTTTTTGACTCGTGCCTCCCCCTCCCCTCGTGAAAATATTTGTCGTGCCCTATCACTCGGCGATTTTCCTCTCGTACGCGTAAATATTTACTATTTTTATCTCGTTCAACGTCAATTTCATTAAACCAGACACCTCCTTTGGCCCCTTAATCCGTACAAATGAGGGAACCTATGGCGGGAGTTTTTAATAATTGGACGATGCGTCATTTTACCTTCTTGGCGGGTTCGCGAGACGTGATTGATTATCGCGAATCGCGACCGCCGATTGCACCATAAGACTTCCATCCGAACCTCGTGTCGTACTTCGTCGCAATTTCCAGTCGAATCGGCAACTGTTTTAATTGCATTCTCAGCGGAATCGCGCCGGATACGAAAAATTACACTGATTTTCAATTACCGAAAATGAATTAAAATTACAAAAACGTTTTCGATGGCCGTTTTAATAATGGAGCCAAATTTATCCGCACATTCGAGCGTATTCAATTAGTTTAAAAATTCACCCCGCCTGATTCGAAAATAGGTACAACACCTTTTCGCGCTCGCTACTCGTGTAATTCTTCTTTTCTTCTCTCGTATTTCTCCATCTCGAAACTTCCCCGCGACCTTTGTCCTTCTCCTATTTTCGGCGATGCAAGGAAGGAAAAAAAAACACGCAAATTTCCAACCGAAACGATCTCGTTACCATAAAGAATAAATTTTAATAGCGAGCGTATACTTTAAGGTGTTACCAGCGTCGATTTTTGCTTCAGCCATTATACTCGCCGTATTTTTTTCAAAGCGTTTCGTTCGTTTTTCATTCACCAAGTTTTCGAGCCCTCTTTTCGCAATTAATTTCTCCTCCTTTTTTCGTATTATTATTTTTACATCGCCCGCAAATTCTATTTAGAGTTATTCGATATTTCGAATTTTAATTGACGAATAGGTACGGGATATTTTTAGCCTGATACAGCATTTGGTATCCATTTGAATTAACTATACAATCGCAATCATGAATTAGGAGCTCCCTCCTGAATTCGATTTACTTCGCTTTGTTTTCTCGCAGCTTCTCGTCTTAGGTTTCGAAATGATTAAATAAATACCTACCTACGTCGATGAATGAACTTTCTAACCATATTCGATTGAAACCAAATTAAAAAACTTGAATGGAAACATGAGAATATTTCATGTGGAAAAATTTAACTACCTACGATGAAACAGGTATTTGCATAAAAGTATCAGAAAATTTTCAAGTTTATTAAAACAACAAATTCGTCGAGGAAAGCAAAATCTTAATTTTTTTTCAAATTATACAAGTACATATTGAAAACCTAAAGCTATTTGAATACCTAAGTATAAATTTTGCAAATTTTCCAGACGAAAATTTTCAAGAATGCCAATAATGACGAGTAATGCTAACTTTCATTCCTCGTGAATTTTTCGTTATTTATCTTACAATTTACAACCTTTGAAAGTTGATCAAATAATAAAGCCGGGGAAGTTTTGCAGATATGGATTTTGAGGGAGTATCAAAGTTTCAGTTTATCTTTTTCGATGCTGTGGATTTGTTTCTTGGGGATTTCAATCCGCCAGGCTGTACACATATTTTCTTTGTTTTGTAATCCTCTTCTTTCGTAAAAAATGTTGGAATTTGGTTTCTTCCAAGAACGTAAATTTGAAAAATACTTGTGTGATGTATTGGGAAATTTTTTAGAAAAGTTTTGCTTAAAAAATATCGCATCTAGCTTCCCTCATTTTTTAATAAATATCAAGGTATAATTTTTCTGAGCTTTTTAGTGAGGTTTTTTATTTTCAGGGGGGGGGGGGGGGGGTAAAAATGTGCTTTTTGGCCAATTTTGGGGACTGTCGCCAGGTGAAAACCTCAATCACTCTCCTAAAAAAATACAATTTGATTTTTTACACCTTCCTGGGTTGTTAAACTCGCAATTGGATACAACTTTTTTCTCTCTATAAGAGGGTTAAAAAGTTGCGAATTGCGAATTTGAAGTTTCTTTAATTGTTATCAAATTGAAATTGCCAAGTCACCACCTCAAAATCGAGTCAAAAAATTTTTTGTCACCTAAAATAATTTTTGACGAATTTTAAAAAAATATATCGATGCAGCCAACTGTATTTTAATCTTCACAATTTTCATAAAATTTCAGTTGGCAGCACTGTTACAAAATATTTTCAAAAAGTTATTTCAAATTTATTTCAATGAGCAAAAAAATGTTTGATTTACTTTTTAAACTAAGTACTTGCATCAGTACTGAATGAACAATTCGAATGAGGTTCCCTAGCTCTGTCCTCCTTTGGACTGTGGGGAGGGGGGGGGTCAAAATTTTTTGTAAGTCTTCCACTCGAAATAAACTGCCTCACCAATTTTCGTTAAAATTCAAAATGTATTTTTTTCGATCCGTTATCAAAATGAAATGAAATAATGTAATGAAAAATTTGTAATCTGTTGATCAATCATATTATGACAGATGATAAGAATTTTTTGAATTGAAAAAATCTTTTTAAAAAATCACCAACTAGACATTTTTGAAATTTTTATGGAAAAGCTTCAGATTTTAGATTATTTATGTATTATCTACTTCATTCTTAATTTTTCAACAACCATAATAGAATTTTCACTTCAAATTTTCCAAATTTTTGTTAAATTTTTTTTTTGAAAGAGAAAAATTTGTGTGCCCCTCTCATTTCAAGTTTTCCTTTGTCAATTTTTTTTCCTATGAGAGGGATTTTCTAAGAAATCCATTCAAATCTTTAACTACACGAGGTAAAAAATCAATTTTTTCTTTGATACAAATTAAAACAGAATTTTTCTTCTTGAAATATTGAACATATGATTTTTGATTTTCCGTTATTGTGACGAAAATAAGAAGAGTGGAAAAGAGTTTTTTCTTTATACATGCTACGAAAACGTAGGATTTCTCCCGTTCCGTAGGGTGCGAAAATACTCGATTTCATCGCAGTGTACTTTCCCGTCACACTGCGATGAAAAGTACTCTTTTCCATTACTTTTCCATCGCAGTGCGACGAAAAGAAGCGATTTTCAAGTCACTGCTTGCAAAAGTGTTATTGATATCAACATTGTATGTCTACTTTTTATGACTAATTAATTATTGAATATTTCAAAATTCTTTATTTTCGTTAGCTGTATAAGAAAAAATCTATTACGTATAGGGTACGAACGTGAACATTTCTTGTCTCGTGCGATGGCGTCACTCGCTTCGCTCGTTCCGCCAACTCTCGCACTCGACAAGAAAACGTTCACTTTCGCACCCTGTACAGTAATATACTATTTTTTTAAACACACAATAATATTTTGATCTGAAATGTTTTCCGAAGATGATCAACAATGTTCAATAAAAATTTCACAAATTCAACGACATGGGAATTTTATCTTTCCAGTGGGGTGGGGGGGGGGGGGTATTTGGAAAGTTTAAGTACAAAACCATTTTTCCGAAAAAGAGTTTGAAAACTGTACAACTAATACTTGAAAAAAAAATTGTCATATTTCTACCAAATCACGAATTTGCTTGTTCATCGACATTTTTACGACCTTCCAAAGTCATGAAAATTATTCACTAATATTGCCATGGTTGCAAAACAATCCCAAACGAATCCTCCAGCGACCTTTGATAGCTATTTCTTATTCAAATATGAAACTCATTGCATCACAAATCCAGGCAAAAAATTAAACCGGAGAACAGAAAATACCCATGGAAAAACACTGAAACAGATGGAATCTAACATCCTAATCGAAAAATTATCCCCTTCGCGGATAAAACTCATTATGATGATTTCAAACCAAAAATACATAAATAATTTTAGTTCCCACGTGCCAGTATTTATATTGAAAATAATATTACCAAAGTTTTTATGTCAATTCAAAAAAGAAATGAAAACATCGGTACGTAAAACGAAATTTTGATCAATCTTTTGGAGTTCACGCGACTGTCTCTCGTAGGGAATTTTGATCCCAAATTAAATTTGCATATTTATCAAAAGCTCGAGATTTCCAAATATCTAATTCAAAATTTCAGCTCAATTTTCATAATATCGGAGATTCGGCTGAGCACCACCCTGGACTAAATTTTCTACCAAATGTATCAAATTGGCCAAATTGTCTGATTTTTGTGACAAATGGAAGTTCAAACATTTTCCCTTTATTTCGCCGATGAAATTCCTTTCAGGTGCATACCGCAACCCTTCAGACGACGATCGATCCAAGTTCAAATTTTCATGCTATAAGTTCAATGTTTTTCAATTTCTTTAATTTTTTTTTTCAAAAATCCAACTTTAAAATTTTTTCATAGGTAAACTTGTTTTGATGTAATTATGTCAAAATTCATTCAACTTTGATTTTTAAATTTTTTTTTCGATTTACGTTTTTATTACTTTTTAAATTTTCTTCCAATTACTTATTGAGTTGGGAATTTTTTTTTTTAATTCCATGTTAAAAAAAAATTACTAAATTTTTAATAAATTTTTAATTGGAAAAATTTGAAGAAATTGAAGTTGGAAACATTTTTAATCCTAAAATTTTTCAATTTCAAAATTTTTCCTTACTGTAAAATTTTTCAATTTTTAAATATTCTCAACATTTTTCCAACTTCTTTTTTTTTTTAAATTTCTTCCAATTCGAAAATTATTTCCAATAGGTACATTCAAAATTTTTCTTCAATTTTTTCAAACTTCGAATTTTAAAACAATTCAACTTCATGTTTTCAAAATTTCTTCCAACTCAATAATTAATCAGAGGAAATTTAAAAAAAATATGATCATGAAATTGAAAAAAAAATTGAAGTTCAAACTGTTGGAAAAATTTCAATATTGGATACAACTCTAAAATTTAGAATTAAAGAAATTGAAAAAATTTGCAGTTGAAAAAATTTGAACTTAAAATAAATTTTGGATTTGAATCGTTGAAATCCCATTTTCGTCGAAATGATTTATGAGCTAGTGTTATTTATGCAGTTTGGTGCTGCAATGTAATCAACCTACCAATCACGTACAAAAATTAAGGGTAAAAAACACCTATTTTTCAACAATTTACAGCATTTTTGGAAAAAATCGAAACTTTTGGTAATATCTCCTCAAAAAAGCCTCAAAATGGAAAAATGGTTATGAACAATCATGTTCTACGTGTAATTTCCTATCAGACAGGTTCGTTTTATTTCGAAAACATCCACTTCTTTGCCAAAAAATTAAGGATAAAAAACGTCTATTTTTCCAATATTTTCAGTATCTTTGAAAATGATGGAAATACAAAGTTGAAAGTACCCAAAATTATACCAGTGAAGAGTAATTTTCTATACATTCTGGTAGGGGTATTCCAAAAAAAGTCACCGCAAGAATTATAAGGGAGGTTATTGCAGGTATTTAATAACCTCTCTTATATGTAATTGACGGTAGGGGTTAAAATTCTTGAGGTGACTTTTTTTGGAATACCCCTACCAGCATGTATAAAAAAATTACTCTTCACTGGTATAATTTTGGGTACTTTCAACTTTGTATTTACATCATTTCCAAAAATACTGAAAATATTGGAAAAATATACTTTTTCATCCTCAATTTTTTGGCAAAGAAGTGAGTGTTTTCGAAAAAAAACGAACCTGTCTGATAGGAAATTACACGTAGATTGTTCATAACCATTTTTCCATTTTGAGGCTTTTTTGAGGAGACATTACCAAAAGTTTCGATTTTTTCCAAAAATGCTGTAAATTGTTGAAAAATAGGTGTTTTTTACCCTTAATTTTTGGTCAAGGACTCAAGGAAGTGATTGTTTTTGAAAAAAACAAAAACCCTTCCGATAGGAAATTACGCGTAGAACAATATTGTTCATAACTACTTTTCAATTTTGAGGCTTATTTGGGGAGATATCCACGAGAAACCGGTTTTCAGCGGACGTTTACCCCTCCTCTGGGGGTAGCGGAAGGTTGTGGGGGTGTCAATTTTAGTATGTTGTGTAGTGGACCATCACGAACGTAAAACGCGAAAAAAATCAATTTTTAATTTTTGGGGGGCGCTTTGTACATTTTTTCTCTTATTTGCCTCGACTAAATAGCCCGATTTGCATTTTGCCCCCTACCTTAAATCCAATAATTTTTCATAAATTTTCATAATTTTTCTTCCTCCATTCCAAGATTTTAAAATACCTATCCGATGAATTACCTTCAGTTCAGAGACCTATAAAACCCCAAAAATTCTGGCGAACGTTTAAAAACAACCGACGACGACGTGATAATAAAAACGAGCTTTTTCGTGGCGTTAATTCGCCTTATCCACTATCCAAATGCATCGGTTCCGGCATCGCCACTTCCTTCGTATCTTATAAGTTTAATAACCCAGAAGGGCGGATCCGTGCTTTAAAAAAACCTATAGCAACCGAATTATCGTTACAGAAAAACAAAAAAGAACGCACAAAACACCTTGGTCTTTTCCACATTTATCTACGTGTAATACGCCGCCGTTCGGGTATTGAAAAGGAGGCGGACACGAGGTTGAAAAAAATTAACATCATTATAGAGCTATGACATTCCACTATAGGCACCATAGGTCATTGATACTCGAAAATTGTATAAAGCTGTCGATTTCCGGGCTTGAAAAAAAAGAAAAGAAAACTTTTTGTCAAGACACCTCCCCCCCTCCGCATACCGACCCATCGTCTCGAACTCGGGTTATACGCTGATGACCGCGGTATTCTCAGCTCGTCATTCTAAACTCTGTCATATTCATGATTCATGAATGGCAAGTCCCTGCCCCTGCCCCTGTCCGTTTATTTATATACACGTCGAGTGCTCGTATACAGATAAACGCCGAACAATTACCTCACGTACGGAGCTTTTATTTTAAAAATCGTCGCTCGAAATACGTGGGAGTCTGTATCGAGTCCTTCCATACACACGAGTTAGCCTATAAAACCAAATCCTACGCTAGGCAGAGTAAAATTTTTTATAATCTGGGTAGGGGTATTTAAACTGGGCTGCTTTGCCCTTTTACCTCCCCTGCTCCAAATGATATCTGGCTGCTGGAAAGTTATAGGTACACGTATTTTTTATTTTTGAAAAAATTTTACCACGTACGCTCGAGGGATTAATTTCTACGTACAATAAGTTTTACACGCAGCTTTCTTCGACCATCATTTAAACCGCTCCCTGCCTCGTAACATTTCTACTATCACCTCGTCTCTTCAACGAACAGCCATGGTTTTTATGAATAAAATCACGCGTTTTGATCTCTGCCGTTCAAGGTCTTCTCGCCGGTATACAATTTCGCTTCTGTAGTTTCCCTCCTCTTCGTTTTTTCCCCATCGCTCTAATGTGCAGCGAATTCGTTTTCGCGATCGCGTTTTTAAATGGAATATTTTACATTTAAATAAGACCGTTGCGAATTTCGCGTACATTCAGCCGCCCAATAAAAACGACATTACTGCTATGGCCAGAAAATACCGCTTATATACAATAGAGTCTTTTATCGCGTATCATCTCACCGTACGACTGTATATATTCTGCAAGGCACAGCCAAAGGAGCTGGGAGCGGGGTATAAAGCATCTCAGCAAAGCCATAGCCATTTCGTTGTGCTTCGTGCTGCTATAACAACTCGTCTCAATGGCATGTACGCTGTGCCCTGTGCGCCTAACTAAACCTATTACCTATATTTTTGATTACGACCCGACGAGAAGGTCCAGGTCTGCATCCCCCTGGTCTTTAATGCGACTAAATATGCCTTATAAAATTTCCACTGGTTGTTGGTACTCGGTTTATTCCTCTTAGTACCCTGGCCAGTCCCTGAACAATTTGGTCTGTTGGCGAATTCATTTTTGAATTTTGCTTCGTTCTGGGGTAATTTTCAAACGACCATTGTAAAGGCTTAGAATGGTCGTTTTTTTTTAAATATGGGCCATATCTCGAGTTCATTTTTAAAATTGAACTGGACGAGGATCGAGAGAAGGGTGAGGACAGTTGAGAACTAATATTTCAAATTTTTTCCATTTTTTCGGCGATCGTTTCCCCGAGAGAAATGTTGAAAATAATTAAGAATTGGCTCGTACTTGAAGTAGAAAAAAACTCAGATATGGAGCAACGAGACACGAGAAGAAAGCAAAGTGACACGAGTAGGTACGAGAGTTGAAAAAAAATTGGCAATTTTTTCGAAATACTTGGAAATATTGTTTCTCTCATACGAATATCTGCGGTTGAGAAAATTTTCCATCATCGTAGATGATTTTATAATAACTTTTTCCTTCGCGTGATATCGTGTTTCCAATTTTTTTCGCGATTCTTGCGCACCTACGTTAAATATACCGGAGGCCAGAGACAGTTTGAGGTTATGACTAAGGTGGAAATTTTTTCAAAGTTTTGGAAATTCGGTATTCGGCTATGAGTTGTTTGTTGTAATGAGAATTTTTCTCCTACGAGTTTGAAAAAAGTATTCAAAACTTTACAGGCGATTTTAAAATTTTTTTGAAAATTGAAAATATTTCAAAAATGCATATCAACGTTTTGATGTGCCGATTTCTTTTAACAGGAAATAACCTCATAATGATAATTAAAATAAAAGTGATTAAGCTTGAAATTTAATGAAATTTCAAAAAATTAAAAATACCAGTTTGAAATTCACAATAATTTTTCAGTATAAGTCTTTCTTTTTAGTAGGACATTTTAGAATATTATTTTTGAAAAAATGTCTCTCTCGTTCGTTTTTCACAAACTAACGGATTATCAACACATTTCTTACAACGGGAGGGGAGGGAGATTTTTTGAGTTGATAAAATCTACAGACGGAGGGTAATTTGAAAAAAAAAATATTTAAAACAATTTTTTAATTTTTTTGGGAAGAGGTGATATTTTGAGTTCAAAAGTATCACACAGGTTTTCATTTTCTGTACCTACCTAATTCCGGCAAACCAGGACAATAGAAATCGAAAAAAATCTGTAAAAATCGAGGTACCTAGATCCCAATTTGTCACCCTGGTTTGTAGAGAGTGGGCTTGAACTCGACTTCAATGACGTACGACAGACTCGCCATTCCCTCAATAATAAAAATTCCATTTAAAGTGAAAAAAATGATGACTTTATTTTTCAAAATGAAATTGAAAAAAATGTATTCAGTTTTTTTTATTGTTGAAAAAAATTGGTGGAAACCTAAAAAAAATATAAATGTGCGCCTGGATACAGAAACCACCCCAATAGGTGTCAAAAAATTGGTTTTTGAGTCAACACTGATTTTGGGTCTTTCAGAAGAAAAAAAATTCAAGGGGTTTTGAAAACCAATTTTTGACACTTGAGGGAAGTTTTTATATCCAGGCTCACATGTGAAGAAAGTTTTCAAGAAGGGGGGCCTGGATTTTGAGTAATAAAAATCAAGAAAAATTACGATTGTGATATAGGAACCAATGTTATTTTTGGGGCGATCGCTGCTTTTTCATCTCTCTTCAGAGAAAACAAAATTGTAATTTTTGGTTGCGAAAATGATTAGGTACGAGTCCGAAATCTTTCAAAAATGATTACTCGTTTGTTATAAAATTTTCGTTTTGAATTGAGAATGATGAAAAAATTGCAAGTACATAAAGTCAAAAAATTTTCCACCTCCAATCAACCAACTTTGAAAAAATTTTGCATTGAATAGGAAAATTTACAAATTATGTAATTGGATATTTTCACTCCTTAGCGACCTCAATATAATAAAAAAGTTGACAAAATAAAAATTTGTTATCTTCAGTTCGACAACTTGCAATATTTTTTACAAATTTTTATTTCGATTAAAACCCCATGTATGTAGTCTGTTTATTTAATTTAACAAGAGCCTTCAAAATTTTAAGATGTTGCCAAACATGCAGTGTTGATGTTAAATGATACCTATTTTGTTTTGGTAAATTAGGTTCTGATTGTTTAAGGAAATCACAACCGTGTAAGTTTCTTAAGGCTTCCTATTGGTCAATCTTATTTTGTTTACGGAAGTCAGGGCTCGCGTTAAATTGAACAGAAGATTATAAATTCGAGTTGATGAATCTGATATCTGATAGTTTTGAAATTTTGCATAATTTTCATTTCTAGGTACATTTAGTTTTTAAAATAAAAAAATTCAAATAATTTCAAATTAGAAAATTTCAATATCATCAAATCGGGAAAATTTCTTTAAGCCTAACGTGTAATTTTTTTGTTATAAATTAGTTTGGTAAAGTTACGTAAATTTACTCAAAATTTCGCATTTTCTACCCACCTATTTAAAAAAAAAAACTGTATCTGTCTTTCCAAAAGTCTCTTTTAGAAATAATTTCGAAATCAAATCATGCATCTCATTTTGTGCAACGCAACACTTTTTCCAGGTATCGACCACAGTTTGAATTTTTCAAAATATCAAATTATGGTTGGAATTGCGATTTATTTTTCTACGGTAAACATTCTTAAAACTGACAGGTCTATATTTGGTTTGAGGAGGTCAAGTGTATGGTAACTTTCCCATCCATCTTGAAAGAAACGAATGACCACGACTATACGCGTCTTTATTTGCTCAAATAAAAATTTTCTTCGCTTTTTTGTTGATTTTTGGTCTACACATCTCGTTCTTTTTTTTCACACTTTTCTCTCTCCATGTTGACCTTGAAACGAAAACAATGTTAGGTAAAATAACATAAGCACACCGAAGGGGGATTCAGGGAGGTAGATCCCCTTCACCCCTTCCCTAAGCTTGGTAAGAAGATTTTTCTTCATAAAAATGTCAAAAAAAATACATTTTTTGCTATTCAAACCTGATTTTTCAAAAAAAAATCGCTTGAATAAACATAACTCTCCAACTCTAAATCAGTGTTTGATGAGATTTTGCCTTTTTGGACCAGTGAAATACTAATTTACATTAAAAATGAGTGATTTTCACTGATATTTCAGTCAAAAATCACTAATTAATTCCCAATTGATGATCAGAAAAAATCAGGTAATGTTTGACTTATAAATGATTCAATTAAAAATCACTAATTTTTTTTTATTTTCACTGATATCAAAAAGGCAGAATTTGTATTTGCAATTTTACTGGATTAAAGATTTAGAGAATTTTATTGGCTTTTTACCGACAATCCTAAAATTTTTCTCTTTTTTTTGCTCAAATCTGTGTTTGTAGGTACATATTATCCACTTACCATACAGAATAGACCCTGATCACCTAATTTTTTCGAATTCTCATCCCCCTCCCTCCGTTACATAATTCTACTCTCTCATTTTAATCATGTGAAATGTCCATGAATTAAATAATCATAATTGCAGCTAAGTTAAAAATCTGTAAAATTGGTGGTTGATTTTCAGCGAATGTGTGGCACTGATTTTTCCCAACGGCGCTTTTTTTCATTTGTTTGCTTTCAGTGAAGGATTTTTTTTCACTGCAATTATTACTCTACTTGCAGTTTCTGACTGTATTTCCCCAGTGTTTTTTTCGATAATTTTCACATGATTTTAAAATGAGAGAGTAGGGTGTCTCATTAGGGTGGATCGGAAAAATGAATTTTGACCAAATTTGGTGAGGTGGTTTACTTTGAGTGGGAGATTACACAAAAAATGTTGAGCCCCCGAGGGGCAAGGGGAGGGGAGCAGGAGGTGCTTAAAGTGCACCTCTTTTTGAAAAAACGCTGGGTTTTGCGTTTTTTAGCCAATCAAAGTTGTGTGAGAAGCCTTCGTAGCACTTCAAAGATGCGATTTAAGTTTCTATATCTCCCTAAACCATCGGCATCCTTCTCCGATCAAAACTCAGACTGCTACCAGGGTGTTGAAAAGTTGCAGATTGCAATATTTCAATGAAATTTTCACTAAACTGGAATGATTTTTTTTTCATCGAGTAAGTGAACAAAAATTTTTTTTCAACCACTATAAGAGTGAATATTGAAAAAAAAATTGAAAATTTTGTACACCAGTGCAGCCAACAGCAAATCATAAAATTCCAAAATACGGAATTTATAGAATTGATTATTTTTTCGCCAGAAAATATTATTTTTTTTTTCAATCACTGAAAATATATTTCGAATACTTAATGTTTTTTTTCGAAAATTTCGTATGTCAGTGCAGCCAGTTATTCCGTATTTCGGAATTTTATTCGCTGTTGGCTGCACTGGTGTATAAAATTTTCAATTTTTTTTTCAAAATTCACTTTCAGTGATTGAAAAAATTTTTTGTTCACTTACTCGATGAGAAAAAAATCATTCCAGCTTAGTGAAAATTTCATATTATTGAAATATTGCAATCTGCAACTTTTCAACCCCCCGGTAGCAGTCTGAGTTTTGATCGGAGAAGAATGGCGATGGTTTCGGGAGATGTAGAAACTCAAATCGCATCTTTTAAGTGCTACGAAGGCTTCTCACACAATTTTTATTGGCTAAAAAACGCAAAAAACATTGTTTTTTTCAAAAGGAGATGCACTTTGAGCACCTCCTGCTCCCCTCCCCTTACCCTTCGGGGGCTCAAAATTTTTTTGTGAAGTCTCCCACTCAAAGTGAACCACCCCACCAAATTTGGTCAAAATCCAAAACGAGTTTTTTTTCGATCCACCCTAGTGCTCGTGGAAAGTAAGGTTTTCACAGTTCAAAACATTCCTAACATTGATTTTTAATAAAACCCCATTTTTTTTCGAAAATCTCTGGACAAAATCGTTAATTTTCATAACCTCATCGATCGATGTTTTTCAACATTCAACCATCCTCTTCCCATTCTCGACTCTAGAAACCCTTCTTCCACACTCGATATCAAAAACTCCCAAAACAAACCGATTCAACTAACACTTCAACTTTCACCAGAACATTTCACGCGATCACGTGACTCCCAAAAAGCCAGCGCTTTCCATCAACACTCGAACGGTGCTCGACCTTCTACAAAATATCAAAAAGAAAAAAAAAAGAGGTAAATCAGTACCAGTACGATGTAAAAATGAGTACACGTAAATTCGACACATCAATGACACGAACCACCAGATGTTCACCATGTACATAATTCAAACCTGGCGCTCTGTAAAGTTTATAATTTGTATCATGTTCAGTGTAGTAAGTAGTAAAACACTCAATAATCGGATACGCGATTTCCTCATATCAAATCGAATTTCAAACATTGATTGGCCAATAGATGTGGAAAAAACCGCGTAAACACTCGTAAACCCAATTCCCTCAAAAAAAAACATAAACAATCGGCAAAAAATCGGATAACGATAAAACGGCAACGCAGTTAATTACCTAACGGAGTTCCAAACATGGTTAGGAACTTGATCGGCGCGAGTTATTTGAAAGAACTTCCGACGCTAGCCGATTCACTCCGCGTCGCGTCGTCGAGGAGGAAAAAAAACGTAATAAATCACGTCCTCGGTTTATTTTCAATTTGCAAAAAAACCTTCGCGTTGCAAATATGTACACCGAGAGAGGGTTTATGTTCGCAGCTC
Source organism: Pseudococcus viburni (assembly GCA_033439095.1). Taxonomy (NCBI): domain Eukaryota; kingdom Metazoa; phylum Arthropoda; class Insecta; order Hemiptera; family Pseudococcidae; genus Pseudococcus; species Pseudococcus viburni. The sequence continues at coordinate 153,580 of JAVBJF010000373.1, forward strand.
GGATGATTTTTTTTTCTCGCATCGTGTAATATCACACGCTCGTCGCTACAAAGTCGCGAACCGACCGCGACCGTCGGGCTCGTATCGAAATTATTGAGAGTATTTCATATTTGCGGGCCACACGCGTGTAAATGTATGGTCGAACGGTTTCATTAGGATTTGCATACGTTATGTAGATTTTCTCCAACAACGTATATCGACAAGGGAAAAAAAACTCGCTACGAGATGGCCGCAGAAATTTTAAAATTATTAGGTCGACATATGGCTCGGAATACTCAATTCTGGCCGTATTAGGAATATAGTCGCCGAAGGCGTATGTCTTCGGGGTCAGTTAACCCTTTGTCGAGAATCTTTTTCGCAATTAAATAAGTATATGTATCTAGTACCACGTGCTGGGGATACGAACAAATTCGAAATATACGCAGGATCTAGCGTCAACGCCCATCGTTTTTCTCACCAAGGGAATTTCTACGGTACCGAAAAGAAGAGAAAAATCAATCTGCTATATCGTTGAACTCGTCACGTATACGATAAAAAAAGTTATTTGAAAAATTTTGCAGAATTGCGATAATATTTAAGATGTTGCGAACACGAGCTTTATACCATTTTGCGAATTGACAAAATTTTTCGTTCTTCAATTTCTTCCAAGGGTGCGATCGAGTTTCGTTATTTTTACATCGAACGAACCGCGAGGGCAAAAAAGAACAGAAATGAGCGGGAAAATAATTCAAAAGCTTGGAAATCCAGAAAAATTTTCAAGCGTCTAATAATCAGTCAATATGCTTCCCTTTTCCTCGAAAACAAACCGAAGTTAGTTGGTCTTATAATATCTCGAATTCTCGACTTTTAATATTTTGTTCCCGATACAAATGAAAATATGCAATTTGGGAAAATCTTGGAAGGCTCTATGGGTCATAAAATTGGATTTTTTACACTTGATGAGCAATGGCGGTTAGTATTAGGTATAGGTACACATTAAATACAAAGGTCGACATTTTGAAACTTTTTTGAAATGCTGTTTGAAATGTAATGAATGATTTTTATGGTATTTTGTGAAAAAATTTCATCATCTTCGTATTTTTCATAATTAGAACTTTTTTTTCAACACTTTTTGATAACTTTTGACAGGTAAGGTCAATTTTCTGAGCAAAGATGGGGTTCTATGAGAAAAAATTAATGGAACATAAATTGTAGAGCGTAAAATTTCCTTTCTGGGAAGTTCAATTAGTTATTTCTTAGAAGGCTTAGCTTTTGAGATATTTCAATTGAAAGTTCAACTTTTATATTTTTATTGAGAATATCTCAAAAACTAAGCCTCCTCAGAAAAAACTAATTGAACTTTCCAGAAAATAAATTTTACGCTCTACAATTTATGTTCCATTCATTTTTTTCATAGAACCCTTCCTTTGTATGAAAAATTGTGTTAAGTAGGTATTATCAAAAAATGTGAGGAAAATGTCCAAAAAAATTCAAATTGTGAAAAACCCTTGTAGTCCAGTGGCAGATTGCATTTTTTTGGACATAAACTGCAAAAGGTGATAGAGGTGTGAAATTTGGTATGGTGAACAAGGACATTATAACGAATTTTTAGAGCCCGGGAGCCCATCGTCAAACCCCATAAGAGGGAGCGGGGGGAGGTTTTAAGGGGGGTTCCGCCCCCCATTTTTCAAAATTGGACTACCGACCCTTTTTTGGTGTCATTTCCAAATGATTGAATTCCGCTGAGTTCAAAAATGCCATTACTTTCAAAATCCGAGTGAGAGAAGTCCCTCAAATTTGAGATTCCTCTACCCGCATTTTTGCATTTTCCCCCAAAACTGCCTAAAAATCATATTTTTCCAACTTTGCACAACCTGTCGACCTTCCAACCAAATTTTTATTACGATTTTCGAAATGTACGGGTAGATTACCATATATATTGACCTTTTTTCATCTTTCCATATCCCTGCTCTGAGTGAACAGAGGGGTCTAAAGGTACTGAAATTACACAAATTTTTCACATTTTTGGGTAAAAATCACAATTATTTAATTATATACGAGATAATGTTTATGGGTTGAAGGTTTTTATGCGATGTCTGAGTAGTACAGGTCCAAAAGAATAAATGCAGGCCCAGAGGCACCCCGTATACCCCCGCTAGTGGGGTGAGGGGGTCATTTTTGACTAGCGTTTTGCCCGATTTTGACCACTTTGAAAGTGAAATTAGTTTTACAATTTTTTTCACCACCTAATCGCGGTGATTAATGTTTTCTGACGTTCCTCGATCCAGATCAGTCGATGATTTTTTATTAAATGCAAGTGGTAAGGGTGACTATTTAGGGGAAGGGGTAACATTTTGACCAAAAAAAAATCGACATACGTATCGAAATCTAGGTTTTCGAAGGCGCTGATTTCAAATACGTTATCGATTTTTCGATTAAAACCAAGGGGTGAGTAGGGGTGAGCCCATTCAGGGTGAGGGGTAACATTTTAACAAAAAAATCGACTTACATATCGTAATTCAAGTTTTCGATAGCATTGATTTAAAATGGGGAAGGGGTAACATTTTGACAAAACTTGTTACCTGAATGGGCTCACCCCTACTCACCCCTTGACTTTCATCGAAAAATCGATAACGTATTTGAAATCAGCGCCTTTGAAATCCTAGATTTCGATACGTATGTCGATTTTTTTGTCAAAATGTTACCCCTTCTCCTAAATAGTCACCCTTACCACTTGCATTTAATAAAAAATCATCGACTGATCTGGATCGAAGAACGTCAGAAAACATTATTCAGTAATTTACTCCGCGATTAGGTGGTGAAAAAAATTGTAAAACTAATTTTCACTTTCAAAGTGGTCAAAATCGAGCAAAACGCTATTCAAAAATGACCCCCTCACCCCTCCAGAGGGGTATACGGGGTGCCTCTGGGCCTGCATTTATTCTTTTGGACCTGTACTACTCAGACATCGCATAAAAACCTTCAACCCATAAACATTATCTCGTATATAATTAAATAATTGCGATTTTTACCCAAAAATGTGAAAAATTTGTGCAATTTCAATACCTTTAGACCCCTCTGTTCACTCAGAGCAGGGGTATGGAAAGATGAAAAAGGTCAATATATATGGTAATCTACCCGTACATTTCGAAAATCGTAATAAAAATTTGGTTGGAAGGTCGTCAGGTTGTGCAAAGTTGGAAAAATATGATTTTTAGGCAGTTTTGGGGGAAAATGCAAAAATGCGGGTAGAGGAATCTCAAATTTGAGGGACTTCTCTCACTCGGATTTTGAAAGTAATGGCATTTTTGAACTCAGCGGAATTCAATCATTTGGAAATGACACCAAAAAAGGGTCGGTAGTCCAATTTTGAAAAATGGGGGGCGGAACCCCCCCTAAAACCTCCCCCCGCTCCCTCCTATGGGGTTTGACGATGGGCTCCCGGGCTCTAAAAATTCGTTATAATGTCCTTGTTCACCATACCAAATTTCACACCTCTATCATTTTTTGCAGTTTACTTGCAGTTTGCCACTGGACTATTGGGTGATGAAATTTTTTCATTATTTTTCTCGTGATCGGTGCAAAAAATACTATAAAAATCACCCACCAAACTTCAAAACAGCATTTTCTACGTTGACCAGTGATATTGGTGAAATTGTAGTAGCCTTGTATTCAAAATGAAATTTCAATATCAACAGCATGATTTAATTCTTAGAAGCGAATAAATTAACTTTTTGCTAAACTTTTCCACAAAACTTGACAAAATTTTGAACTTGATAAAAAATCAGCTTCTGGCCGAAAATTGTTTAAAAATTTGAAGGTTTTAAATAAAAAGTATTTGAGAGTACAAAAGCTGCAATAAAACGAATCTTTCGTTTATGGGCAAATATTAACGAGAATCCTAATTTTGACATTTTGAACGGAAATTCAAGGCAGCCTGATGCAAACAAATATTTTTAAACAAATACCTATTTTTCTGGACAAAATCAATTTATGAAAATACGAACATTTAAAAAACATATTTGTGGACAAAAAAATATAGAAAAATTAAAGCATAATTATTGAAAAAAATTGAATAAAAAAATACTTTTACAAAAATTTTTGGATGTCTTTCTCATGGAAATTGAAAAAAAGTAAAAATCTGACCGTGACACAAAAACTGATGAAGGTTCAATTTTGCACAAAAACAAATAAAAATTCGTTTTTTTAAATAAAAAAATTAATAGAAACCCAGTTTTTACACAAAAATTATTAACAGCTAAGTTTCTCTCAAAAATTGATAAAATCCCAGTGCTTTACACAAAATTGACAAATGCTCAGTTTTCCCCCTCAAAATTAATTTGGTCTCCAGCACAAAAATCTAGCTTTGAAACAAAAACCTATTTTTGCAAAAGAAAAAAAAAAGATCACCGAACTGATTTTTTCACAACATTTTTCGACAAACAGAGAATTTTGCTTCAATAATTGATTTTCTCTTCTGCACAAGAATTGACAAAAAAATCTTTCGACACAACGTTTTTGTTTCAAAAATCAATTTTTCTTGCATATACAAAAATCTACAGAAATCTGATTCTGTAATAATAACTGCTGTAGAAGGTTTGACTCTTCTGCTCAAAACTAATAAAAGCTCATTTTCGAATAAAAATTCGTCAACATCAATTTTTGCGAACCTACGTCAATTTTCTAAATAGGCAAGAGCCCCATTTTTCCACAAAAATTATTGATAAACACCAATTTTTGCTGCAATAATTGATATGTTTTTCACACAAAAATTGACAAAAAAATCCAATTTCGGCATAAAAATTGATGAAAATTCAATTCTAACACAAACGTTGATCAAGGCTCTATTTTTGAGCAAAAAATTTAATTTACTGACAAATTTGATAAACATTGATTTTGGGTTCAAAAATTGATAATTGCACTGATTTTCACACAAAAATTTATGCCTTTCGCACTGGAATCGACAAAAATCTGAATCTGGCTCAAAACTTATGTGAACCCAAAAGGTCAATTTTTAAGAAAAACTTGATTTAAAAAATTCTGCTTTTGTACAGAACTCAATAAATACTGTTTTCACCACAAAAAATGGTAATATCTTCATTAACTTTCGCACAAAAATCACCACGAAAGTTGATAAATCTATTTCGACACAAAAATTTAACAGATTTTGATGAAAAAATTGATAAAGCATTGATTTTTGCACAAAAATGTATTGAGAAGTTGATTTTGGAGCTAATATTGACAGACATTTAATTTGGGGCCAGGGGCGCACCCAGGGGGGGCTCAGGGGGCTCGAGCCCCCCTTAAGCTTGGAAAGAAATTTTTTTATCGTAAAAATGTCAAAAAAAGTATGGTTTTTAAAAAAAAATTCGCTCTCGCTTCGTTCGGGCAGTAAATTAGTAATTTTTCACTGATTTTTTAGTCAAAAATTACTAATTTCTCAGTCAATGCCCTATTTATCAGAAAAAATCAGTAATTTTGACTTAAAAAAAATCAATAAATCACCCCATTTTTCAATTTTTCTTCGCTCAAATCTATAGGTATATATTATTTGCCTACTGATAATACCCCAACTACTCCAATCCCACTGAAATGATAGATTACTTCATTTTTTCATTAAATTTTGACCCCCTCCATTCTTTCTCAAAATCTGAACCCTCCCCCTTTTACACAATTTCTGGGTGTGCTTATGTTTGGGGTAAAAGTCCATAAAAATCTGACTTTTGCACACATAAAAATTGGTGAAAAACCAATTTTAACAATAAACTGAATTTTGTTTCAAAATAAATGTACCTATATTTTTTTTAAAATTTACCTACATCAATCCATACAGTTCGCTAGATAAATAATTTGATACGATTTTTAGTAGGCCTACTTCAAAAATCAGAAAAAACGCCTAATATGCTTCTAAATACAAAATTTTTTAATATTTAAAATATACCTCGTCGAATCGTTTCTACAATACACGCCATTTTAACGCACAAATTCTCACATAAATCACGACATCTTTACAAACCACCCCGCTTCTGATCTCCGAGTTGTTGCCAATTTTCTCCCTTTTCTCGAGCTCATTCATGGTGCATATTCGGACATATACGACTATCATATTTCACGCTAGCATAAGAGAAATCCGCATTAGATACAAAAAAGGTACCTACAATGAATATTTCGCATAGACGCGAAATTTAAGACGCTATAAAACTTATTCTCGTACTCGCAGCGTGTTGAACATGAAACTATAGCGGATAAATTATTCACATCGCTACTTCTATTACACGTAAAAAATACAACGAGCTGCAATCAAATCGAGAGTAATCTTTCGCGTACTATTTTCATCCTCATTCCTCACCCTGGTTACTTATCTTCTGCTCGAATCGCCGTTTACGCTCTGATGATAAAGCTCGCCAAGTTTTAATTGCGAGAAAATAACTTTTTAGACTTTTTTCTCCGTCGTCCGGGCTCATTTTACTACAATCTGATGAATTTGTCATAACAGATCTTCTCGAAAGCTGTCGTCGCGTTTAGTTTGAAAGCATTTTTGAATAAGTCTCTGAGATAACGTCCAGGAGCCGTTGCGTGGCAGGGTGTCGAAGGGAAGGGAAAGCGGAGAAAATCAACTCAATACAATCCGAACTTCGTTTCGAGGCGGCGAATTATTTTCGAAAAATAAAACAGCTCGGTACATATATTCGAAGTGGCGACGACGGTGACGACGATGAGACTCCTTATACGTTAAAAATTTAATGATGGCATTTTAAATTCGAACAACGGCTTCGAGCTCGTTTCAGGCAGAAGGTCACCGGCGATAAAGAACGCTTTTAAAATGTATTTTATTGTAGAAAAGAAGAAAAATACGCGCTAAAAGCACATATTATACATTATAATAAACACTATAATAACATTACATTGTCGTTCCGCCGCCGGTACAATTTTTAGTATGAAATTAAAATAAAAAAGAATATTCTGCGATATTATAGGCGAAATATAAGCTTTACATGCGAATAAAATGTAGACCGAGAGAATCAATCTTGTATATTTTTTGGAAACCTGGCCTTTGAAGGATTCATTTTTTTAATTTACGCGAGTCATTAACGAACGTTTGGATTTTTTCGCGGAATTTTTAATTTGTGAAATAGGGATGAATTTTTTTTCGCCTCGAAGGTAACGCGAAAATTTCATTAATTTCAAGGCTAAAAAACAATTTATTTTTTAATTTAATTTTTACTACGATCGCGACATGTTCCCCTAAGCCGACTGCCAATTCGCGAAGATACGTTGAAATACAGTCGCAAAAGCCATTACATGGCGTTACGTTGGGTTACACGAATTGACACGTACGATGTACGGTGGTCGATTAAATTGACTCAAAAAATGGCATTTGGACGTAAATTAAGCCAGAAAGGCGAAAGTTTCGGGTGTATTCATTATTCAAGTACTTATCTAATTTTCGAACAAAACATTAGAAATGATGGCAAATCGTGAGTCGAATTCGGTACTTCAAATAAGGAGCAAAGCAATTATCAAAATTGAACAGATGAATGAGGAGGAGGTGAAGGGAAAGTAATCCAATATACAAAAATTAATAGCACTTTGAAAAATTTGGAAATATTGAGAAAACAGGCATACCACATAGATTTTGGGAAAAAATAGTGACTTTAGTGAATTTTTACGAGGCAAAAAGTGACCTATTTTTCGAAAAAAGTGACCAATTTTTCATTTTTTTTCATAAATAAATACACCCTCCCCCCCCCAAAAAAATAAAATTCATAACTCAAACTGTATTTCTCTCTGCAATAGTGCTGAAAATACTTTTTTTTCTGAAAAATTTTTTCATCGAGGGTAAGGGTGCCATATTTCGACCACTTTTTTTTCAAACTTCCACCAATCAAAGCCTTATGGAGGTAAAAACGTCAGAAATGGCTTAAAAAAATACATTGATCCTTCCTCCACCACCCCCTAAAATTCTGAGCCGATATGATCATTTTTTGTGATTTTTTTTCTGAGGGAATTCAAAAATAGATTATCGAAATTTTGGGTTCCTAATTTCGACCACCAGCCCCCCCCCCTCGTATTGAGATGAGGGGTCGGTTGTACATTTTTCTTATTCTACTTAGTAATAGGATGTAAAAAAAAACCGCTCCTAAAACTCGATTAACCCAATTATTGGTAGTAATGGAAAATTTTTAAATTTGATTTTTTTCTGAAGACCCTAGCTCCTCCCCATGACATCCTGAGAGAAAATGGTAAATGACAAAATTGTTCGTTTTTTAATGCTCTACAACTTTTGTTTCAACTATTTTTTCATTAGTACGTAATTTCGAAAGTTATCGATGAAAAAACAAAATTTGAACTCCCTTACTCCCCAAAAGGAGGACTAAATTATGCACCAATTTTAGGGAAGTTCAGGAATCTTAAAATACATACCCTACTACGAAACTTCCCCTTTCTGCTAATTTTTTTGGGTCAAAACCTAAAATGACTGTACTACTATGCTATTTCGTGTTTTTTTTTTTCAAATTTCTCCGATAGTTTTTTGCCTATAGGGTTGTCATTTTGGTCTCAAATTGTTTATCTGTGAAAAAGGAGCATGAAATTTTTTTCCCCCGGTATATTGCGTCTATAGCGGCCGAAATCGGCCGGTGGTCGAAATTAGAAAGCGGTCGAGATTAGGGCATTTTACCCTTAATAAATCTTTAATTGAATCCACGAGTTTAAAAATATGCTTCATATAACTGAAAAAAAGAATAAACTTGTTTTATAAATAAGTTTTTACTGAAAAAAATCGTAATATTATCCATCTAAAAATTAGGTACGAGTTCTAAAAAATAAACTAAGTATTTTTTTAAATTTTATGCAAGAGCGGAAGGCCGTTTGAATGAAAAAAGTGACTTTAGAGTGAAAAAACGGACTAATAGTGACTTTTGGCCAAAAAAGGGACTTTTAGTGACCAACCCTGAAAATAGGGGACAAGTCACTAAAAAAGGTGACTTTGTGGCATTCCTGAGAAAATGAAATTTGGCTCGAATTGCTCCCTTGAATTTCTGGCTAGGGAGTAACTTTTAGGGAGGAGGTGGATGTGAATTTTGATTTTTTTTTTAAAAAAACATTGTGGCAAAATTTCAGTCTCTCACCCAACGTTTTTCGTTTTTGGGTCAAGAAAGATCTACATAGGTAGGTGAATAGAACAGCATCACACTCGACTTTTGGAGCTTTCTTCCCTTCATTTTGATTTAAATTTTAAATAGGGAATTTATTTTTCCATATTTGTCCATTCGTTAATATGCAAGTGTCTACGTTAAATGAAAAGAAAATCATAAATTTTTGTATTACTCATAATTATGGTAATTTGCCAATTATAAAAAATTACAAAGGAAATTCCAAAACATCCATAAAAAATTTCAAAGAATGTTTACAAGCTTGTACCAATTTTAAACGCCGAGTAATCGCCAATTTAATTGTTCAAAATATTTCATACTCAATACTCTAAATAAAAATTAGTAACCAGACATTCGATTATTCGTAAAATTGGCGTGGAGGGGGCGAAGATGAGGAAATCGCAGAATTAAAATTTCCCACGATTTCCTGGTATTGCAAGATGACTTTTTCTCAATTTGGTAGATGTTAAATATTTCTAAGAGCCGTCGGATGAACGTTATTACTCATTTTTAGCACAAGAAGAGACGTATTGATTTTTTTTTGTTGAAAATTCGGTTATTTTTGTTTGCAAGTAGGTAGTTTTATTGTTTTTCAATGAATCTTTTCAATGGAATTTTCGCGATTTAATACTCAAGAAAATCGCATCTTATTAACGAAAAAATGTATAAAATATTTAATAAAATTTTCGACTTTTTTTGAAATTTTTATAGGAGGCTCCCTAAGTTGGTAAGTTTGAATTTAAAAAAATTATATTGTTTACTACTATAAATTTATAATTTAGAAATGAAATTTAACTAAATTTTTTAAAAATGAATTACAAATAAATGGATGCATTTTTAAGAAGGAAGAGGAGGAGGAGAAAGGAGGAATAATCGCGGAAAACATTTGAAAAAATTATTCGTAACATTAATTTCAGTTTTTGTGTAAAAAATATTCAAAAATTGGTAAATTGGCTGAAAATTGGGATAAAGAAAGTCAAAATGAAACTTAAAACGTTGAAAAAATAATTGTGACTTGATGAGTGAAAAAAGCAAAAATTTTTTAGCTAATTTTTATCATTGCTAACCAACCTCGACCACTCTTTAAAAAAAGTGATTTGAGTTTTTACACTCTCCTTAATTATTGGCCTTGACGTCTGATAATTTTTGTCTTTTATAAGGATGTTGAAAAATTGCAAATCTCTAATTTGAAGAATTTTTGATTTTCATCAAATTCAAATTGCTCATTCAAAAGCGCATCCAGAAATTATTTAAGGGAGGGGCTCATAATTCGGGAAAAAATAGGGGGGAGGTGAAATTTCAATGAAAAAATTCAGCAACTTGTTATTTCAGTGGCGCTGGCGTAGTCAGGATATTTTCAGTAGGTTTATAATTCATAAACGGATTTGAGCCAGGTGAAATTAAAAAACTACAGAATTTCAGTTATTTTTCACTGATTTTTTAGTCAAAATGATTGATTTTTTCTGACAAACTGGGAATTGATTGAGAAATCAGTGATTTTTGACCGAAAGATTAGTGAAAAATCATCAGTTTTCAAAATAGAAGGACTAAAATACTAATTTTTTTGAAAAATCATGTTTCAAGAACAAAAAAAAATTCGCCTTTTTTCACATTTTTGTGATAAAAAAATCTCCTGTCCAAGCTTGAGGGGGAGGGAGCTCGAGCCCCTGAGCCCCCTGGGTGCGCTTATGTGCTCACTTGAACAGCTTAAAAATAGATTCAAAAAATGTTTGGAGTCGCCTGCAACAATTTTTTATGATATTTTTCGAACAATTTCTGCGGTGGTGCTGCCAATTGAATTTTGATTTATGCAACTCAAGTTGTTTATTCAGTGATTTGAAAAGTGAGAAAATTAATTAAAATTATCTTGGAGATTTTTTGTAGCAGCCTCTACGAACTGAATTTTCATGAAAATTGCGTAAATTAAAGTGAAATTGGCAGCACTGCTGTGAAATTTTTTTGAAAAATTTCTTTTAAAATTACTTAGAAATTTTTTTTATTTCAACTTTGAATTTTTTCAGTAAGCAATTTAAATTTGAAATCAATCGAAAATTCTTGAAATTTTCAATTTTCAATTTTTCAACCCTCTTTGCAGAGGATGAAAAATGGTATCCACTTACGAGGTCAATAGTTCAGGGAGATGTAGAAACTCAAATCGCACTCTTTCATTAGCTTGACGAGGTTTCCAGCTAGTGGGTCCACAAGAAGCAAAGAAGGTTTTTTTTTGAAAATTGCCTCTTTTCAAAGTTCCCTAGTCGCGTCTCTCTTAGGTCTGGAAGGCTGGAAAAATGTTTGTGAGGTCTTCCACTCAATCTGAACTACCTACCTATAAAGCTTTCATCAAAATCAAGGATGATGATTAAAGTTTTTCAAATTTTCATGTCGTGTATATCAAGAAGTATGTTTTCAAGGTCGTAGAATTCGAATCGGAAAACATTTTTGGGGTAAGCGGGGAAGATCGGGCGCGAGGAAGGAGAAAATCAAAATTTTACTCAATTTTATGTATGAAAGGTAGGTACATCAAAATGTACGTTTTAGAGGTCGTAAAATACAAATCTGGCGATATTTTTTACTGAAAAAATGAGAAATGAAAAATTAATAAAAAGTGTTTTAAAAAATGAGAAATTTATCCAAAAAAATAATAACGGGGTACCATTTACAAAATTGATAAAATTTATTCTAAAAAAATAATAATATTTATCGCGAAATTTGGTAAAATTTTTTGCATCGAAATAAATGTTATACCAAATTTTGCGATAAATATTACTTTTTCAGAATAAATTTTGCCAATTTTGTGAATGGTGCCCCGTTATTATTTTTTTTGAATAAAATTTATTGATTTGTTTTTTCAGTGTTCAAGTGAGAGTGGGGAATGAAGGGCGAGACATAAGGGGGACAAAAATCAAAATTTTACTCATTTGTACATTTTCGAGGTCGTACAAAATCCAAATTTGTTCAGGTAGTGTAGGCAAATTGAACAAAAATTCCCCCTAATACGTGTCCACCCCACCTCACCCCTCCATAATATTTCCCCCGCTAAATAAAAACAAATGGGTAAGGTGGGGTGGGCACATAGAAAGGGGAGGGGGTCAAGTCAGTATTAATACCACCAATTTACATAATACTACTATTTTCATGGTCGAAACACAGTTTAAAATGATTTTATACCTATCCTCACGTTTTCAAATGATGGTATATTTTCCAAAACCCCCTTCCTTCAGAACTCTCTATCTTCTCTGCTAATGGTTGTACAAAAAAATGTTTTCTACAAAAAATGTTGAAAATTGACTGTAGAACAAAAAAGTACTGAACTATTTTTACCAAAAAATCAAATCTAAATGAGATAGAAGCGAAAAACTGTTTTTAAGGGGGTGCATGGAACCACCAGAAAAAAATTAGCAAGGGATCTGGGGGGTGGTAACTCTTAGGGGTTACTCAGAGGACCTCTCTCGACAGTTTTTCGCAATAAAAGCTTTGCTGGCCAGAAATGTTGATTTTCGTCTAATTTGCCTACAGCACTAAGGCGCGTCATATTGTGAAATATTTTCTCAAATCCGGTAATTTCATGGTTTGTAAAAATGTGGCATGTCCGCATAATCACCGATTTTTTTATCACTCTTCAACATTTCACGAATTTTTATTAGAATGCCATTTTTCAACATTATCAGAATTTATGAAGATTTTTTAATGGACTTTTTATTGAAATGTCAAATACCGAATTATTTTCTATACTTGAAAATTTCTCAAATTTTTTATCGATACAATACCTGCTTCACACTTTTTATATTCTTTAAATTTCAGTTTTATTTTTACTCATTTTCTGTAGAAAATTGGCATGTTACATACTAAAAATTTTCTTATTCCCTTTTAAAATTCGATACAAGTGGTTAAATCAAACTCGATAATTTTCATAAATCTTCAAAAAATTCACAATTTTAAGACTTTTCCTTGCATGGGAAAACTCGACCTTCTCTTGCAACATTAAAAAAGAACAATGCAATGCATAAAACATGATAAAACCTTCGAAACCAAATTTATCGACTCGAAGGTCAAATGTGAAAGAAGAAAGCAAAGATAGGTCATGTTCAAGATCCACGGAAATTTTCACATACCGAATAAAACCTCATTTCCAAAAAGTTCACAGATCTTTGAACTTTTCAACAAAAAAACACAAAACGAAAAAGTTTCGAAAAAAAGGTTCGATTAAGTTTTACAAAATGATACTACACGCATGTTGTTTTCGTATCAGTTTTTTTTTCTCCTTGAACATTTTCGAAAATCAGTCTACCATTCGAAAGGCAGGTACTTTCGTTCGTTAAATACGAAACAAATAGAAAAGGAAATTTGAACTTTTCCGGGAAAACTAGTAAATCGAAGGAACACGAAACTTTCCAACATTAACACTACAAGCATCGTGAGAGAATATCAAACAATAGGGGTTTCCTATGCTGTTTTCGATATCCTCCCACGGCGATGGACGTCGTCGGCGAGATGAAAATTACCAGAAGATGATATCTGTCGTACTTACGTATACTTTGGAAACGGGTACGAAAAAAAAAAAAGGGAAAAATACGACACTTGTACGTTTACCTTGGCTTGTCTTTGAATTACGACCAGACAGGTTTACATTACCGGGTCTCGCTTCCATGTCGTATACGGTAGCCAGATAAATCTCCTCTTAATGGTTATATGAAACACTTTAGATTATATCTTTTACGAATTTTATTACATATAGGACTCTTTTTATTTCACTCCTTTTTTTTTCTTTTTATTTTACACGCATCGATGCTCTTTATATTCGTCAATGATGAGAAGGAAGAAAACCCCTGCGTATATTTGGCAATCATTGTAAAACAAAGTTTAATTGATATTTTGCAGCATGCGAACGCGAAACAGGACGATATCGCGGATATTTATACCGTCGAATTAATAAAAGTCTTAATTTTAATCATTTCGGCGGATTTTTTTTCAACGCCGAATTTTTTATACCTTTTAAATCGGCAGCTTCTTTCGCCACAGCCTACGGAATTTTAATATCGTATGTATTCGAAGTACACACACCATCACGCACGCCATTAAATATACGAGCTCGATAATTAATTTATATATTTACGTAGCCTCGTACTGTACACAATATACAGCACAATACACACCATATAGTTGGATTTCGGCGAACCGTATGCTTCGTAAATTACGCTATAATCTCGACGAGTAAATTTAAATGACGACGAGTTAAAATTTTACGAGCGTTTTAAACCGGAGCCGGACCTCCTGTTCTATACGAGATTCTGATTCGAAGAGAATTGAATTTTTAAAAACTCTAGCTGAATTGCCACGATGCATATTGTTCCGCGAATCCAGCGAGCTTTTTAAATAAAATAGTAGCTGAGAATTCGCGATTATTTATTTATACCGCGACGCGTCGCCAGTTTAGCTTTTTTTTCCGGGGTAAGGAAAACGACAAGAAAAGTACACGTAATGTTGCCTACTTTTATTTCAATTGGTTGGAAATTTTAATACGATCTATCGTCGTATTCGTTACGATATTTTCCTATTCTCGTATCCACTCTAATTCATTTTTACGAACCTGGTTCCGTCGTATTTGTACCCTCTCTACATCGGAGCACTCTGAAAATTGAAACATATTTCAAGCTACTTCTGTCTCGTTCATTTTTCGGTATGTTTTTACACACACAGCCTCGTTTGTTTTCTACTAAAATGAGAAAAATTTACGCATTTCGTATAAATTCGAATTCGCGTGACGAAAATTTATTTCACCTATCTACTCGAACGATTTTTCATTGTGAGTAATTTGGTTTTCATCAACTCGCATAAATAAGTCATTCTTCGAACTGATTGTCGTTACGCGAATGTTAAATTTTTCAAACAACATTGTACCGAGCTATGGAAAAATTTGAATGATTTTTTTCGAGGAAAATCGCTTAATATTCTCTGTTCCTCATTGCGCAGTGTTGCCGAATTCTAATGTTGAAAAGTTCCCAAAAATGTTCCGGAATTTGTGAAAAATACAATTTTTTTCACCGCCACTGTTGCTAGAAAAAAAGGGCTGAGAATTCGAGAAAAAATTGTGTAGGGGGGTGGGGTAAAAATTCAATAAAACTACAGATTTGAGCAAAGAAAAATTGAAAAATTACGAAATTTTCGATACAAAAAATCAGTCAATATACATAGGTAGGTACCTACTCTCTAAATCAAAATCAGTCAATTTTCGTACCACTCTGCCTTTTGGAAATTGGAATCAGTGAAATAGATTATTTGAAAATCCGTGATTTCTCATTGATTTGTTTTAATCAAAATTACTGATTTTTTTCTAATTAAATGGAACATTGACTGGGAATTCAGTGATTTTTGACTGAAAAATCAGTTGAAAATTACCAACTTTCAATGAAAATTATTTCACTGATTCAAAAAAACATAAATTCTTCAAATTGAGAAATAGAGTCATAAAATACAGCCCAAGCGAAGCGAGGGCAATTTTTTTTCGAAAAATCATGCTTGAAAAGCAAAAAAAATGCATTAAAATTTCAGGAAGTTCCGAAGGACTC
Organism: Pseudococcus viburni; assembly: GCA_033439095.1. Classification (NCBI taxonomy): domain Eukaryota; kingdom Metazoa; phylum Arthropoda; class Insecta; order Hemiptera; family Pseudococcidae; genus Pseudococcus; species Pseudococcus viburni. The sequence continues at coordinate 169,280 of JAVBJF010000373.1, forward strand.
CAAAAGTTTCATTTTCCGGAACTTATTTCGGAGTTCGGCAACACTGCATTGGAGAGATTATAAGAGAAGAAAGGAGAGAGGAGGTGAGAAAAATATGTCAAATAGTATATTTCACAACCAGGGAGTCAAAAATTGTTTTTTCTCCGAGTTGTGAACGATATTTTTTCTTACCGAAGGGCGAATTTGAGCATTCGAGCGATTCGCGAGGGAGTAAAGTAGCGTTTTACCCCCTCATCACGGAGAAAATTTCTTTCTGACTTGTTTATCGTAGTTAGAATGTCTGAAAGGGATCTTCAAAATTTACATCATTCTAAGTGGTCGCATCCAGAGCTTAGGGACAGGGTTAGAAACGGAGGAATCTGGAGTCCACCTCCCCCCCCGCCACCCCTATAATGATAAAATAACGATTTTAGTCGAGAAAAATACATTTCAATCCGAAAATTTTAGAAGTGACCTTTTCAATCGGAATGTATGGGAAATTCTGTTTTTTATTTTGTTATATTTTTTCTCATTGATTATAGGTAATTTAAATGAACCTATTTTTATAAGATTTTCAAAAGATCTGTACTTTTTGATGTTTTTATTTAAATTTTTATAAAATTTATTATTTTTTTTGTTAGTTCTGAGTCAAAAAAAGTAGGAAAATGGTATCTGGGTGTAAAATTTTTCGTATTTCAGTCCATCAATAATAATAATTTCGTTTCTTCCTTGTTTACAGCTAACCATTTTCCGCGTTCGAATTCTTTTTAAATGAGAAATGAAATCAACAATGAAAAATATTCTGAGATATTTTCAATAGGTGAATGAGAATCAGGTATGTTGAAAATCTAAGAAGCGTTGGCATATAACTCGCGTAACAAATTGAAACAGGAGAAAAATTCACCAAAAAAAAAAAGAGAGCAAGAACTAGATTTTCTTTCGCAGATAATAGAATTTTTCATAAACGTGGAAATATGATCGAAATATTATTTAAACAAAATTCCCATTTTCCGGAATTCTCAAAAATGGCAGTTTTCGAAGAGAAATTCAATATTTGCAGAATTACTGCACAAAAAATTGATTAAAAACTGGTTGGAATAGTGTGGGGTGATTGGATGGGAACGTGAAAAATCGACACGTTTGTCCATAATACCTACGTACGTAGGTATCTTATACCAATTTTTTTTAAATTACGAGTATTTTTCACGAAAAATTCAAAGTTTACCAAAGTCACTTCACCAAAATTTGATTTAAAAAAATGGAATGGTATGGGAAAAGTTTGCAAACATTCAAATTTCACAGGTAATTTTTCAGAATGGCATACTACGATTTTTGTACTTTCTGAAATCAGAAAGATGGATACCCAGATCATAATTTAGTTCAAATGAAAAATTGAAAAAATCACATTTAAAAAAGTGTTTTCCAGCAGCATACTCAGGAAGGTGAGCGAAATCAGGGTAAAAATTTCACAAAAATAGTGGAGAAAAGGTGAATTTTTATTTTAAAAAAAACTCAATCATAAAAAACCCTGTCTTCTTTCTCTCTCTCCGCCTCTCCATTTACATAACTCTTTGCCATCTTCAAGTCATTCTTTTCTCTTTCCATCCCATATTTTAATTATTCATAATAATATGTTCAGTTTAATCTCAATTTTTGATGGATTTTAATTTTACCAATGTTTATAGGCAATGCTACCTAAAATTTGATTTTTCAGAAAATTACATTTTTTTTTGTTCATTTTATAGCCCGTGTAGGTAAGTTTCAGTTTTAGGAGATATTTAGTTCAAAAAATCATGAAAAAAACACGTATTTTTGAACGAAATTTGAGGAACACTTTTTTTTTATGAGAAAATCTTAAATCGATACTCTCTGATGGTATCTATTTTTCGACGTTTCAACATAAATGTATTTACGAAAATCGTGCTTTTATGCTCGTACTTACTTATACGAATACATAAACAAATAAATGAATAAAATTCCCCCCAAAGTTTACCAAATTTGAAACATCTCTGGAATTTCGTCAAATTTGGTAATTTTCAAGCTTTTGCCGAATTTTGAATATTCTAACTGAAATCAGAATCTCTCAAAGTGTTTCTGAACGCGGAATTCTCTAAAATATTTTCAAATTAAACTTTTGCCAAAGTTTCCGAAATTCTGTCAAATTTTAAAACAAAAAATGACAGAGGAGTTAAACATTTTTGCACATCTCTTCTCACAAAGATTCTTAAGGTGAGAGGAAACTTGCTGATTTTGTGTACCTTTGAATATTTTTTTCCAAAAATGTTTTACATACAGTTTGAAGAACTTTTGAAGTATGCAAAATAAGCACAGTTACAAAATAAATATTTGGAGACTTTAAAAATGATTTTTTTCAAAACAACGATATTGAAGCTGCTACAGCGTTATTGCTTCGTTCTTCGGCTTAAAATTTACTTGGAAAATAATGATGACTAAAAAAATGTTTACGTTTTTAGTAATTTCGATATGCTGCTTACTTGGAATTTTCAAAAAACTATTAAAAAATGTTTAAATGGAAGGAGGAGGAAGGTGTAAAAATTCTTCAATTACCTATGATTTACAACTCATGAAGATGATACAGCAGAAAAAAAATGGTTTTATCAGTTACTTAACCAACCAGGGGGGGGGGGTCACTGGCAAAAAATTATGCACTTCTACTTTTTGGAAAAACGCGTTAGGAATAAAATCTGCAAAAAATTCCTAAATAATAAAAAAAACAACATGATACTAAAAAAACGAGAGTGGGTAAGTAATTTTATTTTCAATACTAATTTAATATTTTATCGCAAAATTTTTTTGAAAATTATTCTCTCTTCATTACACATACAATATGGAACAAATTTACTTATTCACTCGGACGAAATCTCAGTCATAATGGCCAAATCGTGAAAAAACACTACCAAGTCATCGAAATTTTTCAAATAACCACCAACCCCTCATTTTCAAATTCTCCATCAATTACGTCTATTTAAAAAAAGAAAACCCCGCGACCATAAATTTTAATCTTCCGTAAATCGACATTTTTACCTGCAAAAATGTCAAAAAAAACCTCAATACCTTTCTGTGGCTCGCTTTATTTTAAAATTAACACAGAAACAGATAATTTTCTCAACTACGTCAACCGAACGCGAACTTGATATTCAATTAAAATCATAAATCTCGTTAAAAATTACTCTTCTATGTAATCAATCTTTCTTTCTTTTTTTCACGAAAATGACAACGTTTTGGATTTCAGTAGCATGGGAAATTCGATCCGACGATTTTTAAAAATTACGCAGAAATTCGTACTTTCTGAAATAATGATTTTTCTCAAACAGATATTTCGTAGTCGTAGGTCATGGTACTTTAATTTACCATATGGTAATTTGTAATAGGCAATTCTCTCTCAGACGCTTATTTTCCATCAATCCCATACTGCCATCGAAATATCTCAATCTCTCTCCGGAGAAAATTTATTTTTCGACGGAATTTTAGCACAGAAGGGAGAAAATTCACCACACAACCTACGTTGGTATACCCTTTATAGAATAAATAAACGTTCGGAAAAAGTAAAATTATGTTATCCAGTTCCCCATCCGAACTACTCAGTTTTTTCCGCAATTTCCATCCGTCTTAACAATACCCTGCCTACGTATACTAAACATACATCTATATCTCCAAGGAATGAAAATATTTCCAAGGCACTTGTACCAACGTATACCTATGTAAATTGTGTATACCACTTTCGATAAAAATATAAGGTATTTTTCTGTTCGTCGAGGTAAATCGTATAAAATGCATTTTCCTCTATTTTTCTATTTTCACATCACAATGAAATAGGCTCTAAGGTGATTGGCTTTTTTTCTCGCTCGTCCAAATTCGTCGTAGATTTAGGTAAAATTTCGGGTTAGAATTTCCACTACAGCGAAACTCGATTGGGTATTTTTTACACAATGAATGAGGCAGACCGACACACGCTCGGGTTATTTTCACTGTGCAGTCGAGTGTCTGGCATTAACCCAAATTTTTACGATATTACCTATATACGCAATGAGCAATACCGGGACCATGAAAAATTCAACACTTACTCTGGTAATTTCCCAATCTGCGTGATTCCCAGGTCAGGTCGAATAAACACAGTTCACACACTTTCGATCACTAGCACCAAAATTACCGAGAATTAACACCCAGTCGAGAATTTCTAGTTTACGGAGAAATTTCGCGACAAAAATGCATCGTTGTTTTACGCGAAATCGATCACAGGACCGTTTGGAATTTCGATTCCGGCCATCGAAGCGAGTTTCTTAATTTTACGTACGTAAAAAATTACGAAAAAGAGCGCACACGCTGGATACGTGAATAAGGTTGTCGGACGCGAAAACACGAATACTGAAACACGTTTGAATTGGCCAGACGTCGCGGGTAATAAGTTTTCCCGCCTTTCTCCACGAATCACCTCGTTCGTCTGAATCGTTCGAGTCGTTCGAGCAGATCAACTCGGGCTCGAGGTGCGAGCTCGTACGAGACTTTCGAGGATCAAAAATACCACCGAGGAGTGAATTATCGAGCAAACGAGTCACTCCCCCCTTAGCCAACGTTTCTCCAACTTGGAGAGAATTTTTAAACACGTGTTTTTCGACTCGTACTTCTTCCTCGGACGGGTCTTCTGCTGTGCCAGGGAATCACAGATGCATACAATGTATCAATTTTTCGACACTTTCGATTCAATACGAAAACCCGGTGGGGAGGAGAGGAGAGGTAAATGCATTCGAAAATCTTTTATCTTTTTATTTTTCAACCGAGTACGCCCGAATACGTAGATTAAAAATGCGAACGTAGGCAACGACGAAGAGCCACGAAATCGATGAATTTCAGTTCCAAGATATCGTCAACGTTTTCCTCCCGCTCCCTGCAGTTTTCTCGGCGATATTTGACTCCCATATGCGTACGTTTCGAATCACCTACAAAATAACGTTTATTATTTTTATTTGCTAGATTACACAACAACTGCGACGACGTCGGTCACAGCCACGAACACCTGAATATGACTCATTTCAATTTCAAGAAGCTCTGGCTGTTTTGTCCCCCGCCCTGCCTCCCTGCTGCAATCTCAGCAGTACAGAATAAGCACAAAGTACAACTGTCACACTAAATCGTGTCTAGCAAAGCGAAATGTCGCCTTAGAAATATTGGCCGAGCAGAGATGAGACGTGGAACACCAACTTTGCAAAGCGATTCGATTCTCGGAGCTGGGAGCGTGTGCTGCGTATCCGTTCGTCTTATTTGCTTTGTAATTAGATGCGAAAAGATGAAAGGACGCTAGGTACTAATTATTTTTGCCGTAAATGGAATTTCGACGATTGGAGTCCAAATTTATTCCAATTTCCAAGTTCAGCCTGTTTCAAATCTAAATTTTTTCGATTCCTTTAATTTTTAATTTTTTTGAAATTGTATCTTTAAAAAACTTTCCAACTGTAAAATTCTTTAAACTTCAATTTTCTCTTTTTTTTTCAATATGATATTGATTTTTAAACTTTTTTCAAATTCTTGCTTTGAAAAATTTTTAAAAACATGAAGTTGAAATTTTTTCAAAAATTCAATCAATGAAAAAAATGAGAAAAAATTTTTGAGCTGAAAGAACTTTTAAAAAATACCAGTGATGGGAAACTGAAAAGATATCAGTTTCAGTTTTCAGGTTTAGTTTTCAGTTTTCAAAACATCAGTTTCAGTTTCAATTTTCAAAATATTTTCGTTTCAGTTTTTAGTTTTGGTTTTCAGTTTTTTCATATTTTTTTCCTTTCGCATTGGCTGAAAGTTTATTATTTATTTGAGGCGGGTTTTCTTCTTCTTATTTTTTTTAGAAAAAGTGACCACTTGGTCATAAAAGTATTTACTGAATTCTGAATCTATATGAAATTATGTTTCAAATTAGCTATTTGTGACATTTTTAGCTTTTTTCATGCAAAATTGACGATTTTATTGTAAGAATTGGAAATTTGTTGTTGGAAAACACGTTCCAAAACTTTTGGAGTGAAAATTTTCAATAAAAAATTTACTCGAAAATATGTTGAAAACTATGCCTTCCAGAGAAATTTAACTACTCCTACTATGTAGGAAATTTCATTCTCTACAACTTTGATTTTGATAATTTTTGTCGTAGGATGCTTATTTTGCTCAGAAATGTCACTTTTTGGTAGGCAAGGTACAAAAAAATGTGATTTTTTCATAGAACATAGAAAAGTTTAAGCTGCTGTAACTTGTGATTCGTGATTCGAATCATTCCTGTGATTCGTGATTCGAAATTTTTGTACTTTTCTAATCACTTTACGAATCATTTTTTTAAATATTTTTTCTTTCTGATAACTTATTCTTAATTTTTTTGTATCTTAATATTTTTTTTCAAAAGGTTTACCAAATCTTGATTTTTTTGACATTTTTCAACTCTTATAATTTTTTCTCTTAATTTTTTCCAACTTCGAATTATTTTCTCAAACCTTTTCTTACTTTGCATTTTTCCTGAGAATTTTCATATTTTTTCACTTGAATTCAAAATTATTTTTCGAAAGTAAGACTTTTCACAATCTTTGAATTAATTTTTCTCATAAATTCTGAATTTTGTTTCCCATTTTCCCACCCAAAGGAAATCCATTTCATTTCGTTCATTAATTCATATTGACGATTTCTTTTGGGTGGGTGTGGGAAAGTCGGAAACAAAATTCAGAATTTATGAGAAAAATTAATTAAAAGTTTAGAAAAATTGGGAAAAGTCTTAGGTTGGAAAAATAATTTTGAATTCAAGTGAAAACAATGAAAATTCATGCGAAGTAGAAGGTTTGAGAAAATGATACGAAGTTAGAAAAAATTTTTAGATAATATGGAAAGAATAACTCTGCTTCTCCAAAAAAGTTTATTTGCAAAGCTTTTCGAACACCAAGTGTTCATCATCAGGCTTAGATCACGTGATCTAAGCCTGATGATGAACACTTGGTGTTCGAAAAGCTTTGCAAATAAACTTTTTTGGAGAAGCAGAGTTATTCTTTCCATATTATTTCTCACACTTCTCGTTACTGGTACTCTATTTATTAAAATTTTTAGAGTTGAAAAATGTCAATTAAGTTTCACAATTGAAAATTGTCAATAAAAATACTTAATTTCTAGGTGGAAAAATTTTGAAGAAAATTTTGAAGTAATAATGTGAAGTAAAATTATCTGTGTGTAATAAAATAGAAAATTAAAAAAAAACTGAAACTTGACTGAAATTCATTTCAGTTTCAGTTTCAGTTCCAGTTTTTCAATTTCAGTTTCAGTTTTTTTCATTTTTCAGTTTTCAGTTTCAGTTTCAGTTTCAGTTTCCCATCACTGAAAAATACGAAGTTGAAAAAAAATGTTAAAAAATCAAATTTTGAAAAATTCTGAAAAAATTTAAAATTCACACTTTTACAGTTGGAAAGAATCTTATAGAAATTTTTTCAACTTTAATTGTTTCAATTTTTTTCAACATCATATTTTTTTAAATTTCTACCAAATCGAAAATTGTTGAAATGGATATGTTGTATGGCTTGGGGGGGAGGTAAAATTTGAAAAGTACGTAACGTTTCTAGATCAAGGCATAACCGTATTATGATGGACTTGAAAATACAGAAAAAACTTGAATTAAGTACCTACCTCTCTATATTTATGTTGTTAGAATTGAAAAAAATTGAATATAAAAATGTCGAAGATGGAAAAACTTGGATGATCGCTGAAATAAAAACTTGGAAAAAAAATTGAATGATCGATAACATATTAACATTAAGAAGTTATGAAGTTCTGATGTCTTTGGAGGGGGGAGGGAGATTTGAAAAGTATAATTTTTAGATCACGACATTATCACAAATTATGTTGGACTTGAAAAAAATTGAGAAAACTTTGGTTGATCACTGACATATTGACATTCTGTCTCTCCAAGTTGTGAAATCATGTTTTTAAAAAAAGGTAGGGTATTTAAAAAAAAAAAAACTAAAATAGAGGTATTAAAAAAAATAGAAAAAATATTTTAAAATTTTGAAAAAAATATTCAAGCTATATTTTTATTAATGTTTTTTCAAGGTTATGAATTTTTTTTAAGTGATACCTACATACCTATCCATGATCTGAAATTCTTATTCTAAATAAAAAAGTGCGATAATTTATTCCAATAATTGAAAATTTTTTTTCAATATTATAAAATTTTTCTACTAGAAAATTTCTCAAAATTTTTTCCGAATTTGAATTCAAAAAATTTCAACTTCATGTTTTTCAAAATTTCTTTCAACTCAATAAAGTACCATAGTCGGAAGAAATTTTCAAAGAGTAATATAAATATGAAATCAAAAATTATTTTAGAAAATCGAAGTTGGAAAAATGTTGAGAAAATTCCAATTTAATAAAACTTTTTACCGGTAGAAAAATTTTAAAATAAAAAAATTTTAACTTAAAGAAAATAAATTGAAAAAAATTAAATTTGAAAAAATCTGAACTTGGAATAAATTTCGACTTGAATCGTCGGAATCCCATTTACGTCAAAAATAATCAGGAGCTGATGAAAAGACCAGCCAAGATGAGGGTATATGCTACATGACTCCATTATGTTACGAGAGTATTATGCACGAGATGTGTTTCATTTTTAAAGCATTGATTTTTCACGTTTTTCTTACAAATTGCAATTTTTTTGTCGGCAGCTCAACTGGCGCCAAGTTATTAGATTTGTTTTGTGTAGAAATCACGAACCTCGGTGCATTGCATATTTGCACTCGCACACTTTTACAGACATACCAGAGAATAAATAAGGTTTTTTGTCGCGTGGGTACGCAAACACATTGTACTTGTGTGAGATCTAATATAGCACATGCCTTCGTTAGCGTTCGTATATGTAGTTTTTAATGCACTAACATGTGTAATTGTATGACCTCCTCTACTCTGCTCCTCTGTACCCATTTAGATCGCCCTGGTAGTTATTCAGAAATTTATGCAATCTCGTGGGCTAATAATATGAGAAAAAAATTACACACGAATTTTCTAGATTTTTTTCACTTATTCGTACTTACATGGATTTTTAAAAGATGAATACGAAACTTGAATTAATCACGTACTAATGGAAATGCCCGAGCAGTACGAGGAAAAATTACACGTATTTTTCAAATTATTCGTAAATCGCAAACAGAAGCTGGATAGGAATGTGGTGCAGAAGAGCGGGGATACGACAGGATGTGCTTTTTTGACAAGTGTTCTTATTTTTCCGCTATTTTATTATCGTGTTTTTTTTTGGATGAAATTATTTCGCATGTTATTGTCCCATCATGTGCAATGGGATTTGTATTATATGTATTTAGTTTCAGAATGTACACATATTTACAGAAGACGTATCGTAAGTATCTCAATTTTGAAAATAAAATATTCCAACGTTTGTAAATTTGGACGAGGAAGAAGAGAGGGGAAGGATAAACGGAAAAGTATTGAAAATAGGGATGCTGCTTATTTTTAGGACCTTGAAAATATTGAATTAGCCGATGAAAATTCATGAATTGTTTACATCCCACGCAAAATAATTTTTCATTACGTTGTATTACGCATTTTCGTTTGCAACTGTATTCTGATTTTTTATTTTGTTTACATTCGGCAGAAGAAAGAGGGTATTATTGTTTTGGTTTTATTGGAAAAAATATTGATGGATCTGAGCTTAGTACGTATAAAAAAATATACATAAAGGTGTTCATGCACTAAGCACATTTGTACATTTAAAATATGCAGAAGTATGCTACATTAGAAAGTAAGTAGCAAGTACCCAATCAGCAAAAATTGTGAGGGGGTTAGAGCGAGGAAAGAATTAACTTGGGTCAAATCGAACGAGGATTGAAGGGTTAGAGGGTCTAGCTTGCCCTCCTTATACTCACAAAATACAAAATAACAGTTTTAACAGGGAAGGTAGGTACGTAAATTTGAACACAAAAATTTGTAAAATCGCAGCCTTTTTCGAAAAAAAAGTTACCTAGGTACAATTTGAACCGAAAAAATGTGAAAAAATTTTATTTAGAAAATTTTAAGGAGGAAAAATTAGATAAAATTCCATCCAATAGTAAATTAAAAAATTTAAGTATTTTTCTTCTCCGAAAATTCCTACTTTGATTGGCCTTACAGAGACAATTTGTCTTCCAAAAATCAAAAATTGCGTCTTAATGTTGTCAAAATTTTTAGAAGATATTTTCAAGTCTAAGAAATTTGAATATTTTTTTTAGAAAATGAAAATTTTTAATTTTGCGCAAGAAAATATTTAGAGAAAAAGAATTTAAAAATCAATCAGAGTGAAAAAATTTCAATTTTTAGCGCTCTTTTTTCCAATACTTAATGCCAACTGTGGTTTTACATAGAATCTATATTTCCTCAATTGGCCACTCAATATGATTTTTTTTCAAAATTTTAAAAATGGTGAGGAAATTTTAATTATGGAGGGAGGATGTCTATTTTTGCATAAAAGAGAAGGTAGCTAAAAGCATTAAAGCCATAAGCGCACCCAAGGGAGGGGACTCAGAGAACTCGAGCCCCCCCCTTGCTCGGATAGGAGATTTTTTATTACAAAAATGTGAAAAAAGTGAATAAATTCGCCTTTGCTTCGCTCAGGCAGTATTTTAGTCCTTCTGTTTTAAAAATTGATGATTTTTCACTGATCTTTCGGTCAAAAATCACTGATTTCTCAATCAATTCCCAGTTTATCAGAAAAAATCAATAATTTTGACTGAAAAATCATTGAAAAATAACTGAAATTCCGTAATATTTTAATTTCACTTGGGTCAAATCCGGTTATGAATTATCAACCAACTGAAAATCCCCATCACTACGCCAGCGCCACTGAAATAACAAGTTACTGAATTTTTTCATTAAAATGTCACCCCTCCATTTTTTCCGAATTCTGAGCCCCTCCCTTAAATAATTGCTGGGTGTGCTTATGATTGAAGCCAAGGTTAAGCTGTAAAATATGCAACTGATTTTCAGAAAGGCAAGAAAATATGCTTGAAAGTTCAGATGGAGGAGGAGAATTCCTATTTTAGAAATTGATATCATACAAGTATTCAATTCTCTTCGAAAATAATTTTCAAAACAAATAATAAGGTGTTACCGTTAATGTGTAGCATTGAGTACAAGAATAAACTGAAGTCAGCTCACCAAGAAGAAGGAGGGGTCGAATACTGAGAATTTCCAACTCGTGGAAGAACTTTTTTCTGAATTTTCCAATTCAGGTATTCAAAGCGTATTTTCCAAATTTTTTGGTAAAAAGTCACAACTGTCTCGAATTTCTACTTAAACTTCATTTTCCGATTTCAAATTTAGTTTTCTCATGAGAGATCAAAATATCTCCCCTCTCACCCCTTTCCTCAGTGAAGTGCGGCCGATGAATATTTTTAAATGAAAATATGAAAATGCTTCAGAAATCATAAAATGAAAATAGGTAATTAAGTTATAAAACTTTTTCAAATTTTCAAGGGGAGGTAACAAAATTTTTTAAATGAAAAAAATCACGTAAATTTTTTTGCATACAAAATAACACTTAACGATTGACCCCCCTCCCCTCCGCCCAAATCCCTTCCTTAAAATTTCGTAAAATTATTTTTCTTAAAATTCTGTTCGTATAAAAATTTTAAAGCCTGAAAAATCTATTAAAAAATGGGGGAAAATGGAAAAAATTACGAATGTACTTATAAAAATAGAACCACTCAGTTCGAAAATTATGAAACCAATCATTTCCGCCCTCTACTTCGCGATCGACGCTAAAAATTTCTCGCATAACCTTGACCTTATTCTAATTTCCGAGCGCAAGATCGACTTTGAATTGAATTCGAATTTTTATTTTTCATTAGCCTTGAAGAACTCTACCTTGAAATACTCGTACTGATGAAAACCATCAAAAGGAAGCTACTTTTGAAACGAAATTGGACGAAAGTTTTCTTTTGCTCCGCAGCGATGAACTCGAAATTCGAATTTCAACCTACAACCGATGCACTGCTTTACGAGTACTAATTTATATATAAAAATCGAAATATTTTACAAAGAAGGAATGGATTCGAATGAAACAGAAAGTCTTTTTATACTTCTCTATCGAGTGTTTTAAACCCCTTCGCCTTTATTTCTTCGCTTGTTGCTCCGTTTATATTTTACCAATTTGACAAGCCGAATTGAAATTCCACTTTTATCGAGATTTAATTTTTCTGTATACTTTTGCAATTCACTCGGCAACGATTTTTTCCTCGTCGATTTTTACAAAAGACTATTTCTCGTGGGCGGAGGATAGAGATGAAGTAAACGAATAGGGGGTTTTTCTCGTCTCTTTGTGTTTTATGTACTTCGTATTCGCCTTCTGTCCCTTTTACAAATATAACTTTTACTTTCATTCTACTTTTTATAGCTTAATCATTTTTTTGTCGATGTTGTTTGGATTAATTCTCTAAGGAGATTCGATATGTTGTGTGTGGTTATTTTCTGTGAGATTAAGGAATGGTATCCTTGTGACCAAGTCTTACCTATTTTTTTTTTTTTTGCTTCGATGTAAAATGGAATTGATGGTGAAATTGTTCCCGAACGAAGAAAAAATTATTTTTTAGTTTGACTTATTAGTTTCGGAAGTGAATAGTTCTTTTGAGCATGCGGATTATTTTCCAAGTTTGGAATTTTAAAATTATTGTGTGAATATTTCAATTTTCTTTTAGCAAGGCTAAATACAATATTCTAATACCAAATGAATATCGATTGATATGCTCAAGTTGATAGGAAAACTAAAACATTTGTTTCAAATTTTGAAAAATATCCAAAGAATTCTAGTTTTTGTTTCACTGAACACCGAATTTTATTTTTTTTAATTTTTTTCTGAACAAAATGAATAATTTTTTTGAATTTTTGATATTTTTCGATTTTTAACTAATTTATGCTCAGTTTTTGGTTTTGCAAAAATGTTTTCCGCCAAATAATTAATCCTATTAAGTTTTTGACGTCTACAGAATTTTCATTTTTCATCCAATTTTTGGTTTTCTTGGTTTCATTTTTTTAACCAACTTTTTGATGAATACTAAATTTTTAATTTTACAAATCATTAAATCATTCCTAGATTTGAATTTTTACACATTTCTTACAGATTAAATCAAGTTTTCATTTTTGCCAAATTTCAATTGATTGTGTAAAAATTTTGTTCCTTTAATTTTCGTTAACTTTGTAGATTTTCTCAAAATTTGAATTACACCTACAAAAATTTGGATCCTCACCAAATCGTTTATTTTGATCAAATTTTTTATGTCTGTCAAAGTTTTCAATTTTCACCAAATTTTCGACTTCTTTGAATTTGATAAAGATTTGATTCTTCTTGCCAATTTTTTTAGTTCTTTAATCAGGTTTTCATAGTTGATAAAATTTTACGTACCAAATTTTCAATTTCCCTTAAACTTGTGCATTTCATCAAACTCGAAATCTTATCAAAATGTAGAATTTTATCACATTTTCAATTTTTTCCAAATTTTCAACTTTTTTTTGAATTTTTAATGTTTTATTAATTTTTTTATTTTTAATTTGTTGATCAATATGAAATTCAATTTTTCATAGTTGCCATTTTTTTCCTAATTTTATCAAGTTTTAACGTTTGTCAAATTTTATGTTTTCAAATGAAGTATTATTATTTTTATTTTTTCAACTTTTAAATTTTCATTCAATTTTTACAGTTACATTAACTTTTAAATTTTACCAGAATTTGAGTTTACACTAAATTTTGAATCTCACCGCCACCTCCACCGCGCCCCTGCCACTTCACGTCTATTTCTTTCTTAAACAAAGCTATTTAAATAATATCGGCCATTTTTTAACCAAATTTTTAGTTTTCATAAATGAGTTTTCAATTTTTTACTAAAATTTCAGTCATTTTTCAAATTTTCATTTTTACCATTTTTTGAAAAGCAGCTTTCCAGTGAATAAAGAAAGAGAGATTAATAATATTAAATAAATGTTTTTTAAAATTGCCATACAAGAGTAATTTATTGGCCAAGGGTGCAAAAATTTTAAAAATTCATCTTTACAAAATTTTAAGAATAAGTAGGTAATGAATATTCATAATATTGACGTCAAGATTAGATCCTTGATGAAAAAACAAGTCAAAAAATTCCAAAAAAAAAAAAAAAAAAAACAGAAATATAAATTCATCAGCATTTTATTATTCCACTTACTTCCTCTCCCCACTACACCAAAATAATGTGTATTCTCCACTCCTGACATTTCAAAATCCACTTCCAAGAAAAAAAATCCGCCTTAATTCTTCTTCATCACCCCACTAATTCCAAATCAAACTCATACATATCTCCTCTCACGAAATTATCACCCAAACTTTACCTCCCTCTGTCCCCATGTACTTCCACGCTTTCCAACCATGTATTTGAAAACCAATCAATCCTAAAAATTTCTCTATCTAAGCACCTGCCCTAATACGATTCAGCTCACACCCGAGACGTAGTATTTTTATTTCTCGCCGGCGAAATCCGCCGCATGTGTATGTAATTTCCTAAATAAAATTGGAAAAATTCGCTACAGCAACGAGGACGACTCGACTCCGCGTTATCACGTCATTTAAAAACGTTGAACACTCGCGTGATATATCGTCACTTCGCGTCCAATAACAAATCCCAACAAAATATTACCAGTATAAGATTATACCTATAGAAAAATATAGAGAGGACGTACGTATAAGACGACACGAGAGTATGTAAGAGAAAAGGAAAAAAAAACACAACAGCGTAGTTCTCTTCGCAGATTACTACCGATTGTACACATACATAGTATAGAAAAATAGTATGGGATCGTTCACCCTTATAATAATCTATTCGACTCGTATCTTCGCTTATAGTGAAGCTAATGACGAGTTTAATGCTGTAACGTTTATCGTGCTGTATATGTATCTACATGTACCCATGTAAATGTATAGGTATTTGGGTTCGCGATGGAATATAGGTATGCAAAACACATACGAGATGAAAGATATATAGATATAGGATGAATTTGGAAAAGAGTCGACGAACGTGGGTTCATTGCGAGTAAAAACGGAAGTAAAATAAAAGAAAAGCTGCACCTGCCATTAAAATCGCATTATACAAAACACCTCCGATCTGTTTTCGGATATACTGGGTGGCTTTTGATCTGTATACGATTTATGTAGGTATAGGGGGCCTCGTGTTCGTGGCGATGGTTGTAACAATTATGCCATGTATCATCCTCGGTGTCGTTTGTAAAATACAAATAGACCAATTTTTGGGGGAAATGGACTCCTGGATCCAAAGGTATATTTTATATGTACTTACTTACAGAAGAACTACATGAGGTGCCCGCCTACAATTTAAATTGGAGGGGGTGATTTTTGGAAAGAGCAAGTTTTGAAAATACCACAGCCAAAATTTTAGGTGTCCAAGTTGATATTTAGAATTTCGGCGAATTTTTGAATAGGTACTTTAAAAATCTGTATTTTTAGAGAAAATGGAATATGTTTGAGAAAAGTACTTACTTTTTCACCAAACCTGATGAAGTTCAGGTTCATACCAAATTTCAACATCTCGAACCCAAATTTGATCATTTCTTGCCATTCTGGAGCCTCCAGAGCAAATCCGATCTTCTGCAGTATTTTCGAATTTGTCCAAAAGAACCCCAAATTATTTTGGGCAGTACAAAATCGAGTCCTTGCTTCCTTTCAACTAATTTAACAAGAAAATGTACTTTTGAGTCGATTTTCAGGCAGACGCATCCAGAAATTATTCAAGAGAGGAGCTGAAAATTCGAGAAAAAGTAGGAGGGGAGGATCAAATTTCAATGAAAACATTGAGTAACCTGTTATTTCAGTGGCGCTGGCGTTGTCAGGGTATTTTCAGAAGATAGATCAGACAAAAACAGATTTGAGCAAAGAAAAATTGGAAAATTGCGGAATTTTTTGGAACAAACAATCCATACACTCCTTAAATTCGAATTAAGGTTAGTAAAATTTACTTGTTTGAATCAGTGAAAAAACATTTATTTTCAATGAAAATCATTTCACTGATTCTCAAAGGCAAAATTTCATCAAACACTGATCCAGATTTAGAGAGTTATAAATGTTTATTGAAGAAATAGAACGAATAAAATACTTTTTGAATAATCATGTTTGAAAAGCTCAAAAATGCACTTTTTTCACAATTTTGTAATAAAAAATGTTCTTTTTGAACTTAAGAGAGGGGATCGAGTCCCTGAGCCCCCTCCTTAGGTGCACTTATGGACATCTTCTGTGGAGTGTATTTTTACCCAGCTATTAAATCGGAAAAATTTCGAAATAATTGACTGAATGCTCCAGAATAGCATATGTACCTGAAAATCGAGCCAAGGTGATTTAAACTAGTCGAAAAAAGCGAAAGCTCGATTTTTAGCTGCTCAAGTTGATTAGAATTTCTTCCAAAGAAAGTCGATAATGCTGAAGAAAAACGAAATTGCCTCGGAGGCTCCGGAATGATTGAAAATGGTCATAAAAAAGCATAAAATAAGAAAAAAACATGAAATTTTGTATTAAAAAAATAATAAAATAGAAAAGTTCTTGACCAAAAATAAACTTCAAAAAGCAGAAAATTTTATTTCAAAGTAATGGACTTCTTTCAAACAACAAATAGGTAACTATTAAAAAACGAATTATGTTCTTTCAAAAAATCATCAATTTTTCAAATCTTGGCCCTCGCTACGTTCGGGCAGATGAAGCTTAAAGTACAGATAGGAGTCGGGAATTTCGCCTTTCTTTCAAGATTAAAATATTGATAAAAATTGAAGAAATTTCAGTTTTTGGCTGTTTTTTTTTTCAATTTTTGCCCTGGTTTCGCTCGGGCTCAACAAATTGGCACAACTCATTCTCAGAATAATCGTATAAAACCTCTCCCCTTTCATCCCAGACAACTGATTATTTCAAAGCCGAAAAAATTTGTCATTCTCATTTCTCATTCATCAAAGAACTTGGTGGCGAATGTAATTTTCAAAAAATTTTAGATTTCTTTGGAAAAGGAGTCATGGTGTCCATTCTCTAGAAAACCTGGAAAAGTTTGGAAGTTTTGGAATTTTTTAAAAATTAAAAAAATTATCTGAAAAGTGCATCTTTGTTGTTTTTACAATCAATTTTTCAAAAAAATTTCGCCCTCGCTCATGTCAATATTATCTTTAATTTAATAATGCTTCAAAGATCTTCTCATGAAATATTTTAATTAATTTTGGGTTCAGACTTCGAGTTCATCAGCCCACCTCATGTCATCTTCCCATCAAGTTAAAAATAATGTTTAGGTACCTATAAAATATCAGTTTTTTAAGGTTCTAATGTGATCTTTCATAAAAATTTTCACCCTTACTTATTTTATTTTTCAAAAATAAAATGAAATTTCAAGTCACAAAAAGTGTGTTATGGTCTACGTGAGGATGAATATTAATGAGATCAAAAATTGACAGAATAATGTAGAAAAAACTGATAATTGAAAAATTTATTAGGTACACTCAATTTTTTTAGGGGAGGGGGCCTTTGAAATAATTTGGGGACCCCTTCATAAGTTCCGCAATAACATTCCCCAAATCTCTGGGCGCCATGGCACTGGTTTCAGGGAGCAGGGAGCAGGGAGCAGACGATAAGATTTAATGCCAGCGACCTGGTTTGGGAGCTTAGCGATTTGACTGTTTTCAATCATGAATTTTGAATTTTTCCAATTTAATGACTGGTCAAAATCTGCACTCGAATGTCTCCCTAGAAATCGAGCAAAAACTGAATTTCTTCGATAAACTAGTTGAAAGCAGGCGAGAAAGTGATGTTTAGCTACCCAAATTCACTTTGATGCCTCCTAGAGAAAATCGAATTTGCACTGTAAGATCCAAAACAGCTGGAAATTGTCAAATTTGGATCTTGGAGGTCGATATAGAGGGAAGGAGCAAAATTTCATTTAGTTTGATGAAAGGTACTTTTTTCAAATAAAAGACCCCAATTCCAAAGCGGCGTAAGTCCAAAATTCGTACATGAGAAAAAGGACTTTCATCAAAAAAATGTTTACCGTCAAAAGCTGAAAAAAATTTACACTTAAGCTCCTTTTCTCAGAAACAGGGGTCTTTAATTGTATCACATTTTTGATGAAAACCCCTATTTTAAAATTTTCAAAAAATCGTCAAAAATCGAGATATCAATTTGGGCATCTAAAATTTTGGCTACGAATTTTAGGACATGTTCATTCCAAAAATCCAAATCCCATTCCAAATGAAGCCGGACTTCAAATGGTTCTCCTGTTACAACAGAAAATCGTGCCAAAGAGAGGGAAAAAACACCACAAGAATTTTTTTTAGAACGTTTATGAATACCAATGTACATCACAAGAGTAAAAATGTCAATAAAAATATACCACCTGAACATAAACGCAGCTAGGTAAAGATAACAACTCTAAGAAGAAGGCCACCAAGTGGATAAACAGGGGTTGGACAAACTGTTATAATATTTCTGACCTATATATTTTCATACACCTATGTGACATACGTACAAATATGAAAACTGGTACACCACCCTCATCTCGACCGTACTTGCATGTTGTGTACTATTTTCCCATCGTAATATTGAAAACAATGAGGCGTTATATTTCAAGGACACTCGAGGCTAAACGTCGACGTGAATTTTTCAAAAGCCATTTCGAGAGAGATGCGTTCATTAAAAACTTAATCTTTTTTTCATCCCAGTGTACCCGTTCAGGGTGCCTGGTCCGTTTTTCATATTACGACTGCCGGTCGTCGTCATTCTAAAACGTCGTCGTATTCCTATAATATAGGTAGATATACATTTTTTTTCATTTTTTTTTTACGCTGACATTATTCTATTAAACTACCATAAAAGAAGCGTCCGCAGATCGTAAAACAAAACGTAAATGGATAGGTAGAGCGGCGCCCACGCGGGCCACTTTGGGTTTATAAGGTGGCGTCGATGTTGCAGCGCCGCCGTCATTCGTGTGAATTTTATTGGATAACGTTTCAGACTCCCCCTACCTCAGGCCTCGAGCCCATTTCGTCAAAAACCAAAAATTACACGTAGTTTTTTCCCCTGCTCTCGGCTTCGAGTGGAAAATATTTATTGTTTCATTAAACGACGAAACGAGTCGCGCCGTCTGCTGTAGCGAAATTAAAAATTTAAAACTCGCCCTAAAAATATAGAACTCGTTGGCCCACTGAATGAACGCGTAAAATCTTAAAATATTGATAACGAGTTGAGCAAAGTTTACGCTAAGCAGTAGAGCCACTTTAGATGAAAGGTGATGGAAAAATGCTGCGTTGGCATAGCAGGTGGTACAGCATTTTGGTCGAGTTTTTCATTCGAGTGTTTGTTGGTTAGGGATGGTGATTTGAATTCGAGTAAGGTACTTAATAAATTTATACTTCACAGCTACAAATGAAAAACTATAAATATTTTTGGACGTTGTGATAGGGACATGGGGAGTTCGTCCTAAATATTTCTTTCCAAATTCCCACTCCCAGGCAAAACTTGCGAGAAAATCTCAGGGGGGGATGAAAAATTTTCCGACCCATATTATTAAAACCGACCAATATTTTTAAAAAAGAGAAAGGGTAATGGCTTGAAGATAGGCAAATCTGCCCCCGAGCTGAAATTCGAAACTAACCGATGGGGAATTCAGTTCTTAGAGTCTGAAAACCATGTGGTGAAAATTTTGGCCCCTACCCCTCTCCTAGCCCTAGTTATGGGGCAAAACGTTACTTTTTCCAGCCTTTCCATTAAAAATTTTTATTTCCACGGAATTCAACCAAATTTTTTCAAATTTTCGTGAGTTGTACACTATACTGAGAGATGTTAGTGGGTGGTTTGAAAAAAATTTTTGATGATTTTTTTCTTACCAAAAATCGCGTTTGAAAACTTTAAATTGAGTTTTCTGTATGATGTTTCAGAGGTGGAAATCTGAAAAAAATATATTTTATGTACCTAGTTAATATGTACAACGTGATATTTTTCAAATTTTTTTAGGTGGTGGAACATCTTGAAAAATGCGAAAACCCATTTTTTCACTACGTTTTTCACTCATAAAAATGGTCATTTTTGGCCGAAATAAATTTTCTCGTAATTATATCCCAAAATACGTATTTATACACCACTTGACCGATTTTCACTTCATTTCATCTCTTTTTCGTGATTTTTGTAATTTCAAGTTCAAATAAGTACAGCACGAGGCTCAAAATTGAATACCTCACTTTCTTTGCATACGAAATTGTCGTGCGAAAAAGTTTGCAACAGATTCGTGTTCAACAGCTCAAACTACTTCGATAAACTCTATTTGTACGATCAAAACAGGCTGGAAAAAGTAACGTTTTGCCCCATAACTAGGGCTAGAAGAGGGGTAGGGGCATAAATTTTCACCACATGGTTTGCAGACCCTAAGAACTAAATTCTATCAGTTAGTTTCGAATTTCAGGTCGGGGGCAGATTCGCCTATCTTAACCGCCGGTACCCTTTCCGAACCAATTACTGAAATCAAAAAAAAAAATCGTGCTTTTTCATGCTACTTTTTTGACTTAAAAAACTATATTGGTTCTTTAATGACTTCCTCCTTTCCGGAAAAATCGAAAATTTTTTGAACATTCCATTCGAGATCACCACCAAGGCCTCTGAAAATGAGGATAAAAATTTTTCCGCTTCAAAATATCCAATTGTCTAAAATGGAAGGGAAGAGAGTTCATGCCATCAATTTGAGAATGAATTGTGTAAATTTATCGAGCCCGAGCATAGCGGGAGAGAAAATTCATAAAGAAAAAAACATCCAAAAACTAAACTTTCTTCGTTTTTTCAAATAAATTTTTTATTATTGAAAGGGAGGTGAAATTCCTAACCCTATCTCTTCTATCTCCTTTTGAATGAGTGAAAAGTCATTGATAAATAGTCAGGATTACAGCAAAAAGGAAAATCAGCACAATTCATTGATTTTCAGCGGATTTTCACTGATTTTTGAAATAATTTCACTGATTTTTCAGCAAATTTCAGAGATTTTTCTGGCTTTTCAATGAATTTTCACTGATTTTCAGTAATTTTTTCACAGTTTGCTTTCAGTAAAAAATTGTTCACAGATTAATTTCAGTGCTGCAATTCTGACTGTTTACCAGCGATTTTCGATAATTTTCACTGATTCATAAATAAGAGAGTTACCTATAAGTATATACTCTCTTATTCTGAATGAGTGAAAAGTCATTGATAAATAGTCAGAATTGCAGCACAGGAAAAATCAGCAAAATTCATTGATATTCAGCGAATTTTCGCTGATTTTTCAAATATTCTCATTTATTTTTCAGTAAATTTTATAAATTTCACTGACTTTTTCGTGAATTTTCACTGATTTTCCAATGATTTTTCTCACTGATTTGTTTTCAGTAAAAAATTCTCATTGATTTTCTCCTGTGCTGCAATTCTGACTATTTCTCGGTGATTTTCGATAATTTTCACTGATTTATAATTGAGAGAGTAGGCACTTTAGGTTTCGTAAGCCATAGCAAAGCGAAGGCTAAGATAAGCCAATTTACAACAAAATTTGCTGACTTCCTAACTCCCAAAACTGAAATTTGTGACAGGAAGTAGGATAAAATCGCAATTACCTACACTGGATTTTCTGCAAAGTCCTGGTTCCCCAAGGAAACCAAACTCCCCTGGAGAGCAACCCCCTTCACTAAAAGAGTTTTTTGCTTTTAACTCAACGAAAACGTCTTTTTTGAAAAAGTTATCCATGTACAATATTAACCTGCATTAAATTTTCTACAAAATGGCTATCTTTATTTTTTGTGTGAAAGGCGAATTGAGCCCACAAGCGCCCATTCGTAATGACACAGTGACTTTAAAATTACACCAAAAGCAACAAATAAAGATACGTAGAACTTTCTGATGTCAGGAATTCAATTTCTTGTAGTTTTTTGAGTCAAAAAATATATTTTTCACATTTTTCACGTCCACAGGGGGGGGGAGCCAAATGTATTTACAAAATGTGACGAAAAAAAAAACACAAGCAAAATTTGATCAACTTTTAAACAGATTTTCCGGAGAAAAAAATGAAAATTATTTCCAGATGGTATCAGAGTTTCTGAATCAATCTCTGGGGTCATTTTGACCTCAAACTCAAACTTAGAACACACAGGGGCAAGAAACGTTTTCGTTAAGTCATAAGCAAGAACCATGAGGGGGGAGGTCAACCCCCACTCAGAGGAGTCCGGCGCCTTCTGGGGACCAGGACTTTTTGTTTGGTGTAGTTTCCCGACTCCTGAGTCAATTAAGCCAAAAAAATCTTGGATCAATTTTTCAGTGATTTGCCATTTTTTCACCTTGACCCCTGCAGAGAAAAAAATTGTTTTGGGGTGAAACTCAAACAAGAAATTTAATATACGTAATTTTGATGTTACACTTCTTTCCAGGCACAGTTTTCAAGTTTGGAGAGTGGAAATTATTTTGGTCACTATTCTGAAGCAAGTCTACTACATTAATGCAAATAAAACTTATGAATTTTATTAGTCAGATTTGGCATGCGCACAAAAAAGTTGATTTGAAACAACACCAAAATTAAACCTCCACCTTTTTAAAATCAACTTTCTTAGCTCGTCGTCACCAAATCACCATAAAAAGTTCTCATATCCTGTCGTCATGAAATGAAATATACCAAACAGAAAACGTTGTCGTTCGATATATTTGGACTAAACATATGAACGAAGTGCATTCCCAAATAGGTAGTAAATACTTTTCGTCCATCATTTCTACTCCAATATTTTTCTATACCTTTTACAATTATGGGTAGAAGAGGGATAGGTGTAAAAAGACCGCAAAGTCTCATTTATGTGCAGTGAAACAGATATAGAGACATCGTAGTAGGTACTCGTGGGATTCGCGTTAACATTTAGCTTTTTCGCTCGCTTCCGCAATTGTATAGGTATAGCACTCGTACCTACGAAAAACTTGATACTACAACATGCGACACAAGAGTAGGTATAGGTACATTACTACACGTACAAAGGTACACCTTATGTAGTATTTCTACACTCCTTTGAACCATTTATACGATCAACATCGTATCGTACTCCACTGCTGTATCTGGTATTGGTAGCGAAACGCATCATTAATGTTAGCGACATTTCGTTACTTTTATGTATTCAACCAGCGTGAAAGAATGAATCAAACCAAACCGGCACTCGAATCGGTTATACGATTTCGTTTATCTTTCTCGATGAAAAACGCCACGTCTCGCAATCGTAGCTATCTAATCCTTCCTCTATTCCCCTCGCCAGCCACCTTATCAGGATTTTCTATCATGAAACACGAAAAAGCTTCGAAATAGTTGTTTCGGTATACCGATAAGGTCTCTCTTTTGTTGGGGAAGTTTCCTCATATACGATGGAATGCATGGTAGTATCGAAAACGTATACTTTTAATGTCGTTGCTGTCATATTTTTTATGTAGGTAGTAAAATGAGAAGCACGAATATTTACAAACAATGCTGGTTTTGTTTTGCCATAGAAAAAATATTGAGGAAGGTCATTTTTCCACAAAAAAGTTCGATTTAAATTTGGCAAGAGGTGGTGCTTGAAAAATTAAAAATATTAATAAATTTTCTCAAAATTCATCAACAATTTTTGAGATGATAAATTTATAAAATTTTGGAAAATTCGCCAATTTCTTTTCCTTGTATTTTTAAAATAATAAGTACAGCTCCTTAGAAAACGCTCATTATTTCAGCCATGAACGCGACCAAAAGTTATCCAAGGGAGGGGCTAAATTGGAGGAAAAAATGAGGAGAGGCAGGGGAGATTTTCCAAGGTAAATTAGAGAAGTCAGATTTCCATTGATTTTCTCAAGTAGGTAGGGTACCAATTTTTTAGTAAAATGTTTCCAGAAAAATAGGTAAATTGAATTAAATTCTATCCTAAAACAAGGTAGCTCCTAATTATTTTTACCATAAACGAGATTACACTGATCTGACTGTAAGACCAAATTTATTCTAATTTCTGAGTTCGAATTTTTCAACTATAAATTTCTTGAATCGCTTTAATTATAAGTTTTTTTCAAAATTGTACATTAGGGTAGATCGAAAAAAAAACATAACTTGGATTTTGACCAAATTTGGTGGGGTGATTTACTTTGAGTGGGAGACTTCCCAAAAAAATTTAGAGTCCCCGAGGAGCAAGGGGAGGGGAGCAGGAGGTGCTCAAAGGTTACCTCCTTTTGAAAAAAACGTGGTTTTTTGCGTTTTTTAGCCAATCAAAATTGTGTGAGAAGCTTTCGTAGCACTTAAAAGATGCGATTTGAGTTTCTACATCTTCCTATACCACCGCCATCCTTCTCCGATCAAAACTCAGACTGCTACCAGGGGGTTGAAAAGTTGCAGATTGCAAATTTTTAAAGAAAAATTTTAATTTTTTATTTCTGATGATTGAAAACAAAATTATTGCGAATTTTTCAAACGATAAAAAAATTAATTCGAGGTCAACGTAAATTCCATAGTGTAGCATGTCACGATTTGTAACTGGCTGCACTGACATACAAAATTTTCGAAACAATTTTTCAAAATATACTTTTAGTAATTGAAAAAAAATACATAATATTTTCAGGCGAAAAAATAATCAATTCAAAGTCGATATACGTAAATTCCGAATTTTGGAATTTTATGATTTACTGTTGGCTGCACTGATGAATAAAATTTTCATGACAATTTTCAATTTTTTTCAAAATTCACTTTTAGTGAAAGAAAAAATTTTTTTGTTATATTACTCGATGAAAAAAAAATCACCCCAGCTTAGTGAAAATTTCATATCATTGAAATATTGCAATCTGCAACTTTTCAACCCCCTGATAGCAGTCTAAGTTTTGATCGGAGATGGATGGCGATGGTTTAGGGAGATGTGGAAACTCAAATCGCATCTTTTAAGTGCTATGAAGGCTACTCACACAATTTTTATTGGCTAAAAACGCAAAAAACAGCGTTTTTTCAAAAGGAGGTGCACTTTTAGCACCTCCTGCTCCCCTCCCCTTGCTCCTCGGGGACTCTAAATTTTTTTGTGAGGTCTACCACTCAAAGTAAACCACCCCACCAAATTTGGTCAAAATCCAAGCAATGTTTTTTTTTTCGATTCATCCTATTGTACATATCCAATTTCCAAGTTAAAAATTTTTTTGAACAGTGAATTTATTTCAAACCTAATCTCAACATTTTTGCAATTTTGATTTTTTCCACTTTTTTCAGTTTCATGTTCATAAAAATTCTTTCCAATTATTTAGTCAAAAGAAATTTTAAAACTCATAGAATTGAATTTTTTCTGGAAAAATGGGGAAAATTTCAAAAGTTTTCGAATTAGAAGAATTAGTGTATTGAAAACTAAAAAGAACCGAAACGAAAACGGGAACCAAGAACGAAATTAACGCTATTTTTAGGATGAACGAAATCAAAAACAGAACTGAAACCTAAAAATGAAAGAGCGGAACAAGAACCGAAAACTCGGAATAAACCAGAACGAAAAATTGAAATGTAGAAAAACCAGAAACAAAACTGGAAAGAAAAATAAAAAATTATGTTCTTCTTTGTTCTTACTTTCGTTTCAATTCAATTTAAATTAATTTTTTGATGAATGAAGTGAAGATTTGATGTTGATTTTTCATTGAATGAAATTTAATAAAGCCTAACTAGCAAAAAAAATATTTAAAAACACAAAAAACCGAAAAGAACGAAAAAGAACGGTTAGGGAATATAACCCAAAACAAAAACATAAGAAGAACAGAAACAGAACTGAACCAAAGATCCTAAAAAAGAAAAGAACGGAACAGAAACAAGAACGAGAATAAAAATATCAAGAACAAAACCCAAAAAACAAAACCGAGAAAAAAATTTTCTTTCGGAACAGAACCGAACGGAAACCAAATAATTAGGTTCTCACAACGCTGGAAGAAATATGAATTTGAATTTTGTTTTAAAATTGAAGTTGGAAAATTTTTGAGAAAAGAGTTTAAAAAATTTTACAGTTGAAAAACATTTTAGCATATTATTTAAAAAATTCTCAACTTGGATTTCTTCAAATTTTCACAAACCCATATTTTTTTTAATTTCTTCCAACTCGAAAATATTTGAATTAATTGAAAAAAGTTTTCAGCTTCATGTTTTTCACAATTTCTTTCCAACACAATGAGTAATTAGAAGAAATTTTAAAAAATAAGTAATAAAAATACAAGAGACGTGAACCTATCAAATTTTGTGTGATTTTTTGATAAATTCGTATTAAAAAGATTTTGAAAAATGTTCAGTTTCTTAGAATTTTCTGACTTCCTCAGATTTTCCCTTCTAAAATCGCCGCTGGGGAAGGAAGGGAATCAAAATTCATGGAAAAAATTTAGTAATGTGTAATGTGTTATTCAGTGGCGTATGTCAGTGGATTTTCAATAGGCGAATAATACTAACTTGAAACAAGCAATCAATACTTATATGTACCTACTTGGTACTTTTTTCATCTGAATGTCTGTATCAGTCGAGAATTTCGTGAAATTCTGATTTCTTGAATCAGAGAAAAATCAGTGATTTTTCACTAATCTTTCACTCCTTCAGTCAAAAATAACCAATTTTTTCTCACCAATTGGAAATTGATTGAAAAATGAGAGATTGTTGACTGGAAGATCAATGAAAAATCACTGATTTTCAGTAAAAGTTTTCATAGATCGATTAAAACTCTATCCGAGCAAAGCGAGGACAAAAATTTTTCAAATAGATAAGTAATCATATTTGATGTTTGGAAAGCAGAAAAAAAAATGAAAAAATTGAGAGGGGTGTTAGCCCGGTAGCCTCCCTTGATTGCGCCCTTGATTTCAGCTCACCTTCAAATACCAAAGCAAACAAAATACCCACGAGAAGTACCAACTTGAAAAGGGCTATATCGATTTGACGACGGTTTCAGACCATCTGCAAATTCAGATCGGGGCAAGAGGCGTTAAAAATCCGTACAACAAACATACCCGAAAAATATACTCGTACGTACGAGTATAAATATGTACAAATATAGAGAGCTTAATCGAGCAAAAATGGAACCTAGGATCTAGCCCACGCGTCACGGTCGTATAATCGCAAACAGTGTACTGTCTGGTAAACATGACCAAATTAAAATCGCGTTAGGCGTTCGGTATGCAAAAATTACGATCATTAGGGGAGCAGTTATATTTAAAAAGCTTGTATAAATTGAAAATTTAATCTAAAATCAAAGGTAAACGACGAGGGATATCGTTGTTTACGCGAATGATCCGCAGTCGAGCCGATCGCATATTTGTAAGGTGGAACATATCATACATTCGCCAAAATAACGAATAAAAAAGGATAACCGATTACTCGCTGTTCGAGAGAGATTAGTAGTCCGATACAAATACCTACATACCTTTGAGTACCTACCTATCGTAATGAAAAAAATATATAGCTTTCAATGTTGATAATTTTTCAACAATATATGTTTCCAACGATACCGAAAAACTTCGATCGTCGCGAATTAATGGCTACATTTTCCACGACGAGGACGACGTACCTATAACCTACGTACGTGGATACAATAAACCCACTAAATTCAAGGTGATTCGAGTCTTTAACTAAGAGATATTGCGCGTTGTCGAAGATTAAAAATGAAAAATGCCGAGAAATTTTTTCAGCGAAACTTTTCAATTTTCGAGGACGAATTTCAATGGCATGTTTAATAATTTAAGGGATACATTGTGCGCGGATACTTTGTATATTAAGCGTATGGAAATTATTAAGTACACTCACCCTTTTTTTCGTTTTGCCACGAAGTAACTCCTTTACTTGGAAAACTTTGCAGTTGAAGGCAGGAAGACGTTTGCATGTTTGAATGTAAAGTTTTTTCAACTGGATTTCCGATTCGTAAATCGATGTATGAAAAAGTTTCCGTTTTTGTTCCTGCAAAAAGGGGAAGAAAAAAAAGAATTATGCACATGATTTATATTGAATAAGAAAAAATATAATGTAACAAGAATAATGTAACTTGATTACGTACACGAAATGTACCTATGCTTTTTAGAAAAATTGTTTCAGAAATCTTTTCTATACGCACGAGTTAAAAATGAGCATCTTCTGTCATTTCACTAAATTAAAGTTGAAAGCAGTGGCTGCTTTTGCTGAGATTTTAGGTCAAAGCAATACGCCTACTCATCAATTTATATAATTTATTTGGTGATCTAAAAAGCAATAAATATGGCTCGAAAATAACATCTAAGTTGTCCAATAACTATACATCGTTCTTTAAAAAAAATTCACAATCGAATTTAAACCAAGGAATCATTCAATTTTTCAATGAGCAATGCCAAACTTAAGGCCAAGTTTATTTTTTTGATAAAAACATTGTGACGCTGGAAAATATGTAACAACCTTGCAATCATATGAGCGAATATTTGTCTGAAAAATTGAGCAACCAAGTAATTACACCACAGATTTATGGAATCTGTGGATAAACGGAGATCAAATGCAACAAAAAATAGTCAGAATATTTCATTAATCCGTCGCGACAATAATCAGAGGCGGTTCGAACACAAATTTTTGGGGTATGAAGTTCAAAAATGCCGAATAAAAAATTCAAAATTGCCGAATAAGAATTTAAAAATTCTAGAATTTTTTGGAAATTTCAAGTAGAAGACCTTAAATTTAAAATGCAATAAAACAATGTTTTAAATTAATTAACTTGAATAAAAAATCGGCCAATTTTCCTCAAAAATTATTTGAGAAGAAATACAACAGGGCCAAGCGCAATAAGACCGAAGCTTTTGAAAATTTTGATTTCCAAACATCGAAAATGAGTTTTAATGAGAAAAAATTTGATAAAATTAGTTGGAATAATTTTGAGGAAAAATACTAAAAAAATCATTTTTGTTGGATTTGGATTGTTTTGAAATTATGGAAGAAAAAATTCAATAAGGCCGAGCTCAGCGAGGCCGAAATTTTTGAAAAATTTTGATTTAAGAAGTAAGTAATTTTAGAGTTGGATTATGATTTCTGAAAGAGGACAGTAAACTTGAGATTTTAAAAGGCTTAGTTTTTCATTACTTATGCTGCAAAATTTCCAAACTTTTTTAATTTTTACGAAATTTGCCGAATTGCCAACTGGAAATCGACTGTGGGGTATTATACCCCCTCATAACCCCTATCGCACCGCCTCTGAGTCAATAATTCAAAAATGTTGTAACAACAATACAAAAAAAAGCGGCGTATTGTAATAATGTAGTTGGCCCACTGCAACGAAGTTATTGTATGTAACATTTCAATTAATGTTGTTTCAACATTGCAACAAACGTTGATATCCCAAATTTGCAACAAATGTTGATTTTTCAATTTGAACATAGGTTTGCAACAAATGTTGATGTCTTAATCTCAATATTGCATGGTATCAACATTGCAACAAATACTGATGTCTCAATCTCAATATTGCATGACATCAACACTGCAACAGATGTTGATAATGTTGATGTCTCAATCTCAATATTGCATGACATCAACATCGCAACGAATGTCGATGTCTCAAATTTGCAACAAATGTTGATGTTGCTATCTCAACATTTCAACAAATTTTGATGTTGCTATCTCAACATTTCAACAAATGTTGATGTTGCTATCTCAACATTGCAACAAATGTTGAAGTTGCAATCTCAACATCACGTTGCATTGATGTTGCAAATTTGCAACAAATGTTGATGTCTCAATCTCAGCATTGCATTGCAATAAATGTGGATATATCAATTTTACATTGCAACAAATGTTGATGTTGCTAACTCAACATTGCAACAAATGTTGATGTTGCTATCTCAACATTGCAACAAATGTTGATGGTGCTAACTCAACATTGCAATAAATGTTGATGGTGCTATCTCAACATTGCAACAAATGTTGATGGTGCTAACTCAACATTTCAACAAATGTTGATGTTGCTATCTCAACATTTCAACAAATGTTGATGTTGCTATATCAACATTTCAACAAATGTTGTTGTTGCTATCTCAACATTGCAACAAATGTTGATGTTGCTAACTCAACATTGCAACAAATGTTGATGTCTCAATCTCAGCATTGCATTGCAATAAATGTGGATATATCAATTTTACATTGCAACAAATGTTGATGGTGCTAACTCAACATTGCAACAAATGTTGACGTTCAATCTCAGCATTGCATTGCAATAAATGTGGATATATCAATTTGAACAATGCAATAAATGTTGATGTTGCTATCTCAACATTGCAACAAATGTTGAAGTTGCGATCTCAACATTGCAACAAATGTTGATGGTGCTATCTCAACATTGCAACAAATGTTGATGTTGCTATCTAAACATTGCAACAAATGTTGATGTCTCAATCTCAGCATTGCATTGCAATAAATGTGGATATATCAATTTGAACATTGCAACAAATGTTGATGTTGCTAACTCAACATTGCAACAAATGTTGATGTTGCTAACTCAACATTGCAACAAATGTTGATGGTGCTAACTCAACATTGCAACAAATGTTGAAGTTGCAATTTTAACATTGCAACAAATGTTGATGTCTCAATTTCAGCATTGCATTGAAATAAATGTGGATATATCAATTTGAACATTGCAACAAATGTTGATGTAGCGAACTCAACATTGCAATAAATGTTGATGTTGCTATCTCAACATTGCAACAAATGCTGATGTTGCTAACTCAACATTGCAACAAATGTTGATGTTGCTAACTCAACATTGCAACAAATGTTGATGTTGCTATCTCAACATTGCAACAAATGTTGATGTTGCTATCTAAACATTGCAACAACAGTTGATGTCTCAAAATGACAACAAATGTTACGTCAATGTTGCATCAAAAATTGTTTCGGTGTTACAATAAAAATGTCACAAAATCACAACACCGCTGTTGCAATATCGGAACAATGCCACAAAAATAGTGCAGCAACATTGGGATAATTTTGTTTATGAAATATTGCAGCATTGCGCAACATTGCAGCAATTTTGTTGCAATATCGCAATCAATTATTTGTTATAACACCGTAATAAAGTTTCCATCACATCACAAAAGTGTAACAATATTGTCATTCAACTTCAACTCTACCAAGTTCATAAATACCTTTCTAATTTTCTAGACTCAATTGCATCAAACACAATTATCAATCTAAAAATTCACAACGCTACATCTCACATTTCCAAATAAGTAAGTATATTACCTCATTGTTCTACAGGACTAAACCAAAAAGCGAGGAAAGGCGTAGCCAGCGTTGGCAGTAACAAAAATTATAGCTTTTTTAGGGGGGAAATTTGCGAAGGTGGCAACTTTTTAATATTAACCTTACATCAATTTTAATTTGGAAAAATGGAGAAAAATTCTTGGTCAAAATTTTCCACCCCCCCACCCTCCCCATACCTTTCAATATTACCAACTCTCGTTCCCTCCCGTCTTTTGAGCTAAAAATAAGTATCAGCAACCGTCGATATAAAAACACATACCCCTTTTGCTTTTTTATTTTCGCCGGTTGTTGAAATATGCACAAAATATTGCGGTCGAGCTGGACTCTTATCATTTATAATTGACACATACAAATACGCTAGTGCCACATCTCGATAAAAAAAAAAGATAGGGGGATACTTCCATTTCAGTCTCGTTTGGCGCTCGTTAATCGGCGTGAAAATGTCAACAAGGTAATCGGAAACCTGCCTCGATTGCCATAAGAATATCCCCGCAAAACCGAGTCCGAAGCTGAAAAAAAATCCCCAACAGTTCAAATTTCAAGCACGACGACCCAAATCTCATCCACACATCCGAGACATCATTTGACCGAAGAAAATTACAACGTCGTGCCGAAATTATACGCAAGTATCATTGGCCGAACTTCCGAATTTAGCACTGGCTGCGGTTACGAAATAGGTCGACGGTTCGTTGACCATTTATGGAAAATAGTCACGCATTGCGACTCGCGAGTACATACGGAGCGGCATTCGTAAATCCGGACACGAGAGTATTCCGCGAGCTTGAAAATGGAAAATTTTAATCATAATTTTTCACCGAGTGACAAGACGTAATATGGATTCGTAATTAAACGAGTGTTTGTCCCGCTGTATTTGTATCGAGTTAAAAATACATTCGCGAGGCGAGGAAGTACGCGGACGTCGACGTCTTGCCACCGCCTTCGCCTTCGCCACCCTTTAAAAGCATACCAACAAGTAACGAGAGATGTATGCCCGTTGAATTTCCCCATCCTCTATACCTTTTTCCCCCTGAAGAACCACTTTACCTTGAAAACTTTTCGAGTGTTTTTCGTAGCTTATGTTTTTCAAAAATCAATACCACTCGACTTTGTCATCGCGTTTTACTCCACACCCCTTTATATCGGCTGGTATACATAAGGCCTACCTTCATTACGCCAAATTAATATTTAAGAAAAATTCGATTACCGCTTGATCTAAAATTAAATACGGCCACGTGTCGGGAGCAAAACATTTTCCCTTCGCGATGCCCCCATCGCCAGCAACCGTTGTCGACGCGAATGCGATACGTTTACCCAAAGATCACGCTTATCGACACCTAATCCATCACTGGGACGCGGTCGCATTGGCCAAATATTTATGTACCAAAGATCACCCATCGTCCGTAGCCATTTCCCCAACGGTGCCATCCCCCAGTCCGATTTTAAGTGCATTGTTATTAATGCTCTGGGATGAATTTTTTTCCAACATTTGTTTACAACCGCCAGAGATGCATTTTGCATCGTATTCGATTCGCGTACTAAATTACGATTTAAGAATTCTCGCGAATCGCCAACCTGCATATGTACTTATTCGTGTGCATATCGGTACCGAACGTTGAGCCCGGCATCGGCATGGCACGGTCAATCAATGTAATGTAACATAAATAAGCGCATAAATCGTTATATAAACAATCGAGCGAGTGTGCCTGGCTGCCGTGCAATTTAAATGTTTTATTCAACAGTTCCGCTCAATCAATCTCGATAAAGTGAAGAATGCGTTCATTGTGATGCATGAAAAATTACCCACTATTAGGGAATCGCAATCGTTCGATTCGCTGGTGTATGCATTCCCGAAGCTCTCATTAAATACATACTATTTTAACATTATGTATAAATGTACAAGTTGCACCGAATCGTTCACAACAAACATATCAAACATTTTATGCAGTTTGAATGCTGGTATACACATGGTCTATTCTCATT
The DNA here is from genome assembly GCA_033439095.1 of Pseudococcus viburni. NCBI lineage: Eukaryota > Metazoa > Arthropoda > Insecta > Hemiptera > Pseudococcidae > Pseudococcus > Pseudococcus viburni. The sequence continues at coordinate 202,519 of JAVBJF010000373.1, forward strand.
TTCATCATCGACAATCCTTCTTCTTCCATTTCGCTTCCAACGACGTAAAAAACAGAGAAATTTTTTCACACAAAATTTCCTCGACTGTCGGTGTATTTGATTGATTTTCCTTAATGCATCGGCGATTATTTTATCTCGCGAATTGTTTTGACTGATTTCCTTATACAAAGACTGTGGGGTTTTTCGGTTTCTATTGCCCATAAACAGCGATCGACCAGAAATTTTCACCATTCGAGGGTATTTGTTTTGACTACCTACCTGTATTCGCTTTATATGGCAGTCGATTTCCTTATCACGAGGAAACCCTCATTTGGCTTCGATAACTGGCTACAATTTTGACGTATACAAAACCAGGTAAGTCTAAGCGCTTATTGCCATGTGCATTGCACTTTCATTGATGTTATTGTGTAAGAGAAATATTTTCTTCGAGATACCTGGGTAAAAAAAATAAAAATGTAAGGCTAATAAAATTGGTCATTTTTGAATTCTTATCCTTTCAAAACGGTATGGCAGTGATGGAAAACTGGAACTGGAACTAGAACTGGAAATTGAAAAAAATTGGAACTAAAATTGAAAAACTGGAACTGAAACTGGAACTAGAACTGAAATGAAGAGAACTGAAAACTGAAAACTGGAACTAGAACTAAAATTAATTTCAGTTTTATACCAGTTCCAGCAGTTGCAATTTTTATAATTAAAATATGACTTGAAAAAGTCAAAATTTTGATGTTGAAATTTACCAAATCACATTTCATTAAAAATTTTTTACTAAAAACCCCAAACCTTGAAAATTTACGTCGAAAAGTGAATAAAGAAGAATTGTGTTGTAAACTCGAAAATTTCATCCAATTAAAGACGCTCTCATCATACATTAAGTATTCAAATTTTTTGTTGAAAAATTCAGGGGTTAGTCACAACATTTTTGAAAAATAATTATTACTAATGACTTTTTTTTCAGAATTATTTTGTTTTGAGGCTGAAAAGAGAAAAAGTTGTACTTTGATTGAAGCGAAAAGGAAAAACAACGAAGTTTAAATTTAGCAGAAAATTTTGCATTTGATTTGTCCTTCAAAATTTTAAAAATTGAAATTTTGGAACTGGTACTTGGAACTAAAACTGGAACTAATAAATTTTGAGAACTGAAACTGGAACTGGAACTGGATCTACCTAATATCATTTCAGTTTTCCATCACTGCAGTACCTATGGTTTCTTTTTCCATTTCCACTAAATGTATGCACGGGGAGGGGGGGAGACTCATCCACCACCAGACACAATTCTAATAGAAAAAGTTGGAAATTTCGTCTCAAATGAAAAAAGTTGGCTAATTTAACCAAAAGGAGGAAAATTTGAGGGGACCGTTTCCTTTCATTTACAATCCAACTCTGAAATTACCTCCCAAATTTAAGTTTTTCAAAAACTTTGGCCTCGCTGCTCCCAGACTTATTGTATTTTATCTAAATTCTACGAAAGTGATTTTTTCGTATTTTTTCTCAAAATTATTTCAACCAATTTTATTGCATTTTTTTTCCTGAAAACTTATTTTCGAAGTTCGAAAATAAATTTTTTTTAAAGCGTTGGTCTCGCTGCGTTCAGCTTTATCTTATTTTTCCTTCAATAGGTAGTCTTAAAGTGGAAGATTTTTTATTCAAATTGATTTAAAACTGCACCTTGAATTTGAAGTTTTCTAAAATTTTCTCCGAAGTACTTAAGTATATTTTTTCTTGAAACAAAAAATCTACCTGCATTATGCCTGAATAAAATTAATTTTTGAAATTTTTCAAAAATCGAATCGAAAATTGTGAAATTTTTCCCTTTTAATATTCGGACTTCGGAACGTTACAGCACACTTCGCAACACCACTGATTTTATGTAACCAAAATTTTACTTCAAATTCATTTCATCTCTAAAGTTGGCAAATTTCAGTTTCAAAGTTGGCGCGAAAATCGTAAACGTTACACCCCCCCCCCCCAAATACTTCGCCACGTCACTGTACATGTGTGTTTAACAAACAGGGATTCAGTTTGTTGACACCAAGTTGTAGTTCAGACCAAGAAAGTTTTTTCAGAGCATTTCCAGGAAACAAGCCGAAAATTTCATTAAACAAAAGAGCAAAACTGAAAATGAATAAAACTCCGAAACATTGAAACATGTGGAATTTTTTTCAACTTTTCCAGTTCAAATGCAATTTTTTCATTTTTTCCCCAAATGAAGTACAAAATTCTTCAAACAGAACTAACTTTTTTTCGAATAAATATAATTTTATAAAGAAAGAAGTTACCTTTTATACCCCTCACTTTTGGTATTTTGTTTTGGTCTTGAGTACCTATTTGCAATAATATTCACACTAAATCGAAAATGCAAGCCAATGAAATTACCAAAGAATTGGACATCCGAATAATGGAGAATTGAACATGTAGGTATTTTCTCATTTACATATATGTGCTCAGACTCTTCACTTTAAAATTCTAAACTGAAGTTGAAGATGAAAATGAAGGTTCAGTGATTTGTTGAAGTCATGTGAGAAATGTTTGGATAAGTACATAGGTAAGTAAACTGTAAGGTGTCTGCCTCTGATTGAAACGGAACATAGATTTTTGGAAAGAATATAACCCAAAACTTCTATAGATGAAATTTCAGCGGCACCAGTTCACATATCGATTTTTGGCGAATTTTATAAAATTTCAAAAAATCGAGTATACTTATTGAAAATAAGAGAAAGAGAGAAGTCAAGATGTATGTACCTAAGCAATACGTTCTTTATTCGTGACGGGCGGTTTTTAGACCAAAAACTAACATATAAACGTTAACATCACATCATCGCGGTTTGGTGCGAGAGATGTTATGTTTGTAAGAGGGTGGAAAACAATAGAAAAGAGAAAGCGACTAGTTTCAGGGACGATGGCGAACGTAGGAATTCGGAGAAGGATCGTGATGGAGGGTCGAGGGGAAAGGACCGGAAATGGTCGTACTGCCAATTCTGTTGGAATTATGCTAAACTTATGCAATCACGAAAAAAAAAATAGTTTTTGGATTCCTGGCATAATTTTATGATGCCAAGAAACCAAAAACACTGCAAAAAATAATGCTAAATTTAGCATAAATTATGCCAAATTGGCCACACTGTCACACAAACATATGTGTATTTTTTCTGAAAAAAAGTATTTTTTTTTTACCAAACTTGATGAAAGGGTTTCTATTGTCCGTCCAAAATAGCTTGAGCCAAATTGTGTCAGTTTCCTGATCAAGAAGCAAACAAAATTATGATTTTTTCCCATTTAACTACAGCAATTTTATTTTTGGCTTTCGGATAATGAAACAGACACAATTTGGCTCAAGCTATTTTGGACGGACAATACTAAATTTTGACTTCCTAAACTTAATTGTTTTGGCCCCATTTTCAAATAGATTGGAGCCTGGAACCAGATAATTCGATTTTTTCTAAATTGAAATAGCTATAATCAAAAATACACACTTAAGGTGTTTGCCTGGAAATCGGGCCAAATAATGTAGATTTTCTCTGTTAATTTGAACGTCTTCTGGAGAAATTTGAAAATAACCACTGGAGAAAAATGAAATTTTATTTGAGGCTTCAGAATGAAAAGAAATGTCCAAATTTGGGTTCCAAACGTCGATGTTTGGGAAAGAACAGGAATTCAACAAGTTTGGAGAAACAGTACTTTTTTCAAAAATATCATATTTTCGCATTTTTGCTGAAAAAATCGATACCTGCATATTTTTTTTAAAAATCGAGATGTAAACTCAAACAGCTGAAACATTGGCTGCGGGAGTTTTAGAACAAGCTCTTTCCAAAAATCAAGGAAGTGGTTCCCTTATTGAGCAGTATTTTTTTTCTTCTTACAAGCTTCTTGAGACAAAACAATCAAAATTTATACATTTGATTTTAAAATCATTCAATTTTTATCACATTCGAGCGAAAATAGAAAAATTTCATAAACTTTTGAAACGCCTATTTTTCTCAACACAGATTGCAAGTGTTTCCCCTTAAAAATAGCGGTTTATTATTTTTCATAATTAGAAAAAAAAGTAAGTATTTTTCCAGCACTACAGAAAAGCCCATAAAAATGGTTAATATGAACTTCAGCACTTGAAACTCAGATTGCCTATTTGATCGATTGAAGTTAAATTTTCCGAAATTCGTAACTGCCGGGTCAAATCCATATTTTTCTCCGGAAAATTTTTTTGAAAAAAATTTAAAAATACGCCTTCAGGGGACACTTCGAGGTAAAAAGCTGAAAGTTGATAGACACTCTACGTATTTTCAACTCCCAAACTGATTGCAAGCGGTTTCGAAACATTTTCAGCCTCCGGAATATTCGTCGTACAAATCAGCGCCACTTTTAAGTACCTACCTACTTATGCTTTTTTTCAGTGCAGAAAATTTTCTGGAGCCTCTGAAATATCTGGAATTTCAAAAATTCGCCAAAATTTGATAAATGAACTTAAGCACCTGAAATTTTGAATATGGAGTTCTTTTACGATTTACTTTCGATTCATTTATGTTTCGGCCCAAAATTTTACTACCAGTGAGATACCTCCCTTGTAAAGAGACAATACGAATCATCTAAAAAATGTAATAAATCCTTACACGCCTCGAAAGGTCATCTGAAAAGTTCAACGTCACCTCTCCGCAAACGACACCTGGCCAACGCACAGAATCCCGAAATGAAAATCAAATACGAAAATTACCTCGAGAAACCCCTCTCAAGGCCACATCATCTCGCTCGAAATTAAAATTAAAAATCGCCAGACGTTGACAAAATTACAATAACGAGAAAAATATCAACTCGGTTCGTAGATAAAAAAAAACTCTCTGACGAAATCGTCGCTAATTTGTACGAGCATCGCGGTGTAATTAAATTAAAAGCGAAAAATACGAATGGGCTTGGGTGATTCTGGCCCTTTCAAACCACCTCCCCCATATTTTCTAAATTATATTAGCAGACAATATTTTTCACCAATTTTCAAGATTATTTTATCGAGAGGGTTCTGTGCAATGACGTAATTTACCTATACCTTTCCAAGTTGTCGCAAGTTGGTAAACGCGAACGCTACGTTGGGTTTAAGGAGCCGCCGAAAAGCTCGCAGATAAACACCTGCTGCTAGTGCTTATTATTTTTATGCGTTGTGACGTAATTTTGGCGGTGTTTTTGCCTATACCTATGTACGTAGCATTCTGGTAGACTGTATCAGATTTGTTGCCGTTATCAACGTAAGGTTCTCGTTTTCAAGGGCTTAGGTGGTTAAAATTTTCAATTTACTGAAAATATGTTACATGATCTGCTTATCGTGTTTTCACCTATATCTACCTACGATTTAATTTTTCCCATAAGACTAGAATCCCTTATAAAAATCATCCGCGACGAACCAACGAAAAAGGGTAATATTTAAAATAAAACGTAAACATGGAATAATCCGGATGACAGAATACCAAACGAGGGATAAAATGTAACTCTGTATCTACGTACGAGCTTCTAAGGCGTAATTTACCCATATAATAATTTTTGATCGAATACTGCGCAAAAACCTTTCGACTGGGGTAGTCATCATACGAGGACATTTCATTACCACATCGGAGACCACGACACTCTTAATAAAAACATTGTTACCCGAATTGGAAATTTTTTCACGTCATAATCGGATTTCATCAAACATTGGTAGGACGTCCCCTGGACAAGGGGAATTTTGACGTCAACCAATTTCGGCGTAAAAAACAAGCCTACCAAAGTGGTTGCTTTCTATCGAAAACAAAAGTATTTTCGAGAATAACTTAATTGACTCGAAAGTCGAGCGTCGTAACGCGTAGGTGTGTATTTGAGGAAGATTTTGGCGAAATTAATTTCACGCACGCGGCGGGCTAATTATTTAATATACATTAAATTGTCGCAATACGAGAACGTTTACCCCTTGGGGGATTTATACTACGTACACACGTCGCAAGATACGTCGAGAGCTTCATGACATCCGATGAATAATGATCTTTGTCAAGCAGCATGAATGCGGCAATTTAATTTGAATGAAAAAAAATTAGCTGCTTCGTAGACTGCCGTATAGGTATCTCGAAGCTGCGCATAAAAATGCCACACTGTCGCGTAATCCTTCTCTCGAGTCGAATTTAATTAGCGCTTTATTAGTCCGCGACTTTTATATGATTGTATAGGCGTAAACTGGTTCGGTGAGAAAATAAACGCCATGTTTGAGCCGACATTAAAATTATTTTATTCGCCTCGTACGAGTATATTTTAATTGTGTTTCGATAGGTTTTTCTAAGGCGTTTATTTTCAGTTCGCGGGTCAAGTTGAAAAAGACAGTTTTCTTCTTAATAGTAGGGTCATTTTAGGTTTTGACCCGAAAAAAATTCCCGGAAACGGGAAAGTTCGTATATAAGCTTTGTAGAGGGTGTATTTCAACATACCCGACTTTCTCTAAAATTGAGGAATATTTTGTCCCCCTTTTGGAGGTGAGGGGGTTAAAATTTTGGTTTTTCGGCTATAACTTTCGAAATTACGCCTTTACGAAAAAAAAGTTGAAACAAAAATTGTAGAGAATTCAAAAACAACCAATTTTCTTATTTATCATTTTTTCTTAGGACGTCATGGGCAGGAGCTAGGGGCTTCAGGAGAAAATCAATTTTGAAAATTTTCCATTATCAGAAAAAATCACCAAAAATCGGGTTAATCGACTTTTAGGAGCGGCTCTTTTGCATAGTACATCCTATTACTATATAGAATAAAAAAATGAACAACCGACCCCTCATCTCAAAGTAGGGGGTGGACCCTCTGCAGAAAAAGTTGCATTTTCCCCCTGGAATATCTCAGCTACAGTGAAAAATTCGAAAAATTGGTTCAAACAAACGTTGTAGAGCGTTAATAGACGAACATTTTCCTTTTTTTGCATTTTTTCTACGTGGTCTTGGGCTCGAGCTATTGTAAAAAGAAAAAAGATCGACGCAGAGTTCAAAAATTTCTCACAAAATTTTAAACCCCCTCTTTTGAGGCCCAATTTGGGTCCAGGGGTTAAATGATTATAAAATTCGAGTTTAGCGACCACGAAAACTCCAGAAACCCACTTGTTGGGCTAGTGGTTCGCTAGATTTTATACCAAGCCTACACACGTGTGATTTATTGAGTTGATGAAAAATTTTCGAACCCCGGGTCGATCTTTTTCCTTTTTGCAATAGCTCGGCCCCAAGACCACGTGGAAAAAATATTAAAAAAAGGAAAATGTTCGTCTTTTAACGCTCTACAACGTTTGTTTGAACCAATTTTACGAATTTTTCACTGTAGCTGAGATATTCCAGGGGGAAAATGCAACTTTTTCTACAGGAGGTTCACCCCCCTACTTTGAGATGAGGGGTCGGTTGTTTATTTTTCTTATTTTACATAGTAATAGGATGTACTATTCAAAAGAGCCGCTCCTAAAAGTTGATTAACCCGATTTTTGGTGATTTTTTCTGATAATGGAAAATTTTCAAAATTGATTTTTTTTTCTAAAGCCTCTAGCTCCCTTTCATGACGTCCTAGGAAAAAATGGTAAATAAAAAAATTGGTTGTTTTTGAATTCTCTGCAATTTTTGTTTCAACTTTTTTTTCGTAAGGGCGTAATTTTGAAAGTTATAGCCGAAAAACCAAAATTTGAACCCCCTCACCCCCCAAAGGGAGACAAAATATTCCCCGATTTTAGGGAAAGTCGGGTATGTTGAAATACACCCTCTATAAAGCTTATATACGAACTTTTCTGTTTCCGGGAATTTTTTTGGCTTTTGGCTTTTTTTAAGCTAAATCGACCGTACTATCTGTCTGCCTTCTGAATTTCCTTTCGGCTGAAAATTTTCACCAAAGTTCGCTCGCAGTCGACTCGTTCGTTGTCAATATTTTGAACGAGTTTGACGACTGGTGCGGTTGTTTTGACCATGTCCGCATGTCCGATGGTCGTCCTGAGGCCGAGCTCAAGTGCCCAGTTCTCTTTTTTAATCGTTCGTAATGCGTAAGACTCGTTGAAAATTCGATCGGAATAACGAGTGCCTATGTATACAAATACGAGTATACTTGTCGGGTGTCCTTTCGGACTGAACAAGCCATCGAGATTAAACGATATTTTCGACGTTTCATTGGATGGCATAATTTTAAGCATTTGTGGAAATTGAACGTATAAAATGTCTAGAGCTGAAGGGATCGGGTATCAAAGTGATTGTTTTGGAGTAGAATTGTAGGCAGGTGCCTTTTACGAAGTAATATGTGTTGGTGGAAGTATACCTGGATATTTGCGTGAATATTCGTAATTCATTATGGGTAATCTGGATCGACGTGAACGTGAACTTGAAGAGGAAATTTTTACGCAGTTTTCAACGACCTCGACCGGTTTTATCTTCACGTTGATGTCACCGATAAGATCTTTGGATAAAGGGTCTCTGTTTGTATCTTCCTGATAGCCATAGCCCGAGTGATTAATCGGTCTGAAAGTGGCGTGATAAGGGCGGGTTCCCAGCCAAAGTTAAATTTCCGTAAATGTTGTAGCATATGTAGATGAAAAGTCACGAGAGCATAGCTCTGTTTTTTTAATTTTTTTTTTTTATAAAATTTATAACCAAAAATGTTACAGTTTTGGTCATTTTTATTCAAAATAGAACAAAACACAATAGCTGGATGAAAAATTATATTTTATGGTGCAGATAGATTCGAAATTAATCAAGTTCTTATTTTTTGTATTTACGTCACTCGAATGATTATTTTTCTACGGATACGACTACGGTTTTTTATTGTAACCTACACAATTGAAAGTAGGTAGGTATCTGAACTTGAAAGAAATTTTTTTTGTATAATGTGCATTTGTTGTGATTTTCTGACTCTAGATGAATTTTTTTTTCATGAGACGGTGATATGAGTTGCCAAATAATGAGGCTGATGTATCATAAAAATTACGGATGAAAAAATCGATCAAAATAATTGTTTTTTTTTTTTAACATTCACGTAGGTATATTATCTGAAAATTTGAAAGAAAAATAAAGACCCTTTTTTTTTCTCGAAAGATTGAATATTCTTGTAGTATGTAGTAAAATTTTACTTTCTCTCCCCTCCCCCCCAACATATTTTATCTCGCATTAAATCGTGGTTCAGGTCGAGATCGACAGAAGTACTCATACTTCAGTAACAGATCTGAAATATTTTAAAAATTTCCTAGAAAATTGGATAAAGCCGAGAAAACTATCTTTGAAAAAAATGGGGTTTATGAACGGTAATTTAGTGGCGTCGAAAAGTGGGGTACAAGGGGTACATTTTACACCCCCCCCCCCCCCCATCGATGGTCGAGGTACAAAGTATGAAATGTACTTCCTCCCAAATTACATCAGATATGGATTTTCAAAGCATTAAAACATGAAAAAAAAAATTTTAGGCATTGAAAATCCAATTTTTTCGAAGATTCACCCTCTCTTCAATCGGGCATGAACAAAATCACAATTCCGTGATCTATCTGAGACGACAGTGCAAAAGAAGACTCCCCCCTCCTTAAAATCTTTCTGGTACCTATTCCAAATCTCCAAACCCACTTTGTACCCTCCCAAAAAAAAACTGTCGACGTCACCGAACGGTATGAAATGAAAACTTTCAAAAATTGAAAAAAGGGTTGAAAAGTTGGAAAAAGTCGAGAAATTTGATTTCTAAATTTGATTTTGGTGATTTCTCATCGCGTTTAATGGAAGACTTCATTTTTTTTTTTTGCAACCTATTGTAACTAGGAAAAGTACACATTGATTTCCATGAGATAGGTATTCCTGTATTTTTGAAAAGGAACTATTAAGAATCCAAACTTTTTACGATTTTTCATAGCTTGATTCTACGTTCTGTTATTTTTTTGAATCTGGTACATGAACAATTTTTGAAAAAGAGTACGCTGTTCTCAGAAAAAAAACGTAAAAAAATCAAACCATTTTCAGAACAAAAAAGGCTAATTCATTCTCAGAAGAAAAGCCTAACAAAACTCAATCAATTTTTGAAGCAAAAAAAAAATCAAAAACATAATATTAAAAAACAAGCCAAACAATTTTCAGAAAAAAATCAAAAAACTGAACTATTTTTGAAAAAAAAAAACAACAAAAACAGAAGTATTCCTTTTCAGAAGAAAGATGAAAACAAAAAAAATATATATGTAAAGAACAAAAAACCAAATGATTTTTGAAAAAAAAGTAAGTTGGTTCTAGAAAACCGAACCATTGAAAAAAAATTAAAATAATATTTTCAGAAAAAACAAAAACCCTGAATTATTTTTAGAAAAAATAGTAAGCTATTTCCAGAATATTTTGTGAATTTTTCAGTTTAAAAAGGTTCGCCAATTTTACCAATTTAATTAGGTAAGTTAATTCAATAAATATTGGTAATTTTGGTAAAATTCACCCCAATTTTGCTAAATTTTTCTAATTTTTCTAATTTTTGCTTATTTTATTAATTTTACCAACTAAATTTTATGAACTGTTAATTTCACTACTTTTAATACCATTGGTATCTTCAAATTTTTTTTGTTTATTTCAGAGAAATTTTGCTGATTATTTTTGTAAATTTTGTTGATTTTAGTAGGTATAATTGACTAACTCCAGTATAGATTTTATTAATTTCAAAAAATTTTGCTAATACCTAACGTTTCTAAATTCTCTTTCAATTTTAGTGAATTTCGTTGATTTTAGTGAAATTTACAAGTATCTATCAATGAATGTGAATTTGACTGAATTTTGAATTTTTCTATCTTTAAATTAAATTTTTCTGATTTTATGAGAATTTGGTTGATTTCAGTTTGACAGATTTTAGTAAATTTTGTTGTGATAATTATTTTCTTTAAATTCATCTAATTTTGCGAAATTTTCCTACTTCTCATTTATAAATCAGTGAAAATTACCGAAAATCACTGAAAAACAGCCAAAATTGCAGCAGTAAACAAAATTTCACTGAAAGCAAACAGTGAAAAAAATTGCTGGAAAATCAGTGAAAATTCACTGGAAAGTCGGTGAAATCCTGGAAATTTGCTGAAAAATCAAATAAAATCCGATGAAAATCAAAGAATTTTGCTGATTTTCCCTGTGCTGCAATTCCGACTATTTATCAGTGACTTTTCACTGATTCAAAATGAGAGAGTAATTTTAGTAAATTTTGTCAATTTTGCAAACTTTTAATTTTTGTACTTAGATTTCACTTATTTTAGTGAAATCCACTAATTTTTATAAATACGAGTATGAAGTAGGTACAATTACATTGATTTTAGTGAATTTTGCCAATTTTCAGTGAATTGTATTGATTTTTCTCAAGTAGTTTCTCAAATTGCAGTAAATTTTTTCAGCGTTTTTTTCCTGTACTGTAATTCTGAATGTATGTATAGGTATCTCAATAATTTTTTACTGATTTATGAATAGAAAATTATTGGCTTGTGGAATATTTTTTCAGAAAATAGTTGATGTTGAACTACTCTCTCAATTATAAATCAGTGAAAATTATCGAAAATCACTGAAAAACAGTCAGAATTGCAGCACAGGAGAAAATTGGAGAAATTTTTTTTACTGAAAACAAATCAGTGAGAAAAATTACTAGAAAATCAGAAAGTCATTGAAAATCTTTGAAAAATCAGCAAAAATTCGCTGAAAATCAGTGAATTTTGCTGATGTTTGCTGTGCTGCAATTCTGACTATTTATCAGTGACTTTTCACTGATTCAGAACGAGAGAGTACGTAGGTAGGTATTATATTGAATCAGTGAAAATTTACTGATGAGATAGCCAGAATTGAGTCACTGCAGAAATCAATGAAAAAGTACTGATTCATTCTGTTTGAATCAGTAATTTTTTTCCATAATTACTGATTCATTTCAGTAGTTATTGAGAAGATTACACATTCAGAAATAAAAATTCACTAATTTGGCAGTGAAATTTCAATGAATCTTTAGTAGGTATAACTCAACTCTGGCTATTTCTTCAGTGAATTTTCACTGATTCAAATTAAGAGAGTAGACGAAGTATTTACTGCAACTTTTTCTGCTAAAAATATTCTAGCAAACGAATAATTATCTACATTTTCGAGTCCTCTTTCAATCGATTGATGATACCTAATACCAGGTAAAAGCAAATATACTCTTTAACAAACACCTCGCGAGTGATTAAAATTTCAATGAGGTCAAAACGTACTCGCATCAATGTAAAATCAATGTTTTCATTTTTCAATCATTTCAAAACATATGGTTATCATCGACGTATCGACAATAGAATTTCTCATGCGATTCGCTACTCGAATTACACACCCGTTCGCGTACGTAGACGCGGTAGACACGCTATAAGTATCAAATTATTATCTCGAATCATTAACTCGACACCCCACGAAGGTTGTTAATTATTCGTAAGAGAATTTAACGAGTTTTGGAAATCATAAGGGAAAGTCGCAGTCGCGTATTACTTTTTCGCCGCACGCGATACAAATTTCATTTACTTTTGATATTTTCACGCTCGGCCAAAACATTAATAAAACTGATAGCGGGCGATTGAAGGCAGGGCCGAGGTGGAGGATACGACCGGACACGAATTTCTACGACACACAGTAAAAATATAATACTCGTACACTTGCTCGCTATATATAAAAATGTATATCTTTCGAAATGATAAACGCGTATAACAAACTTTGCGAACCAACTTGACCACTGAGAATATAAACCATTGGTTCAAATTCGTCGGGTTCAAAGTTCTGGAATCCGTTGGGAGAGAACGCGTTCAAATTAAATTCACCAAAGTCGACGACTTTTTTCGTCGTAGTACCCTATCGGTGCTCCGATGAGAAAAAATTCGGGAAATAGGCAAGGCGAAATGTTACTCAAGATGGGTTTCGTGCCGGGCTCCATTATCGAGGCCAATTAATAAAAACTTTATATCACCAAACCGCGTCGAGCTTCTTATTAAAAATTTCCCAACCGTGAGTTTTCGGTCTACTCGGTGACTCGGTAATAAAATACGCGTCAACACTACTCACCTATTAAGCTTTAAGCTTTTACATTGTCGCGTATAATCAACTTTCGTATGTACGCAGATACTCGTATCTCTGCTTCTGGTGAAATTATTTCGGAATATTAAGTACCTTAGGCTGAAGAATACGTATTTTCGTAGTGTCTTTTCTCATTCTCATTCATCTCGTTCCCTTCAGACGTTACGTAGAAAATCTTTTTAATATCAAAGTAAATATAGTATCAAAAAGCTCGCAGAAAACTGCGAAGAAATCCAAGCTGAAATTTTGAATATATCATCGCGATAAACGATCAACAAATATGTCTGTTTTGGTGATTAATTTAACGATGTGCGATGGATCTTTCGATCTTCGGTAGCGATTTATTACGTACATCTTACTGCCTAACGTGTTTTTATAATTTAACGCGATTATTTCGCGAGAAAATTTAATTAAAGATTTGCGCAGCAACGACACAGCCTGAGCGAATTAATCGTACCGATGATTAATTCGTATTAAATTTATGATCGATGATGATAATAGTCTCGATGGAAATAAATCGATCCCATATGCTGGTAATCGAATGTGTACTCGAATATTTTTTTGTACGTGTATATCATCAACGATGCAGCCTCTTCTCATCTCCCTTTAATCAGACAGAGATGAATAATTTCATCGTAAATTTGTTGGACGAAAAATTATGTTTTTATAGTGATTATTTTTCGACAGGGCGATGACTCCATTTTTTAAAAATGAAAATAAAACATCGTCGACGGGATTTTATCAAGGCGTCTCAACGGAGGTGAAAGGTTAACACGAAATAGTGTTCTGCGGTGTCGTGTGAAAAAGGAGTCGAGAGGAGTAGTGGGGAATAATCGTGTAGTTTTTTAAGCAAAAATAACGCTAGAAAATTGCAATATTTATTTACCTAAAAGGGTATGGCCGGAGAAGTAGAGTTACAATATTTCATGACCAAAACTCGAACAGAAATTTTTTGAAATTTTTTCACAAACACCTAATTCAAACTTGAAAATGACGAATTTTCCGAGAAAAAATCACCAAATGAAAAAATCAATCCCATATTCGTGTTTAGCAAGTTAAAATACCCCGATAAGCACCCTATTCGCGATAGTTTCGCTTAAAGTTTCGAAATTCATTTTTTTCGCCATGAAAAATCCTTGAAAATAGTGAATTTTGAAACTTTAAGCAAAATTATCGCGAAAAGGGTGTTTATCGGGCTATTTCAACCTGCTGAACACGAATATGGGATTAGTTTTTTCATTTAGTCATTTCTTTCTGCATAAAACGCTCAAAATTTGAAAAATCTGCTAAAATGGCAACATTTCTGTAAGTACGGTTTTTCGCAATTTTCAGCCCTTAGTTCAAAGAAATGGCCAAAACTAAGTATACAGCAAAATTCTACATAAAAAACGCATGTTTTAGTAATCTTTCAAGGGTGGTCACTCTTCGCTTATGTGGTGTTTTTCACGAATGAAAACTTCAAATAGCCGAAAAAACGTAAAGGAGTGCACCAAAATTGTTGAAAAAATTATCATGAATACACCTTTACGAGATGTAACTTTGTGCCACAGAACAAAAAATTTCCTTCACTTCCGTTGAAATTAAAAATTCTTGAAAATAATGCAATAAATGGCCATAACTCCGATAACGAGAGGGGTAGAGGTCCAAAATTTTGTGAAAATTTTTTTCTAGTCAATATACACCACTTGAGGTGTTTAGGAACCCAAACGCGCCTGGGACCAACTTCACCCCTTATCCGGCCATACCCTTTGGATCAATAATAGTATTGTTCTTTGTTCGGTTCCTCAAAATGTAGCTGTATCGTCCAGAAATAATTTTTCATTCTTTGGAAAATAAATGTTTTCAAACCCCAACCGATAATAACATTTTGAGCCGAAACAAAAATGAATCGAAAGTAGGTACATCATAAAAGAACCCCATATTCAAATTCAAGATTAAGTATCTCATAGCCCTGTAAAATATGAAAATTTGATCTAATCAACGAAAAAAATTGAAATTTGCTGCGCAGTTTATTTTCAACCACCTGAATCGATTTCAAGCTGTTTCGAGACGTTTCGAAGCCTCATTTTTTTTTTTTGAATTTTCCAGCATTGGAGAAGAACCTTTGAAAACGGTTCATATGAACTTGAGCATCTATAATCGCAGATTACCCATCTTAATGCCTTATTTAATCGATCAAAGTACAATTTTTCGAAATTCGCGACTGCCAGTTCAAATCCATAATTTTTGGTAGAAAAATAATTCGGAAAAAACTAAGATGCCGCAATTTTGTGAGTCGAATTGGCCATATTTTTGTCTGGGGGGGGGGGGGATCACATTGCAAATCAAATCCGAAGAAACATGGAAAAGTATCCTGAATCCAATTTCGGGTTCTCAGACACAGACCCAGGCTCATAAGAGTGAGGAAATCGAGGTAAAAAAAAAGTTCTGGCAATATCAAGTGTGGTATCGAAATCCGTATTTTTTGACCTTTCGAGTTCATTTCCGGGGCCATTTTCCAAAAACATTCAAAGGGATTCCATGGGGGGGGGGGGAGGAAGAATTTCCCAAAATAAAAACTTTTTCAAAACTTGAACGAGGGTTTGAAATCCATGTTAATTGACCTCTCGAGTTCATTTCCGGAGTCCTTTTCTCATAAAATAAAAAAAAGGGGGCTCCACAGTGATTTGGTGAGAGGCCAAAATGAAAATGTTTCGAGTGAGGTATCAAAATGCATATTTTTTGACCGCTCGATCCATTTCTGAGATAAGACTTCTGGGGCTTTGGGATGGAGACAGAAAACAATTTCGGCCCTTTCTCAATCTCAGAAATCTCAGAGGTCTCGGTTTCAGGTCAAAGGTCAAAATAACTTCAGAAAAGTATTCCCTCAATCACAAATTTTTCAATTTCAGCCCCTCGCGGTTCAAAAAGAGTTCCACGATTGTGAAACTCTTTTTAAAATTTTTGAAAAATTAGCTGGGCATGAACTCGGGAGTTCAAAAAAATATGGATTTTGATAACACATTTGATATGGCCGAAACTTTTCCTGCCTTATCACTTCTTCCCCTCGCTCCTGTAAGTCCGGATCTGGGGTTGAGATCAAAATAGCTTCAGAATTGTATTCAAAAGCTCTGAATACCTCTGGAGTCCAATTAAACTTTTTTTTTTCGAAAGTATCAATTTTTTTATTAATTCTTCCTTGTTTGTTTTTCGGACTTGATTTGTAATTTGATCTAGCTCACCCCCCCCCCTCCCCTCACCACGAGTAAAAATTTGAAAAACAGTCAATCCGACTTGAAAAAACTTCAAGGATTAGAATTTTGCAGACTTAAAAGATCTATCTTTATATCTTTGGCGCGGCGCAGCGCGACCTTTGAGGTACCGTGTCACTATAAATGACTCTCACTCACTCTGGTTTGGAAAAATCAATTTTTTTGAAAAAAAATCGAATCGGTGGATCATCTTTAACAGTGAACTGCACTTTGACCTGCCACAAAAATAATTTTGGAACAAGGGGGGGGGGGGTGAAAGTTTTCAAAAAGTACTGCATATATATAGTTTGAATTCATGAATCAGTTTTAATCAACTTGATTACTTCAAATTATTTAAAATATGTACATATAAGTGGAAAATGTAATTTCGATCTCGATAACACTCAATTAATTCGATAGCTTTTTCCAAAAATAAATTGAATAATAAAGTACAAAATTTGGGTTTCTGTTTCTTATATCTAATGGATCGTTTTTTTTTGTTTTTCGAAAATTATCTACAAATATATTTTTGTGGGTTCCTTTTGATGGGGGAAAAAAATCACGAATTCTTTTTGAATACCTACTAAAATTTTGCACTTTATATTTTTTCTGAAAAAATCTTTTTAGAGATTTTCTTTTTTCTGAAAACTCCTTTCAGAGATTTTATTTTTTCTGAAAAAATCCTTTCAGAGATTTTTATTTTTTCTTGAAAATTTCTCTATGAATTTTTGTTTAAAATATCAAAGAAATAATGAGACATCATTACTCGAAAATTTTAAAAAATTCACTAAATTTTTAAAAGAAATGACTAAAAATTGCAACAAACTTCTAGCAGTTCAAAGAAATTTTCTCTTCGAATTTTACCTATACTTTACTTACTTACCTATCGAAACCGATATTAAGTAAATAAATAGAGACAGAAAAAAGTTTTTAAAAAAATTCGTATACATTCAGGCTCTCATGAGTTGACCGTTATTCAAAGGAAAATCAGCGTTTCAATGCGAATTTAACCAATTTCAAGTTGAAATTATTTTGTACGTAGGTACCTAAAAAGTAGGCAACATGTGCAAGTATCAAAACAAACTTCACACCTATCGTGGTTAAAATTTCCCATCGAATGAAATATCCTCGAAAAATTTATTGAAATTTTCAAACACCCGAATCCCAAGTCGAAACGATCTCGCACCATTTTCTAGCATTCCACTTGAACGCAGTCATCAAAAAATGCAAATAACCGAGTTCGAGGTGTAATAAAATGCAACGCAAAAACTTTGGTTGTTTCTCATTTCAAAAGCTGTTTCGTCGATGGTGTTTGCTCGCACATAGACTACGCAATTGTAATTTCGCGATGAAGTTAATTTTCGACGTTCTCCAATTTCAATACATAACGGGTTGTTTTTCAAAACATATGTAAATATTGCCATCATCGAAGTGATTTCAACTTGGCGTAGAGAAAGACGTACAGGACGAAGGAAGAATAAAGGAAATCGACGTTTTTTCCTCATACACACCTAATTAATGCCATTCATATTTGAATTGCTGTGTTGAAACACGTGAAATGTAAAAGCACAAGAGCGACGCGGCGGCAACGACGAAGGTGGCGTTAAATATTAATAAATAGAACGGAGTACCTCGGCTTTTCCACCTTCCTGTGCGAGTACACAGCACCGGGCAGGTGAGGCGAAGAAGCAGAAACACGAGGGTTATTAAGAATATTGTTTTTCCTGATTACTTCGACGATGACTTGTGCAACCTTCAAACGGTTTCTTCGCTGCTTTCACAACCTTAACCCTTATCAATAGTCCTTATCCTATGGCTCAATATCAGACTTCAATTTTTCACACGAATAACCTCACTCGAAACGCCCTTTTGCCAATCCTAACCTGTAAGACGTCCGTGTAAATAGGTTCCCTTTTCTTTTTTTTTGTCCGTCGGTCGTCCTGTGTCTTCGTCTCTCTTGCCGAATAACTCATCGTTGAAATTATTGCCATTCGTTTATTCAGCCAGGTATATTAGGAAAATCGTTAGGTAATCTGTATATTAAAGTTTGTAAAGTTTCGTATTTTTTTTTTGCCTTTTAAGCCCATTCTCCGTATAAATAATATCCAATTAAGTTAATAGCCAATTTTAAATCTTAACCACGAACCAGTTCGTAATTAAAAACGTAGCGTATTCACATTGTACGCAACGTAGGTAGGTATACTATGTACACTTTGGTAAACATTTTATAAAAAGTGTTAATTAATGATTATGGTTTTTTTTTCTTTGCTTGATAATTTTTTTCCTCATGTACGTACAGCTTTAATTGATTTATTCGAATAATAGAATAAAAGGTGAGTATTCGTATCGAGTTTTTATACTGAATTTTTTTTTATCAATGTTCGCGTTGTTTGTTCAGTCATTTCTCATTGGTCGAGCCAACTGCCACCCTCAGGGTCTCGGATTAATTAGGTACGTATTTTCCACGAGGTGGGTTAGGTATACGTAGTACCTCTACGTGTATGATTTTTTTTTCTTCAAATTTTCAAGTGGAGGGAATTCTACAACTGTAAAACCTGATCTAAGAAAAGGAGGATATGAAATTTCACGTTAGGTGAGTTATCAAAACGAAAAACTGTAGGAGAGGTAGGTAATTTATTAAAAGACTCGTTAAATTTCCGTATAAATAAGCGTTTTATTAATTGGTCATCCGAAATAACGTGGAACCCGGAAGGAATTCCGTCACGGCGTCACCTCTCTTTCGCCTCTGCCATCTGGAGTTGGAAATGTCGAGGTCTAGGGTTGGAAATTCGCGCGTGGTGGAAAATTACCGCCGCATGTGGTTCAATCGTGAATAAAAAACTAGCATAAATTAAGGAGAATTAAAAACACTGCCACTGTTTGAATGTCTGGCAACGTAAATTATTACAGAATTTACTTAAACAATGCAGAATAAAGTGAAAAAATTAGCAAAAAACTTGCAAAAAAATATTTAGAATGATTTTTACGTAGGCAACAGGAAGTTAAAAAACTCTAAAAAAATTATGTATCTCAAAAATCAAAAAAAAAATTATAATTTGAGAATTTTTTTCAAAAGCCGAGGAAAATTTCAAAGAATGTTTAGTAAAATATAAAACAATTGAAAGAACGAAGCATGAAAAATAATTCAAAGAATTTTCAGGGAATTTATGAAAAAAAATTGAAAAGCAGCACGCAAAAAATCAAAAATAGTCACAAGTAAAAACCAAAGAATTGACAAAATTATGAAAAAGTAACTGAAAATTTCCAAAAAATATGACCACAAAAAATTTTAAAAACCGATGAAAAATAAATACTTTCTGGTAAGTAGGTATTTGTAAAATATTAAAAAAATTGTGAAAGAAAAATCAAATGAAACCCAAAAATGTTTATAATTTTGTAAAATATATGAAAAGATATACAAAAATAAAAGATGAGAATGATGAAAAAATCTGAATTTAGCTGAAAAAATTATCAGGAAATAGGAATCGACTCCTGGTTCACCCCGGAGTCGAGCCGGAGTCAAGGAGTCAAGGTCAAAGATTAACTCCGGAGTCAAGCCGGAGTCAGGAGTCAAGGTAACATGTCGACTCCGGAGTCAAGCAGGAGTCAGGATTCAAGGTCTGAAATTGACTCCGGAGTCTAGGTGAGTCAGAAATCAGGGTGTGAGTTTGACTCCGGAGTCAATATGGAGTCAGGAGTCGAGGTCTGAAAGTGACTTCGGAGTCAAGGTGGAGTCAGGAGTCGAAGTGTGAAAAAGACTCCGGAATCAATGTGAAGTCAGGAGTCAACTTTCTCCCTTGACTCCGGAAATCAAGCCGGAGTCAACTTTTTGGCTGACTCCTATTACCTGAAAATTATTCATATTTTGATCTTAAAAAATAAAAGAGAACAAAATCGCAAACAAATGAAAAAATGAAAAAGTTTCAAAAATAAAATTTAAATGCTAAAAAATAGGTCAGTACTTGATCAGCTTTAAAAATTGAAAAAAAATTGAAAAAAATAAAAGTAAGTAACAAAAATGGAAACATGAGAAAAAAGAAAATGAAATGACTTATGCACCTATGTCAAAATTCCTCGTAATTTTAATTTTGAAAAATCGAAAACGATTCCTGAATTCAACAAAAAAAAATAAACAAAAAATTATTCAATTGTTAAAAAATCAGTACAAACATGAAAAATTTGATTTAAAAAAATCAAAATTGTCATAAAAACACGATACCTTCAGAAGTTATCAGCAAACAAAACTTTCTAATTCAATAATGAAAAATGCAATACAATTAGAAATTTTTTCAAAAGAAAATTTATTGATCTAAAATGAAAAAAATTCATCAGATAGGCATATGTAAGTAATTACCAACTAAACAAAAATTCTTAATAAAAATTTTAAAAAAATTCCGAAAGAAAATTCATCATTTAAAAATGATGAAAATCTATTAAAATTAAAGAAAATAGATAGGTACCTATTATAAAATTCGAAGAAAAAACCTATAAAAAATTAAGTATAAAAAATCTAAAGTCACTTTCCAACCAACAATTCCTAATTTAAATAATATACAGGTTGTTTCATAGTTGACCGCGCTCCTCCCAACCAGTGATTGGACAACTCACCCTGAACTCAAGTATGTATGTTTGCCTAACCTTTGAACTGCAGGGGCTGAGTTATGCTCTTTGACATTTTTTTTTTTCAATTCCGCTTGACACTTTCTACCGAGCGCTACTCGACACCTAAGATAGGTAGAAAGTTGCGCTTTGCGGCAACGGATAGACCATCTTCTCTAGAATTTTTCTA
Source organism: Pseudococcus viburni (assembly GCA_033439095.1). Lineage (NCBI taxonomy): Eukaryota > Metazoa > Arthropoda > Insecta > Hemiptera > Pseudococcidae > Pseudococcus > Pseudococcus viburni. Next base: position 223,563 of record JAVBJF010000373.1, read on the forward strand.
TGTTGTTGACAATTTTTTTAGGTGCACTAGGGTGGGTGTACCACATCAAATATTCAAAAAAAAAACGTGAAAAAAGTCGACGATTTTTTCTATTTTTGTAAATAATTAGAAAATCTGTCCTCTTTTGGTACCATTATTAACAATGTTTTTAGAACAAAAAACTCTGGTCTTTCCAATGGAGCAAACCCCACTCCTCTATCTTGCTCGAATCAAAAGTTAAGAGCGTTTAATTTGGAGAAAAACACAAGTAAAACATCACTTTTTTTATTTTTCAAATTTCAAAAATTTCTATCTTTGCGACTAAATGAGATAGGGAGGTGGGGTTTGCAGCATTGAATTAACCAAGTATAACACTACCCAAAATTGAAATAATATCTCCAAGTTCTTCATTAGAAAAAAGTTTGTCAAAAAAAATTGAAAAATTTTTCATTAAAAATTTTTATTTGTAAAATTGAGGTTTATCATTCCTTCAATGCTGCAAACCCCACCTCCCTATCTCATTTAGTCGCAAAGATAGAAATTTTTGAAATTTGAAAAATGTGTTTTTCTTGGGGTTATCTCCAAAATTAAACGCTCTTAACTTTTGATTCGAACAAGATAGAGGAGTGGGATTTGCTCCATTGGAAAGATCAGAGTTTTCTGTTCGAAAAACATTGTTAATAATGGTACCAAAAGAGGACAACTTATTTAGTTATTTACAAAAGTAGAAAAAATCGTCGACCTTTCTTCATGTTTTTTTTTTTTGAATATTTGATGTGAGACACCCACCCTAGTTCACCTAAAAAAATTTCCAACAACACAGAAAAATTCTAGAGAAAGTGGTCTATCCGTTGCCGCAAAGCGCAACTTTCTACCTATCTTGGTTGTCGAGTAGCGCTCGGTAGAAAATGCCAAGCGGAATTCAAAAAAAAATCAAAGAGCATAACTCAGCCCCTGCAGTTCAAAGGTTAGGCAAACATACATACTTGGGCTCAGGGTGAGTTGTCTAATCATTGGTTGGAAGGAGCGCGGTCAACTATGATACACCCTGTATAATTCAGTGATTTTGAGAATAAAAAATTGAGAAGTTTTGCACACCAAGCAACAAGCACGTGGTTTCAATTTCAATAATGATATAGATACTTAATGTATTTATGTCAGTCAAATTGTTCAAAATTACAATTTAAATTAATATTTACGCACAGGGGAACAGAAGTGGGAAGAACAGGTAAAAGTATAGAAAGGGTTTTGACCCTACCATCTACTATCTCATTCTTCTAAGGAAATCACACTTACCAGGCTGGACTTTTTCTTTAAAAATTTGCAATTCCCAATCGCACAGCGCACGTGTAAACATTGGGGAAAAGTACAAAACTGAAACCTTCACCTTGATTAGATAACTACTTCAAAAAACCAGAAAAAATTTCAATATTCTCGTCGGCTTGATTACAAAAAATGACGACATTACGAAACAGTAGGAAAAATTGAGAAAATTCAAACGAAATAAAAAAACATGCGAACATCGTAGGTAATCTTATCTGCATAATCGAAGCGAAAAAACTCGTTAAACATTACCTATCAACTCCGAGGAGGGAAAAATTACCAAAAAGTACCCCCCATGATTCGATTTAACCGATAAGCTTTCATCGTTTCAATTCGATTAATAAAAACGTCGACTATCAGATAAAGTTTAATTATAAGACCGAACTTGAATTTGCATTCGGCGAGGGCATTTCGATGATCGTTGTTTTCACGTGGTGGCGTCCGCATTGGAGACCTTCGACTTCGAAGCTGCGTAGAAAAAAAATTCCATCGATGGGATCGTTCGTCGGGTAACAAATTCTGCATAGGTATAGATATTTTTTTATGCACAGTTGAAATATTATTTCGAACGTGAAGGTATTCGAGAGAGCCAAAGTTGAAATAGTTTTATCGATGGAGACTCGCTTCGTGCGTCTGGGGAGTCGCTTTGCTGTACACAATTCCCGCAGATATTTAAAATTTGTACTCGTATTTTCATCGTTCGTTGAGCGTAAATAGTGCGTTAATTTTCTGCACACAACGAGCGAGAGAAAGATACTGGGACGATGGATGGTGTGAGAAAGGCAAACTTTTGTTGTATTTTTCGATTTCGATGCAAACAAGGTTTCGTACGTACGTATAATACGAGTATATATTATGTGATTGTTTCACTATTTAAGGTAAATATTGCGGTATTCGTCCTTGGGGGGATTAAAACTACGACGACGGTGGTTCATTTCAACCACGATGTTATTTTGGTTTTATAAAATTATTACTCCGTCGATTTATGTTGTATCGATTATAAAACGTTCACGTATTTTTTTTTTTAAAATTATTACCTACTAAATAAAAAAAGTACGATAGGAACGACAATATTTGATGTTAGGGGAATTAAAAAAATAAAGTGAAAATATTGGATAAATAAATTGAAAAATTGTAATAACGACCTAGCGCAAAAGGCACAGCGATGAAATGGAGTAGGTGCAAGTTAAAATTCAAGTCCATGAAACCATATTTCGAAAAGTGTGGATATGGAGGTTTTGAACACGCTGATGATGATTTGAGAATTATTTAGTCATAGAGCCAAAAATTAGTCCCTCAACAGGGGATATAAAAATTACATTTTCGACATGGATGTCGATTAATAGGTTCTGAGGACGCTGATTTCGATTTTTGTGATTATTCAACCTTAAAACCTGAAGTTAGCTCTATAGGGAGAAGGGAGATCAAAAACTAAAAATTCTATGATATTCATGCTAAAAATTTCAAAATTTTGAGTTCTGTATTTCTCTATTGGACTGATGTTGAGTTTAAAGCTATAGAGGTGACTGCCGGGTGCGCCTTGGCGCACCCTACTTTTCCCAGATTTTTCAATTTTTTTTCTCTCCAGGGAGAATTTTTTTGGCAAAATTCCCAAATGCGTCCTGGTAACAATATTCTTTTTTCACGAAAATTTTCAATTAGGTACTGAAAACTATTTTGAGAAAAAATTCAGAAAAGTACCTTTAAAAAACATGGAAAATGTGAGAAAAGTTTAGGCTGAAAAATTCTGGTGCTGGAAATGATTTCGAAAAAAATTAAGAGTTGAAAATACTTTTAAGAAAATTGAAGTTGAAATTTGAAAAAAATTCAGAATAGAAAAAATTTTTTGAGAAAAAGTGAGATTCTACTCGTACATACCCCAAAAAAATGGGAATCCATTCGCCAATTCTTTCACATGGGTATTTTGTCGGGAATAAACTCGCCTACAGCCAGCCCAATTTCTTGAGAAATTATTCTTTTTTTGGGAAACCTTACAATTTTCATGATATTATGGAAATTTCATAAAATTTTCTGATTTGTAAAGAATCTTTATTTTTTTAGAAAATTGACCAAGGTTAGGGGAGATTCCTCAATTTTTGGAAAATCGTTCAGGCTGTGGAAAAAAGTTACTCTACTTTTTAAAAATTATATGAAGAATTGAATAATTTCCCAGTCTTTGCAAAGTTATCGCAAGTTATGGAAAAATCATTCAAAATCGAGTACAAAATTTTTGAGAATTTAAATAACGCTGAATGCACTAATTTACATTCTTCTAATGGGATATTTTTTGTAATGTTGTGAAAAAAGCCCTCAAGTTACCTTTTTCGATGAAAAGTCATTTGCTTAATTTTTATTTCAAAAATTCGCCAAAATTTGAAAGATGAATTTCAGCATTTGAAATTTTGCATGTGAGAAATGAATTTCAGCATCTGAAATTTTTCATATGGGGTTCTTTTATGCTATATCTATTTTCGATTTATTTTTGTTTGGGCTTAAAATTTTACTTAAGAGTTGGAATATCTAAAATTTCTGGAGCTGAAGTTCATTTCTTGAATTTTGGATAATTTTTGAAATTTCAGAATTACGTCATCGCCCTGCAGAAGATGAAAATTTGATCTAAAAATTTGGTAGGTATATATGGCCTATTTTTGGCCTCTCGGATCGATTGGGAGCGGTTTCAAGACGTTTTGGAGCCTCCAGAAAATTTTGTAATTTTCCAGTACTGGAGAAAAGTCCATAAAAATGATCCATGAACTTTAACACTTTCACACATTTTGAAGTTGGTACCTACCTAACCAAATTTGAAACTTTGTTTTTGCGACACGAAGAAAACTGCAAATTTCTGGATAAAATTTTTTGGGCTTAGATATTATTTTTGATTTTATTGAAGGGCTCAACGTTTTGGCACACCCTACTCAGAAGGCCAGTCACGCCTATATGAAAACACCAGCTCGAAAAAGAGATTTTTTATTACAAAGATGTGAAAAAATGTATTTTTTTGCTCTTCAAACATGATTTTTCCAAAAATGTGAAAAAAAATTGATTCCTAAATGAGGTACTTACTTAAGAAGAAAATTTAGGTATAACAATTAAATTTTAGTAACGAAATTGATGTACCTAACATTTCAAAGGAAGAAAGAGAGGGCGAAAATGTTAAAAGCTTCCATTACAAATGATTCAAAATAAAGCACTCTGAACAGACTTCTCATGATTTTGGAACAACTTTTTCCTCACTTTCCCGGCTTTTTTGATTTTTCCAACTCCAAATGGGAAAATAAAATTGAGAAGTATTTCGCAATTTCTTATCTGAATTCCTAACTTTCCATCGCATTCGCTTGAAAGTATTTTAGTCATTCTATTTCTTAAATAAAATAAACATTATCTCTCTAAATCTGAATCAGTCTTTGATAAAATTCTGTCTTTGAGAATCAGTGAAATGATTTTCATTGATTTATGATTTTTCTGATCTCTCGGTCAAAAATCACTGATTTCTCAATCAATTCCCAATTTGTCAAAAAAATCATTAATTTTGATTGAAAGATCAGTGAAAAATTACTGTTTTTCAGTTAAATTCATTTCACGGATACAAGCAGGTAAATTTTACTAATTCAGATTTAAGGAGTGGATTGATTGATCGCTCTAAAAAATTCCTCAATTTTCCAATTTTTCTTTGCTCAAATCTGTTTATGTATGTACGCCAGAGCCGCTGAAATAACAGGTTACTCAATTTTTTCGTTGGAATTTGACCTTCCCCTTTTCCCCTCGAATTCTCAACACTTCCCTAAAATTATTTCTGGGTGCGATTATGAAAAACACTGAAAATCGAAATCAGTATCCTTAAAAACCTATTATGTAATTGATACCCACGTCGCAAATGTGAAAAATTTGATCCTTGCAAACCCTTCTGGAGAGCTCATTTTGGGCTTTGGGACTAAGTAACCCTCAAAATCATCATCGCCGTTCTCAAAAACCTATTATTCGTAAGTCTGAATTCAGTCTGGAGGTTATTACTTTTTTTCACCTAACTTCTTTCAAGCATGTTTTGCTTAAATTTCACAAATTCATGCCTAATATTTTAGTATTTTATCAACTAGGGTGAACATGTACAATTTCGAACGAATTTTCAAAATATTGAAGTCGATAATGAAGATATCGGCCTAATCCCCCCCCCCCCCAATTCCGCATTCTTTGGCTACAAGTAGCCCCTCAAAAAAATCCACCTACTAGACCCTATTTTTGATGAATTTTTGAAATATGATCAGTCAGACCATCGATTTTGGGGCGAAGATTTACACCCTTGAAAATGAAGCAAATTTATGCAAAAAAATTTATTCAAATGAAAATATGTACTTAATGTACATTTTCACGAATTAGAAAATAACGGGTAGATTATTGAACGTAAATCGACCTCAATAATATTTAGATGGTGGATTCAGAAAACGAGTGACTTGAGATTTCACTACCAATAATTTTAACACGATTTTGTACAAAAATAATCATAACGTCTGTATTATTTAATGCAAAACAATACTTTTCAGGTGATTTATCCTTCTTTTGAATTTTTAAAAAATTCCGGAGACAACTCCAAAATTCCCCGAGTTTTCAGACCATCAAAATTTCTTTACCTTTTCAAGTTTACCAAAAAGTGGATATCCTGCTCTACTAATATTTTCTATTCTGCGAAATTTCTTCATAAAATAGAACTGGAGTAGCGAAATATCAAAGAGCCACGATGTAGGTGCACTTCTTTTTTCAAGGAAAAAATATCAATTTTAGTGATTTTTTTAAATTTTAAAAAATAGAGACTTTGGGGAGGAAAATTGACCAAAAGTGACTTTTGATGGAAAAAGTAACCGAGTACGATGCCTGTAGGAGGGTGAAAAAAGTCTCATTGATGCTTCAGGTATCACATAGTTGGGAAAATTAAAAATTTGCGTTGGGATTTTCACAGATTTTACCCCTCTCCTCCTCCTCCCACCGAGAAAAATACCTTCGGAACGACACCGTCTGAATGCCTTTTGATTATGATTAAATTTTCTCCACAAAGAGACGTGAGGTACACACATACGCATACGTATAGGTATAAAATTCATCGATTAACAATCTATTTGTATTCTAGGAATTGTAAATCCAATTTCAAGCCCATCTCCGCCGATATCCCTTTTAAACAAAATTATTCATAATTTCCATCGACAAAGTGGATAAAATTCGACTGGAAAAAAGCACCCACAACCCCACCATTCACCCAACATCTTCTGTTACGAGCGACGTACACGTACCAAATCTGTGCCCAGACAGGGACAAGGAATGGCAGATGAACGAGCCACGCAGGAGGCGGAGCGCGGGTCCACGTACGCATCGCAATACACACTCACATACGGAGACAATCAGCGGGTTAATTTCACCGCGAAATAATAATGCAAAATCTAATTTACGTGGGTGTGTTCAACTCGGCGTGTATCCTTGGTTTTATTACTATGATTTGGCACACGGGCCGAGCACGGTATCGGGGCACCGGAGGTATTGGCGAAGGGCGGCAAAGACGCGTGCAATGTTAATAATTGAACGGCGCCTTTCATTCGAAGAAATTTACTAAAAGCACATCATAAATGCGTAGCAGTAAATCAATTTCTATTCATAACGGTTTCGCCGTTCGAAAATCGATATCCGATGCAGGATTAAGAAACAACAAGCCGAATATGGCAGCCATCGGCCAATCTTGAACCTATCGAAATATACCTAGTGGTGGTACGAGCCCTCGGCATTTTCCCTCCCTTTGGATAGACTACATGTTTACCCAGCGTTTGCCGGTCATCCTAGGCGATTACTCAAAGTTCACGTTCCCATAGGTACGTTCGTAGGTTCGTACTTCCTTATACACCCCCTGGCTTCCTATCTGCGTCGATGGTTCCATGTAATTTACGTATTTGCTGACATTTAAGCGCGTACCTTACTGCGATAGAGCATCATACACACAATACCCAATCAGTCATCGAACCGTTAACGAGTTTAATGCGCTGTTTATCGTCGGCCTCGGAGTAAAGGTCGTATTCGTACATGGATTGTTCATAGAGCACCTACCTAAACCTACACCATGTCATATCCTTCCAAATGTATTATTTTTGCTGCAAAAGCCAATACCCTAGATGCCTTATTACACCTACGTATCAATTCGTAGAAACTATTAAGAGCTCGTCGTAAACGCGTAAAAAAGCACCACCCTTATTTTCCGAAATACTAATCAAATCGCGATCGTTAATTACGTAGGGAAGACACGTGTACCATGGGACCAAAAATTTATTTTTGGCTCTGGAGCCCAAGCCTCTTGAGTTTGGGAAACGAAATTTGCCCCACATAAACTATGGTACCTTACAAAAAAAACGAGCCTCAAAACACCTCTCCTTTTGGGGAAAAAATTGAAAAACACGAAGTCAAAAATTAAAAGTTGAAAAATGTTTAAAATTATTCGAATTAATTTCGGAAATGAAAAAAAAAAACATTTAAAAATATGAAGGTGAAAAAATGAAGAAATGAATTTGAAAAAATTTCCAATATCTAGGTACTAGAATTTTGGAAATTTTTTCCTACTGTAGAATTTTTATAATAATTTTAATTTCTTGACATTTTTTCAACTTTGATTTTTTTTTCTCTCTTTTTTAATCGTAAAGTTTTTCTCAATTCCTTACTTTTTAAAATTTCTTACGATTCAAAATTGTTTCCAATAAATTTTAAATGAGTACTGTATGATATGCAATATTAGCATTGAATTTGGTCCTCACTTCGATTTTCTATCTACTCCCCTCCTCAATGATGTTCCCAGATGAAAAAATTCTGGAAAATTTTTGACTCCCTCCAACCCTTCCCTTTCGAAGCTATGGCCATTTTATTGCACCATTCTCAAAAGTTTTTAATTTCAACAGAAGTGAAGGAAATTTTTTGTTCTTCGGCACAAAGTTCCACCTAGTAGAAAAAAAGAGGAGTGAGGGATATCAAAAATTTTTCCAGAAATTTTTGCATCGAGGGATACAATCGGGGGCTGGAGAAAGCGAAAATCGAAGTGGGATCAAATTCACCCCTTTTTTTACTGTAAGTTAAAGCACCCTTTTCCAGTAGCGTAACTGGACGGCCCTTGGGGGGAGGGAGGAGGGATCAGAAATATATTGGCGTCGGAAGCTTTTTTGGAAGGGTAAAAATTGGGTACCTACCTATGGAGACTTCAGAAGGATTATAGAGGGAGGGGGTAAAAGAGAGCCTTCTTTCGCACTATGGTCTCAAATAAATAATAGACTTGTGATTTTGATCATGCCCGAGCGAAGCAAGGGCCAAGCTTTGAAAAAATTTGATTTTTAATATCCAAAAAATACATTTTCTCGTGTTTCAATGTTTTGAAAATCCCTATCTGATGTTATTTGGGTGAAAGGGGGTAAGTACATTTGATATTTTGTACCCCGGTCGCTGATTTCGGGAGTACAATGTACTTCTTGAACCCCATTTTCCGACGCCACAGGTATATTTTACAACGTTCAATAATCAGTTTTCATTACATAGCAAAGAAAAGCAAAAAGAAGGAATAGTGAAAACTGACATGTCAAATTTACTCACGTTGAATTCGAAAAATTGTTGTAAGAAAATCTTTCAAAAGTAGATAAAAGGTGATTTGGATTTTTGATGAAGTCTCGATTTTCAGAAAAAAAGGAAAGTAGCAAACTCAGCCCGAGCGAAGCGAGGGCAACATTTTTTCATAGAATATACGTTATTGATGTCGAAAAAATATGTTTTAAATATCACCAATACTTTTCGAATAAAAAATTCATCTTTGAAGTGCTTCTGGGGGGGTTGTCCCCCCCCCCATCATTACGCCACTGCTCTTTTCCTTAATTTTTTTAAATACCTAATTTCAACTTTATGCTCTTCAAAATTTCTTTCAACACAATAATTGAAAGAAAATTTTTAAAAAATGGAATTGAAAAAATTTTCAAAAATTGTCAAATTTAGAGAAAGTTGAACTTTGAACCTTGAACTTGGAATAAATTTGGACTCGAATCATCGAAATCCCATTTGCATCAGAACGACTTAGGAGGTAGTTCATGATTTGTTCTTGAAAATAAGTGTTGGGATATTGAAATTGCAGTTTTCCCAAATCGGAACCTACAATTTCCCTCATTTTCCCACAGAAAATCATAAATTTCCCACGTTTTTCCCTTCACTTTTTTTTAATTCATGAATTTCGCACGTTTTTCCTTTTAATTTTTTTAAAAATAAATTTTATATCTTCAAAGGAAAAGTTGCTTGGGTAGGGGCCAGACTCTAGCTACGAAACCAAATTCTCGTGAAATACCAAAAAATCAGGGCTTAAAATTTTTCAAACCACAACCAATAAAAACCACCACAACCGGATTGTTTGGAAATTTTAATTGGTTAATCACAACCAATTGAAACCGTTTCAAAAATTTTGTGTAAAATCACCAAAAAAAAACAACACAAAACGATTGAAAAGAAACCAAAATGAAAACCAGTAATAAAAAAAAAAAACATTTCAACAGAACATTTTAAAATCACCAAAAATATGTATAACCACAACATCTGTTTTTTTTTTTTTTAGGAAAACCACTACCACAACAACAGTTTCAGTGCATTTGAAATGTAACCGAAACCATAACAACCATGAATGAGATGAAATTGATTAGTAATGTGACTGCTGTAAAAAAGTTTCGCACATTTTATTTGATTCTGTGCATCTGAGCACACATAAGAAATGTTAAAAATTGAATTTTTGAAAAAAAAACACAACCACAACCACAACAACAATGCAATGACAAAAGAGAAACCGAAAACCAAAACCAGAACATGTTTGGTTAAAAAAAAAATTGAGACCCTTTTCAAAACTAAACCCCAAAAAATAGGAATTGAAATTTCAAAACCACTTAAAACCATTTCGGACAATCAATTGAAAACCCATTCAAAAACTATTTGATTTCTGATTACCTATCAAAAACCACAACTACAACCACCAATTGAATCTGAAAAGGTTTTAAGCCCTGCAAAAAATTCAAAAATTTGCAACTTTTCCTTTTTTTTCGCTACATTAGGCGGATTTTTCCATTTTCCCCCTTTTGGATACAAAACCGAAACCAAATTCTTATAAAAATACTGAAAAATTCATAGAAATTCGTATTTTTCCTTTTTTCCACTCCATAGGGAAAATTTCCCATTTCCCCCTCTTTTTCGATCAAATTTCTCACAATTTTCCTTTTCCTCATCTCTTCCCTTTTTACTTGAAACTTTCCAAGATTTTGAAAATTTTCCACGATATCCCAATACTATAATGCACTCAACTTCAAAGTGCAAGTTTAGGATGAAAAAAATCGGCTTGAAACCGATGCATTTATCGGCGGCGGCGGCAGGGTTTTACGTGTACCATGGGAAATTGGGTGTAGCGCCATGGGACTGTGTAAAAAATGTATTCAACAACGTTCAAAAATACAATATTTGAGACGCAGCCAGGGATACCCGACCATATGTCGGAAAAGTAAATTTCGAGAAAAACGCAAATTACGAAAAAATGACCAAAAATATGGAATTTTTTTTTTTATCAATTTGTATACTATGAACCCTCTACTTTCATATGAGAATAGGTTCAGGTCCCAAAAGTGTCATCTTCTTGGTTAAAAAACGAATTTTGCTGAAGGCCTCTGAGAAATTGAAACCATACCATATGTCGGAACTTTATAAAAATATGTTAAAATTTACAACTTTCATTATTATTGAAACGTAGTAGTGTTCAACAAATATCCGGATATCCAAATACCAAATACTATTTGGATTATCCGGATATCACACGGAAATTGTCGAACAGCTCCGAAAACATCCCGAAAACGGTTGAACTTTTCCGAGAGTTCCCGAATTCTTTCACGAACCCTCACAAAATTTAAAGGTCGATTATCGAAATTGAAAAATCGATTATCGAAATCGAAAAATCGAAATTGAAGAATCGATTATCGAAATCGAAATTGAAAAATCGATTATCGAAATCGAAAAATTAATTTTTTCATGTTGAACTTGAAACTCTTCATTTCGATTATCCGGATATTTGTTGAACACTAATTTTCAAAGCATTATTTTCACCGTTTGGTTTGTAATGTTGTTTGACTTGCACTATGATTTCATTTCTCAATGCACGTAATTTCAGGTTCGTTTTAATGAACTACAGTGGTGTACGATTATTAAAAAAACAAATTTTGTACCAAAAATGTCATTATTTCTTGAAAAAAGATGATTCCCGACATATGGTATGGTTTCGATTTTCGATGCCGGCAACTTCTGGAAGGGGTCAATGACCTAAAGTGATGTAAGAGGACGTAAATAAACCATTTCCGATAAGAAAAGTCGTTTACAGAACATAATTTTTTTTTATTCATTGAAAACAGTTCCAAATTTTGTTTTGCGTTTTTCTCAAAACTTTGATTTTTGAAAATCATTTTTTGACAAACTTTGAAAAATCATAGAAAATTCATTTCTCAACCTTTTTTAATGCGGGTTGCGCTATTCGAAAGGTACAAGTCTGTACTACTTAAAGAGCCAAAAAAACGAAAAAAAAATTTTCCGACATATGGTCGGGTATCCCTGGCTGCGTCTCATTTTATTATTCAACTTCGAGATGCACAAAATTACGCCAAATTATGAAATTAGATCTACTTGTGAGAAATTTTTGGAGAGAGTCGACTTTTTCTCCTTTCTTAAATTTTTTTTAGACCGCGGCATGATGCTTATTTCACTAAAAGTTCACTAAACTTTCACAAAATCATGAGAAATACCGGGAAAGTACACACAAAAGCTCAAAAAAAACAACGCAAGCCGAACGCTTTTTTGGCTTTGTTTATCAAATAAAAAAAAATTCCAAGGTACAAGTCCCATGGTACCTACACAATCATCATTTTTTCACTTTTTTTTTAGTCCAACCTTAAATTTTGAAAAAAATTGCGAGTATTCATACTGAAACATTCCAATGACTAATATATTGGCGCAAAAACCAAAATTTTTAAACAAAATTTGATGTTTTATTTGATACGCCATTTTTCAAAAAAAATAAGGTACCTACTTCGAATTTTTTTTTCGAAAAAATGCGATAAAATGAAAATTTGGTTTCGGTTTCTGTTAATGTTTGGTATGTAAGTTCCTATCGAACTGCACCACAGGCTACTGGCGGTAGTTTTGTCATTTATGACGTCACAACCGAGAGTCCCGTGGTACACGTGCTCCCCTAATATTACGACTAGAAATTTTTCCAACGCCTAAATTCGCTCGTAATTATACCGAACGATCCACGTGAAAATACACGCCAATCGATTACACCTCTTTTTGGCTTCTCGAATATTACAAAGTACCTATAAGTGGCTTTTGTTGGAAGGAAATTCATTACGTCGGTGTACAAGACATCCCCTGCTCTTTGATGGCCCTTTTTCCTCTCTTCATTCGGCACCGTCCGAAAATATTATATGAAAAAAGTAATTTTCCCTTGTAAACATAACGCTTTTACCGAAGTAATTCGCAACACTCGTAATATTTTACTCGCTTTCTCGGAATTGTTTTTCATTAATTTCTCGCTGCTCGACAACGAGCTACATGTGGACAAAACGTGCTACACCTAATCGGATCCTAATGCGAATTTTGTTCGAGTTTTCGAATTACGTACGAAAAACAGACGATCGAGAAATAAAAAGTCTTCGTAAAGGTCACCAGACTTGTGTACATATCGACAACGATGACTTATTTACTATCGATATCGCCGTTCGGGTGTTTTTGGGTCGAATGGAATTGCCATGGTGTGAAATGCCAGTTTGCGAAAGTGTGAACCGACCAATGACCGAATTATACGTAGGAAAATTCCCACCGTCCAGAAACGTGTGTACGATACGATTCCGTATTTCGGTGTTTGGGTTCATGAGATGATTATTAATGATTTGTGATTTCGACTTGTTTTTTTCCCTCACGTTGGTGCCATTTTTCAAAATGTCTGGAGTTTGTTTTCGTTTCGGATGGCGAAATACGACGTCAAGGTCGGAATGTCGAGGGGGTCTGTTGATCGAAGGAGAGGAGAGAAGCGGGAGGATGATGTTTTTTTTCGTTGACTTTTGCATGATTTTCATTATTTTTTTTCGATTGTTGTGAAGTTATCAATGAGGGTGGTAATTTTGCTATTTTTTTTTGCGAATTGAATGGAAGAGGGTAACACAAAAGTTGTGTATAGACCTCTCAAACGATCTGGTAAAAATTTATCTTTTTGACTCTTCTGTTACGTCATTCCCACTCGGGTATCGGCCTCAAAATCTTAATAATTCTACTGTTCAAAAAAACACTAAAAAATAGATTTTTTTAGAAAATGGTATAAATAAGTACTCTCTCATTCTGAATCAGTGAAAAGTCACTGATAAATAGTCAGAATTGCAGCACATGAGAAATCAGCAAAATTCACTGATTTTCCAGTGAATTTTCACTGATTTTCCAGCAGTGGCGTAGCCAAGGGGGGGCGACTTGGGCGATCGCCCCCCATGGCCTTTTTTAAAAAAAAATTTTGAGCAAAAAAACGTCTTTTTTGAACATTACAAATTCAATTTTTTCAAAGCTTTGCCCTCGCTTCGCTCGAGCATGATCAAAATCATAATTATATCAACTAATTGAGGCAATATTGCAAAAAAATGCTCCCTTTTAACCTCTTCCCCTAAAACCTTCTAGTTATCCAAGTCTTCATACCCTCTTTGTACCCTTCTGAAATATAAGGTTCCAATGCCACTGCATAAATTTGTCATTATTTTAGGTTTTCAAGGTCAAAATAATTGGCATGGAAGTTGTTTGTTCCAAAATTTAAGTATTTTTCTGCAACTTTTACCTAAATATTTCTGAAAATGATTCCAAATTTAAAGAAATTTTGTGGCGAGGGAGGAAGGGAGGGCTAAATTTGAAATTTTTTAAAATTTACTTAAAATTTCTCAAAAAATTTTGAAAGCTCTGACCTCCCCCCCCCCCCCGCCCAATGAGACTGGCTACGCCACTGAAAATATGTAGTGAAAAAATACTTGCTATGTTTCAAAGCAACCACAAAAAATTTGACATAAAATCTCGTTCTTGCCCCCCCCCCCCTTGACAAAATCCTGGCTAGGCCACTGTTTTTCAGTGATTTTTCTCACTGATTTGTTTTCAGTAAAAAAAAATTCATGGATTTTCTCCTGTGCTGCAATTTTGACTGTTTCTCAGTGATTTTCGATAATTTTCACTGATTTATCATTATAAAAATAATTTTTTGAGCAATCCCTACCCCTTGAATTCGAAAAATATCCCTCAAAAATACATAAAAATACGCTTTTTTACGCTTCCAATGCAAAGCTTTAAAGATAATTTAATTATGTAGACAGAAATTAGGTATATTCATTAGTTGCTTCTTCATACAAGACTGGAAATTAAAAATTACGATTTTTAGACACTTTCCTCTCAATTTCTGCCTACATAATTATCTTTAAAGCTTTGCATTGGAAGCGTAAAAAAGCGTATTTTTATGTATTTTTGAGGGATATTTTTCGAATTTGAGGGGTAGGGATTGCTCAAAAAATAATTTTTATGATGACCGAAATTGTAGATTAGGTGGTGAAAAATAATTTTTGCTGGAAAATTTTTCTAGAAGACCGAAATTTCTGATGTGTGGGAGGGGGGTGGACCTGAATGTAACGGGGAGCGGGACGAAAATAGTCGTGATATAACTCACCGAGTAGGAAATTTAATTCTGAATACTTTTGGTTATTTACAAATTTTACTCATCTTAGAAACATTTCGGTAAAAATGAAAAATGCGATTTTTATGATTTTTTGAAATACTTTTTTCAAATTTTAGGGGCACCGGTGGCCCCAAATTGGATTTTCTATAGAAAGTAATTTGTAGCTGAGATGTTGAGGGACAACTTTTGTGGGAATTTTTTTTCACTAGAACCCATAGGAGGAGCGCTACAGGCGTTTTCAAGAAAGGGTGGTGGACCCTCGGAAAAGGGGGAGGGGTAAAAAAAAGCATCTGGGCTAAATTTGTTTGTTGTAATGTTTAGAACACGAATCAATCATAAAATTGCTTTTTACAGCTCAGTCGAGCGGATGTGTTTTTTCATGAAATTGATACCCTACTATGAAAGTCATTTCACTGATTCAAGCAGGTAAATTTTACAAATTCAGATTTCAGGAGTGTATTAATTGTTTGTTCCAAAAAATTCCACAATTTTCCAATTTTTCTTTGCTCAAATCACTTTACCCCCCCCTCCATTTTTACTGGAATTCTCAGTTCTCAGCCCTCCCCGAAAATAATTTATGGGCGCGCTTAAAAAATCGAGAACGTCAACCCCCCCCCTCCTCCCAATAGAAAAAAACACTTTGCTACGTCGCTGGACACGTTCAATAGTTAACTTTTTCAAATCCATTCAAATTTCATCGATATTTTTTTCCTCTGGGTAAAATCAACTTATCCAATATCAATCGAACTTTTTTCACCAATATGAAAATATTCGGAGGGAAAACCCGGCCAATACTCACAAAATACTCGTAACGTTACCAATAAATTACTTCGGTAATTTACGATCAAATTACAATCTCGAGTGCTCAACAAGAGTTACGCCGATGCTGGTATCTAAAATTCGCCGCCTCGCCGGCGATATTTTTCACCGTGAAGTGATACGAAGGAGAGGGCAAGGCATCGGGTACAAAATACCGGTAATTTCAGTCCAGTGCGACCGATCCGAGTTATATACCGAGTACATGTGGTGGAAACTCTCAAGCAGTTTCGTTATATACATAGAATTTCATTAACGAAAACTTTACCATCGGCGAGCATTGTTCGAAAGCGTAAAGGCATCGGGGCGAAGCCGAATCAGAGAAGGTACCTTGTACTCTGCATCTATGCGACGGTTCGTATAATAAATGAATTATTATTATAAGCATCCTTTTCGGTTACGGGCATAATTGCTGAGTTGAATTTCGTTATCGTAAAACGTGTACGTTTTATCAACTCTGGGTACTTTTTTTTTCGGCGACCTTTGAAATGTACCTATAATAACATTCGTATGCCTTCAAGTTGCCCGGGTAATTACAGCCAAAGTCGCGTTACCGATCGGTATAAATTTCGCGAACCAGTTCAACTGTGAAATTGTGCTGACTTTTAGGAACGTGATAGCGATTTATAACGTGATTCTGTAGATATTTCTCTATACACTGATACAAAATAGGATAGGTTTAGGTAGACGTTGAAAATTCCAGGCTGCAGATTCGATAATGGTCATACGATTGGATATGCCTACGTCGACTAAACTCGCCGAGAAGAAAACCACTAATTTAAAGTTCATTTGTAAGCGTACACGTATTTTGTACTCGTAATTTACCACCCGTGGCGACTTACACGGTACACACGTCACCCTAACCCGAAGCTTTGGCTTATTCGCGTCCGTTTTCCAAGCGCACACATTAACGAACCGTTTTTCCACGTAGCTTTCCCAAGAGATAGGCTTGTTTCATACGAATACATCATGCGTAAAAATTGTACAGCATTTGGTTATTAATCGACACAATTGAGCTTAGAAAAAGCCACCGAGGAAGGAGAATTTTTCGAAAAAAACTACGTGCAACGTCGTTATGCACAGCTGAGCACAATTGTCTACATCACAGAGCCTTTTTAACGAGAAACAATCGGCCAGGCATTAACGCATATGTACACGATAATTGTAAATGCATCGGTCGGATCGTTTTACCGTAAAAGCTTTGATGTGTCCTTTTACTCGAACAAAAAAATACTTTTTAAAGTGGTCTTCGCGGTAAGAGTTGAGATGGTGGAGGTGTGAGGTATTTAGGTGTATGGTGCGGTGAGATACTCATCTGTACGTTTTAATGGAGGAGGGAGAGATTCGAGTTTTTTACGGGGGGGGGGAGTGATGGAGAATTTTCTGGGTTTTTTTCGTTGGTGGTTTGACTGATGGCACAAATTCATGACGAATTTTTTACCTACTTACATAATTGTCGCGTGACAAGTAATTAGATGATCGGTCGATTAACGTGGTAATTGGAATAAATTGGTAGGTACTTAAAATGTACAAATATACGTGTTTAATTAATAAATGCTACAATTCACGTGCCAAATATATCATAACTCGGGTAATTGACCTCAGCAAAAAAATTATTACAAAAAAAAATCAGTCTCGTGATATTATCACGAAAGCAAATGATTTATTACGCAATTTTTTTTAATTTAGATAGGTATCAACTAGAAAAATTTCCCGTCTCCAAAATAATTTTTTCCAGATTGCTCAGAATGATGAGTGATGCTCAAAATCTCAGAACAACAGGTATTCTTGAAATGTTTTGTATAGGTACTAGAATGTCCCGATGATTTTTTTTTTTACATCTGTTCACATCTGATCAGATCAAATAAAATGCAAAAAATGTAGATCTTGGTCAAGAAGAGCACGCCATCATGTCAAGTTGAAAATCAGGTATTAAATGTAATTATATGAACTTGAAGTCAGTAATTTTTTTAAATTTCGATCAAATTATGCAATTTTTTCGATTTTTTGGTATCACGGTAAAAACAAAACTTGATGGCAAAATCAGCGAATTTCTATTTCTCATCTCGAGAGGGGGAGCCTCAAAATTCAAAATTTAAGAAAAACGAAAGAAGAAAAGAGAAGTAAACCCTGGAAACATTTAGATTTTGCAATTTTTTGGGTGATATCAAAATCTGTGTTTTCGAAAGTGTAGAATACCTACGCCCTTGGAGATGAAAAGTTGAGGTGGATGAGAAATATAAAATTTGAATTTCGCAATTTTTCCTAGTAATATATCGAAATCCATGTTTTTCAGAGCGTGGAATGCGAATTTATCAATATTTCTCTCCTAGGTATAAAAAGTTGAAGAGGTGAGGAGGGGGTAAGACCTGGAAAAATTTGAATTCTGAAATCATTCAGAGTAATAATGTATGTGCATGAAGTAGGTACTAGGTAGGTAGTTGATAATGATAAATTTGAATTAGAATTTACTGTACCCTAAAATGGCTGTTTCTTATCGTTTCATCAAAAAACGACAAAACTACGATTTTTGTAGTAGACCAAAATGATCGTTTTCTGTCATTTCTTCAAAAAACGACGAAAACGACACCTTAAAAATACTATAAAATTGTCGTTTCTTGTCGTTTCTTAAAAAAACGACTGAAACGACAATTTCTCAGTATTCTATTATAAAATGATCGTTTCCTGTTGTTTCTTCAAAAAAAAAACAAAACAACGATTTTTCAGTATTCTAAAATGGTCGTTTCATGTCGTTTCATCAAAAAACAACGAAAACGATAGTAACGTAATCTTACTATCTTGTAAGTATAATTATTTATTTTTACTTAATTTTTGAAATCTTTTTTTCTTTTTTGTTTCTCTCATGTTGTTTTTATTATTTTTATTTTGTGGTTTGAATGTGTTTCATTTCCGTTCCAATGTTTTTAGAACAGACAACTCTGATCTTTTCAATGGAACAAATCTCACTCCTCTATCTTGCTCGAATCAAAAGTTAAGAGCGTTTAATTTGGAGAAAAACCCAAGAAAAACACCAGAAAAACACCACTTTTTTTATTTTTCAAATTTCAAAAATTTCTATTTTTGCGACTAAATGAGATAGGGAGGTGGGGTTTGTAGCATTAAATTAACCAAATATAACATTACACAACATAGGAATGATATATCTAAATTTTTCAAATAAAAATTTTTAATGAAAAATTTTTCGAATTTTTTTTGACAGAAAATTTTTTTAATGAAGAACTTGAACATATCATTTCAATTTTGAGTAGTGTTATACTTGGTTAATTTAATGCTGCAAACCCCACCTCCCTATCTCATTTAGTCGCAAAGATAGAAATTTTTGAAATTTGAAAAATCAAAAAAGTGGTGTTTTTCTTGGGTTTTTCTCCAAATTAAACACTCTTAACTTTTGATTCGAGTAAGATAGAGGAGTGAGGTTTGCTCCATTGAAAATATCAGAGTTTTCTGTTCTTAAAAACGTTGTTAATAATGCTACCAAAAAAGGACAACTTTTTTAGTTAGGTATTTACAAAAATAGAAAAAATCGTCAACCTTTTTTCACGTTTTTTTAAAATATTTGATGTGGTGTGGTACACCCACCCTAGTTCACCTAGAAAAATTGTCAACAACATAGAAAAATTCTAGAGAAAGTGGTCTATCCGTTGCCGCAAAACGCAACTTTCACCTATTTTGGTTGTCGAGTAGCGTTCGATGGAAAGTACCAAGCAGAATTCAAAAAAAAAAATCCAAAGAGCAACTCAGCCCCTGCAGTTTAAAGGTTAGGCAAACATACATACTTTGGTTCATCACTGGTTGGGAGGAGCGCGGTCAATTATGAAACACCCTGTATACCTATCAAAATTCATGTTTACGAGAACGCAGAATACGACTTTGGCAATATTTTTCTCTTTCGGAAAGAAGGGTTGAGGTCGTGATAGAGTGGGAGGGGAGTATAAAAAATTTGAATTTTAATATTTTTTTCGAGTGATATACCCTATAAAAATCGAAGCTTTCGAGTGCGTAAAATATGAATTTATTGGTAATATATTTCTCTTACGGATGATGGGTTCGCTGGGGGTAGGGGGTGATGCCTTGAAAACTTTAAATTTTGCAATTTTTCCGAGTGAAGGCATGATTGGTCGCATTTATTACCATTGAAGAGTAAAAAAATCCAAATTTTTTCTGATTTTTTAAGAGTTGTTTACAGCGAAGTACCAAATGTGGATCAGGGCCCGGTTGTGGATCAAGCCACATAACGAGGAGCTGGGTAAAAAAAAGAAGATTGGCGTGTATATGAACCACCAGATTGGTCATTACATATCTTTAATTGGTGTTTTTTTTTTTTTTTTTCGTTACAAACCAGAAAAAAAATCAAATGATGTTAACGGCATTTTTTGACGCGAAAAATGGATGTTCTAAAACAAATTCACCGTCAGCATTTAAAAAAAAATTAAATCCGTAATATTGATGTAAAGAGAAGTGACTTTCTATAGGATTTTTTTTTGAAAAATTTTAGTCCTCTGCAAGTGGTTTGAACCACAAACGGGACCTCTGAAAAATTCGAAAAAATGGAGGTTTGGGGAAAAAATTCCCACAAGCAAAGGACTCATGGCAAAAATCTGAAACAAAAAGCTCCACTCTTTCAGATGCCGCATTCAGTTTTACCTGAAACTCAAAATTCCAGGGTCTTTTGGACGATCGGAAAAGCCTGATCCACAAATGGTACTTCGCTGTACATTATTTTCGTAAATGGTCATAAACATTCCCGATTTCGCCTTTTCTTTTGGAGGGGAAGAGAGTGTTTACATAATTTTTGAATGTAGACAAAAATATTATTTTGGAGATATTTGGAACGGAGTACCCACGAGGGGAAGAGAAAAGAGGACGATTTTTACCAAAGATGCTTAAAAAGGAACGAGCAAGTAGATAATGTAAATTTTGAGAAAGAACCGATTTTTGCCACTTTTCAACGGCACCAAATGTTAGAAACTTCGGTCCCCCCCCCCTCTTAAAAAGTACGATTTTAATTTCTGCGGCTTATTGTGAATCATTAACTTCGAAATTGGATACCACTTATTGCCCTCTTCGAGGTGGTTAAAATGCTGCATATTGCAAATTTGAAGATTTTTTGAAATTTAAATTACTCTTTCGAATATCAAAATCTGAAAGTACCATCCTGAATTTTCAAAATTTGGAGGAAAAAATTACATCGCCGGAAAGAGTACGATTTTTTGCTTTTTTTCCTCTTGACATCCCGATTAGCGCTCAGTGACAATAAAACTGCCAACCCGTGAAACGCGAACTTTTGGTAAGAAAATGACAAAAAGTTGGAAGAATCTCCACCAATGAAAACGCTTGATTTCAAATTGCCATTGGCAGTTAGTTGGTAAATAGTTGACAATTTTTAACAACAAGAAAGTCACTGAACGAAATCTTTTCAAAAAATTTGAAATAATTTGTTGTTTCAAATAAAGTTCGACTAATTTAAAAAAAATGAAAGCTTACATAATGATCCAAATTTGTACGGGATACCTTTTCTGTATCATTTTCGAGACGCATTGATACAATTATTTCAACGTATAACAATTAGACATTTTGCTTTTATATATTTTATTTTCATTGAATTAATCAATTACATGATTTGTAACATTAATCCACAAATAACTGAACTCAATTTACAATGGAAGCATTACCAATAGATCATTATGACTTTTACCAGAAATATGTCGAAATAGACGCGAATAGTGCTGCTAAGATGTACGAGGACACCAGATTACAAAATACATAATTCAGAATGAAAAAGAGTTTATATGAAATACTTTATCTATGAACAAAACAGAAAGTCACTGAACGAAATCCTTTTCGAAAACTTTGAATTAATTTTTTGTTCGCGAGTTTATATAATTATCTATGTTTTTGTTTGAAATCCGATAAGATAAAATAATCAACACAAAAGCTGGCAATAGCCAGCAATAAGTGAAAGTTGACAACTTTGGTAGTAAGTTGACAATTTGTTGGAACTTTTTTATCAAATCATATTTCTTATCAACAAATTTCCAAATTATTGGTTTGTAATTGTAAAAATAATTGGCAGTAAAATTGCCAACCCATGAAAAGCGAACTTTTGGCAAAAAAAATGGCAAAAAGTTTGAAAATCCTCCATTTTTTGTCAATAAACTTCCAAATTGGTAGTTATATTGGCAGAAATAATTGCCACTGCGCTAATCGGGATCACATAAAAATTCAGGGTGTAACTTGCAGCTATTTGTTGTTTATATAAAATGTTCTCTATTGGACTTAGTGAGTTAGAAAAAAATACTCCCCAATTCATCCCCTCTTTTTATTAAAATTTTTCTGTTTAGGATTGTCTTAAAATAAAAATTGTAAAATTAAAGCAATGCAGAATTTTCTCTTTGATCTAAACAGAGGATAAGGAGGAAAAAGTTTTGATTTTGCACACCTTCAAATTTCTCAAGATCAAATCACGATCTTTCAAGTCAATTCAGCATGGCCACCATTACCTGTTTTGAAGCCTCGAATAAGTTTTAAAAATATCGTTGGGAAAAATTAAATTGGAGTCAATAAAGGTTTATAAAATCGATCTTTTCATGGTACACTAATTCAAATTGTTTCACAACTTGAAAAAAGTTTTGAAAATTTTCAAACACCTTATACCTCAATATAAAAAATTTTCTCCTTAAAGGCATAATTTCTACAAAAAAATCGACTATTCCATATACGACTCTCTAACAATATCTCAGACCTGTGTATGTACTTGAAGTAAGCCGAAACACCGCAAAAAAAAACTTTACACCGAGTAAGATTTCAAACGGATTGCATACATTAATAATTGAAGGGATAGCTACAAATAGCAGAACACACCGTATAACCATGTATTTATCGATAAACGAATACGAAAATAATTTCGACACGCACGTTAACTCCTGATTACGTCGTAATTTTCGTTTCAAAGAAATATCGACTCGTATTCTATACCTTTTTGCGGCAATAGAATAAGATAACATGAAAACGTATAAGTATATTGTATACTACACAGCATAACACACACACGCTTTATTTTTAGCTCATTTATTTTACATCTCGTTCTCACTCCGATGTTCGGCAGTGAAAAAACCACAAGGAGCGGTACGGAGAGTCGGTAATCGCTCGTCGAAGAGGCGAAGATTCGTTCACCGCGTAAAATTTACTCTCGTCACTTTGTTGTATAGCTGCGAATTCGCAAAACCTAAACTAAAACTTTATCAGCATAATGAAAACCTTGAAAAGTATGA
This sequence comes from Pseudococcus viburni, assembly GCA_033439095.1. Lineage (NCBI taxonomy): Eukaryota > Metazoa > Arthropoda > Insecta > Hemiptera > Pseudococcidae > Pseudococcus > Pseudococcus viburni. The sequence goes on from JAVBJF010000373.1 coordinate 246,738, forward strand.
AGTATTAACACGATTTCACGCAAAAGTCAACGTTTCACTAGCGTGTTCTCAAATTCATCGTCAGATACACAAAAGAGTGGGAAAAATACTCGTACATCTCCGCATAGGTCGAACTTTCAACCTAAATGCGTGATAATTTAGAAAAATTGCCTAATCGAGTCGACAATTTCGACTATTCGTGTTTTTCTACGTGTACGTCACATTTCCATCATATCTATGTAGGAATTTTCAAAAACCAGAACAAAAATTCAAATATTCGTGCTATATTAATTAACCATTCGATTATTTACGATAAATTTTTGCCAATGAAAAAAAATCGCCCGGAGTGGGTTTTTATAATGAAAACTATTCAATACGCTATCGTGTTGCTTGCGCTTGGCCAGTTTTATTAAATATGTGTGGCAAAAACTGAACGAGCTTTTACCCTTTTTACGTTGCTTCGATTCGGCGGCTGCATTGTGTTTGTGTACGTTTATTAACTGGAATTTGATAGCTCGAAATGTTAGTTTAATAAGCTTTCGTATAAAAATTGATACGACCATGGCGTGGGGGAGGAATTATTTGATAAAAGTTCTGTACGTATTTATTGTAGAATACGAGAGGGGGAAAAAAACGAGACTTAAAAATGGGTACACAAAACGAGTATAAATGGAGGTCTAAGGAGGTTTACGTGTAGGCGGTTTTCTTTCTTATTTTTTTTTTTATTCTACCAATATATTTGTCAATTATAGAGTACCTACCTGAGTTCGGAATTCGATTTTTTTTTTTTATTAATTGTAGAAATACAAAAGAGCCTTATCTATCTTGAGTTTTTAGATTTCAGATATGTCATAAATAGAGACGAATTCAGGTAATCTGGTTCATTGATTTTGAATGAAATTGACGTGAGTAGGTAAAATTTTCCATTTTATTGGTTTTTTATGAGAAGACGAAGACATGTTCAAAAAATATGGCTGCAATTCTTGCATAAATACACGGTTTTAAAAAAGTTTCTCAACTAATAGCACCTAAAGCAGAAAACAGGGGAAGGGGACGATCAATAAAAGATTCAAGGTTGGCTAAGATATGCATTTTTTATAAATTCAAAGTTTCCCAAATTTTTCGATTGTGTACACATTTTTTTTTGAATATTGTACCAGAAACTACCTATATTTTCCCCATTTTTATAATTAATCAACTTTTGGACTCGGTTATAAAACCAATTTTAACGATAGGTACGATTTGAAAAATGAAGGAATAATTTACGTATAATATGTAGGTACAATGTGACCCCTATTAATTGTCTCCTATTTTTGAATTATTTAGGTATTTACATTGATATTACTAGGGTTTGCGAAAATAGGTACTATAAATAGATAAGAAAATACCATTGTTATTTCTTGATTGATTTTTTTCACAATTTTTTTTTAATGCGTTTGTTTGCAGTCCCTTCAATTTCAAATTTAGGAAAAAAAGTGTTTCCTTCAACTTACAAACCAATTGAAATTTCATAATGACAGAATTCTATAAATTTACAATTTTTGTTTCAAAATCTCATAATTGAACGTGTCACAGCAAAACAGACAGAAAAAATTGAGTTTTTGGGAAATCGCGATTGAAGTTTGAGTATACTTTTTTTTAATACTAAATTAAGGAATTGAGCTGGGGAAAAAATTTTACCTTGAAATTCCATCTTTTTGCTACAAGAAAACAGCTCGCCCATCACTGGATATCTTTTCTATTTTTTTCTATATTGAAAACAAAAGGTTGAGTTATATATCCTTTTTGTTGTGACAAAATTTCATTTCGACCCTTCTACGTTTGATGACGTATAATTTTTCCGAAAGTGAAAATTAAAAAAAAATCTTCATACAAAAGTTGAAGAGAATGAAAAAAGGAACATTTTCGTGAAAAAATTTCAAATTATCTCTTCAGAGAGCGGATATATCGCACTTTGAAAAATGATAACTTTTTTTTCATTTTCTTGGTTACAAAAAAATGCTAAAAATACATTTTGGACGAATTTGATTATTTTTTCAAATTTATGACGAAAAATTAACTACAAAAACACTTCATTAAAATTTTAAAATTTTACAATCATCTGCACAGTGAAAAAATTAAACATTACGCAAATTCTCGAAAATCAAACATGTAATGTGGGTACCGAAATTGCGAACTTTGCATTTTAAAAACGCCATAATTCTTCGAGGAAAACATATTGGAAGGTGGGAGGGGGCGTATTGGATAGCGAAAACTTCAGAGATTACGAATCGCTCGTCGCGTCAAAAAGAACATATGCTGATTATGCCCTTTTTGTAGTGACACATTCAATTATATATCTCTCCCAATTCCCAGCAACCAAAAAAGACAAAATATCGATAGGTATCTCAAATTTTCAAGTGATAACAAAAATGATGGAAATTTCATTCAATGAGTATTCAAGGGGTTTTTAGGATTTGCTTGGGTAGCTTTAAAAATTTGTTGGAGAGCTCTAAAAAAAGTTTGGGCAGTTCCGAACGGAATCTAAAACAAAACTCAATCGTTTACCTATTATAATCTTTTTTTTCGTAACATATCAAGAGGAGCTCTCGTGCTTTTTTTTTGAAATTTCTTACCCTCATCATTTTCAATTACCTACCTATCATTGAAGATTTTCACATCGAACAGGAAGTTGGTATATTTTGTCCGGGGGGGGGGGGGGGGTAACCGGATAGGAAAGAAATTGTAAAAAACATAGATTTTCCCATTTGGGCAGCTCCAACAAGATTTTACAATAGGTACACATACTGATTTTATCATATACATTATAGATAACAACAAAATTCAAGATCTCTATAACTTTACAATATTTTGACTATTTTTTGAAGAATAATTGTTTGTACCTGTCTGTTTTTTGGTTAACAATTTTTTGGAATTTTCTTTTTCGAATCGATCCTCAGTTCCAAAACATATTCATGATGAAATCTCCTACAGCTAAATTTTCACCGGTTCCAAGTACTTATTTTTTTGAATTTTGACGAATTTTCGGAAATTTATTTTTGTAGAAGTAGAATTATTAACGCGTGATTTATTATACTTAATTTAAAAATTCCGTTTGTTTTTTGAAATTATTTTTTTCCAAAACGAAATCCAGAGAATTCAATTTTTCCTTAAACCAAAAATTTCCACTGAGGTTGAATTTTCTCTGAAATTCTGTAGGCTCAAAATGCGTTTTTCCTCATTTTTCTACCTGGAACAAAATTTCTTCCACAAAAGGTGTTCATTTTTTCAAATTTTCCGGCATGAATTAATCCAATATTTCCAACTAAAAATTCACTTTGTAGTTATTAGAGAGGCGTCAAATTGCTTTTACTGTCCCTCCTATGTTCGGTTTGGTTCTGGCAAACACGGTAACGAATAATGGGCAATGAAAATAAAACTAGAGCGGAAATCCGCTAAAAAGCATTTATGGGGGGGGAGTCTATTTACACTCATAGGAAGAGTGATTTTGCTTCTTGTGACGCTGTTTTTTTTTCTCCAATAATACAAGTTTTTCAAAATTCACCTATTCCAATTTCGAGTTTTTTCAAATCTCTACAATTCTTTCAAAAATATTTCCGGGTTCAATTTTTTCGAAATTCTGTACGTATATTTTTTCCAATTTTTTTCGTTTTAAAATTATTTTTATAACTCGACGATCACTCTCGTTCCAATTTGTAATGAAATAACATCAGAGAAAAATAAATAAAGTAGGTAGGTATACATTTTTTTTGGGAGCCTTTCATGTTAAATTGAAGCTAAAAAAATTGAGGAAAATGTATAATTTTTAAAAAGTTTGAATTTCTAAAAATTTGTAAGAAAATTGAAGTTAGGTACAAAACAATTTGGAGAAAATTTAAATTTGGAAATACATACATAGAAAAAAGTACGGAAATTCAAGAACATGCGGAAAACAATTTTGAGAAAACTGAATTTTGAAAAATACTCAGAGTTAAAAAAACATTAAATCATTAATTTTGGAAAATTTTTTGCAAAAATTTAAAATTGAAAAAATTAAAAGGAAAATTTTTTGAAAAAAGCGAGCGTGTCGCAGGAAACAAAACCGTATTTTTCAGAGAATGAATAGACTTGCGTGGAGAGAGATTGCCCGAGGGAAAAAAATTGGATCCAATTGGATCTGATTGAATCCGAAAAATGGCGCGATCCAATCGGATCCAAGTGGATATAAGTAGATACAAACAAATCCAAATTAATCCAATTAAAGACATTTTTCTCTTTAAATTGAAAAAATTTGGATCCAATTGGATCTTTTTGGATCTAATCTGATCTTTTTGGATCTAATTGGATAACATTTCTTTTAGATCCAATTAGATCCAATTAGATCCAATTCGATCCAATTGAGGAGCTTGGTATCAAAGTGAGACATACGCCAGTGACACTCTACGACAAAACGGACCTTATGTGTCAGAAATTTTTTTTCTATTTCTTGTTCTCTAACTGTTGGAGAACAAAATCTGTTAAGAAAATTAGAAAAAATTTTCTGACACTAAGGTCCATTTTGTCGTAGAGTGTCACTGGCGTATGTCTCACTTTGATACCAAGCTCCTCAATTGGATCAAATTTTATCTAAATTCAAGGATAAAATTTGATCCAATTGGATCTAATTGGATCTAATTGGATCTAATTGGATCTAATTGGATCTAAAAGAAATGTTATCCAATTAGATCCAAAAAGATCCGATTAGATCCAAAAAGATCCAATTGGATCCAAATTTTTTCAATTTAAAGAGAAAAATGTCTTTAATTGGATTAATTTGGATTTGTTTGTATCTACTTATATCCACTTGGATCCGATTGGATCGCGCCATTTTTTGGATCCAATTTTTTTCCCCGGGTGGGGTAAGATACTTTTGAAAAATTTAATTGATGGGTATAGCTCCTCATAAATGCTATACCTGATCATTTTTTTGAGCTTGAGGAGCTGTGGTGATGGAAATCCGACAACACATTCGCCTCTATTTTTTTTCGTTTATGAGAATATAATTTTGAACTGAAAATTGAAACCTGTGTTAAAGATGTCTCATCATTTGGGGAAAAAACTAAAATTTTTGCTCAAAGGACTGGAGGACTGCTAGTTGATATCTTAGTTAATTCAACACGAAATCATCATTACTTTTTTCGTAAAAAATTGCTTGTCTCACAACACAACTCTCAAGAACCTGTTACACAACTTTGTAGCAAATTGCATTTACACGACACCTTTCAAATATGAAAAAAATTCTAAATTGTTTATTCGATTATTTTTTCTCTCAAAACAACACAACTCGCCTGTCTCAATTCGCTAATCAATTTACATCAAAGCAGGTCACATTACAGGAGGACAAAATTATCAAACTCCTTTTCCACTCACGACCCCATCGTCGATAAAAATAGAAATATTGCTACTCGGTGCAAATAAATCATCGGTATTATTTCACAATACGAATAAGTAACAAATGAAGCAATGCTACTCTTCGACTCTTCCTTCCATTACCAGAGAGAAGAGGTGGCTGAAACAAAGTATCTCATTCTCGTTCGGAACGAACTGATTGGCGAAGTACAACAATGTAGATGACAATAAGACATGATAATGTAATGAAAGAACAGAACTCGTTCTGGTATCATGTCCTATACAGATGGCATAATAATGTTAAAAACGATAAAACATTATTAAGTAGGTATACAGTTGTCTATATTGTGAATGTATTTATGTTGCCATTGTCATTGATTGACCCTGGGTATTAACCGGTAACCCGTGAAGATAATCTTAAATACTGCGATAGAAGTCACTATGGCAAAAAATTGCAATTTGATTTTTCCATTCGATGGATCCGCGAAGGGGTGAATTTTTTCAAAATTAGAGAGAATTTCGCGACATAGAATTTCATATCGTGAGAAATGGACGAATTAACGCGATGGTGGGTACGAACTGTATCATATCGTAGAGTGTATATGGCTAAAAATAATACTCGTATAAAAAGTAGATTTCGTCGAACCGGAATAATTTAGTAGTAAAATTCGGCTTACGTATAATTTACTCTCCATTTCGAAATATACTTTCGTTTGTTATCGAACGAGTAAACGCAACGGAATTAAAATCGTATAAAAAGTTGTCAAATTAAGCATTCGTTGAACTCGTGCCTGATTCTACACGCCTTTTCCAATATGAAAAATTATTAAACCAAGTACACACAAAATCAGAGGGTTGTCATCATCTAGGAATAATGTAATGAGGATCTTGACCTTTGGTTATGAAAAAAAAAAAAATGGCACCTTAAAATGCCCAATAATTGTTGAGCAGGAAAGATGCAAATGACCATAGGTATTGATTCCGAAATGACACGAACGATGAAAAAATCAATCCGTGAAAAAATAATTCTTACCTTGATCAGCTTGGCAATAGTCTTGGTCCCGTGGTAACAAGGTGGCAAAAACTCATCCAAATGGCCTCCCGATGGTAAAAATGACGACACCTGATTTGAACTAGAAGGGTAACACTTCCTCAGCAAGCTGTTTCCCGAATGTTTGGTATGGGGCGATTCTTCAGTTTTGGTACTGCCACTGGACACCGTGACAGTCTTTTTGGTTTCAGGCGGTGCCTCCATTTCTTCTTCGTTTTCGGCATCTTCGGCCAAAGGACTAACCAGTCTTATAGTTTTACTTCCGGTGTGGCCGCCGAAAGTAGGCACTTCTAGGAGAAAACTCTCTTTATCTTCGGATATAGGTTTCAGCATGGTTAAATCTTCGTCGCCGTAGGGAGTCGTTGGCATGGGAGACGAAACAGTGAGAAAATTCGGCCGGCCCCATGATTCTTCGATGCGTAACTGGATACCCGCCAGGACTGCGGCTTCTTCTTTGCTGCATGGCAGGTCTCCACTAACTACTAGTTTTAAAAGCTGCAATACAAAATGAAATAATAATTATAAATCCGTTGCAAGAAAGATTCGCCTGCAAAAGATAGGTAGGCAACTATGCCGGTGGTGATTGGATTGTCTTTTGTTCGCCGTAAAAAAAATGACTCGAGCAGTGGACGAATATGTAACACACCAGAGTTGAAAAGGTTGCATAATTCGAGGTTTTGAAAATATTCGAACACCATAAATTGGATAAACCAAAATATACCCTCTCCAAATCGTTTGAAATAAAATAAAATTTCATGCTGTAACCAATACATTAATAGCTACTCCAAAAATTGAGCGTTAAAATCTATATTCTGAAATCTTGAACCAAATAGTCAATTATTTCCAAAATTATTGAAAATCATAATATTTTCATATTCCAATTGTAACCTAGCTAGAGCTACCTACGCATTTAAAAACCTTTATAGGTACATAGGTAGGTACATAGAAGAACCAGAAATTTAAAAACAAAAATAAAAATCATTAAAATTGTGAAATTCAAGAAACGAAAATTAAAATAATCATGTTAAGTATTGAAAACAAAAACTGAGTTCAATAGATATCTTTAAAATCAAAATTTATAATTTTGAAAATGGAAAAACTACCTAAGTACGTAAAGATTTTGAAAATTATGATTCGATTTTGAAAAATTCTAAATCAGGAATTAAAACTGAAACAAAATCAATAATCTAAAAAAAACGTATTTTGGAACTATTAAAGACAAAAAATCAATATCAATATTTGTACCCCCTCTCCCCAATCACATCTAGGCATTTTAAAGCATTAAAACATGAAAAAAAAGTTTTTTTGGGCATTGAAAACTCAATTTTTTTAAAGCTTCGTTCAGGTATAAATAAAATTACAATTACATGAATTATTTGAGGCAACATAGCGAAAAAATGCTCCTTTTTGCCCCTTCCCCTGAAAATTCTTCTGGTATTCTAAGTTTTGGTACTCATTTTGTACCCTCCCAAAAAAAGCTTCCGACGCCACTGACGGTTACTATCAGCATTCTCCCGAAGGAAGGATGGGGAAAGTACATATTACATGAATGATTAAACTGGCAATGTTGGAAAAAATCAAAATTGACTGAAAAAGTAGAAGATACACGATGCCCGGTGAGTGGTCTGCCATACTTCATTTTTGGATATAACCGGGTACCACTAAAAAAAAGTTAGATGAACAAGTTGCATATCTTAAAAATTGAAAGAGCAATTTTTTTTTAAATCACGTAAAAAAATTATTTCAACCAATTTTGTTCTACAGACTTTTTGCCTAACATCCAAAATGAAGGAGCTACGGGTCATTCAAAAGCGGGATTCAAAAATTTTTAAATTTTCTAAATTTTGGATGACCTGTAGCAGCTGTAGCTCTTCATTTTTCATGTTAGGCAAAAAGTTGTCGAACAAAATTTGTTCATTTTTCAACATACTATCCATTCCCTTGATAAGTTTTTTTTTTGAACTTTTTTTGAACAAATTTTTTTAGTCCCTTTAATTTTCAAGTTACCGTATGCAAAAAGGCATATAATGAAAATTTATTCAGTTTTCAAAGTACTATCCATTCCCATGGTTGAAAAAGAAAATTCACGTGATTTTTTAAAAAACAGCATCTGCCCCTTCACTTTTCAAGATACCTATGCAACTTGTTCATCTAACTTTTTTTTGTGGTACCTGGTTATATCCAAAAATGAAGTATGGCTGACCACTCGTGGGGGGGTGACCCTTGTAATTTTCGTATAATTGGGATTTTTTGCGAAATTGCATAACTTTGAAGGAGCATATCTCGAGATTGGTTAGGTCTAAGATAAATCTGTTCATGCTGTTTTGTAGAGAATTGAAAGGAGATTCAAAATTGATAATCATTTTTTGAAAAGTTCAAAGTTGAGCTTTTGTGATGGAAGCTCAACTTTCATGATAAGTACAAAAGATGAAGGGCCCCATTAAAAAATCTGAAAAAATTACTATGAAGAGAACTTTTAATGTATTTTTCAACTAATCACTTTTCAAGATGGGATCTCTATACTCCTGGGGGGCACAGGGGTCCTAAATTTTGGTTAAAATTCAAAAAAGTGGAAAAAGTGAAGTAATATATCGATTTCAACTAATTCGAAGGCGCTGAGTTCGAATATGTGCTTAGTTTTTTCATTCGACCCCCCCCCCCCCTATCAGCCCCCTAATGAGGTCAAAATTCAAAAAAATGGAAAATAACGTATGACGTGTCGTTTGTTGGGTTGTTGAGGGCGCTGAGTTCGAATATCTGCTTATTTTTGGGATTTGACCCTTTAGTGCCCCCCTAGCCCCCAATTTTGAAAAAACACATGCAAAAAATCGGAAATAGCATGTGTCATATCGATTTCTACTAATTCGAAGGTGCTGAGCTCGATTATCAACTTACTTTCTCGATCCGTCTCCTTCGTTCTCCACACTGACTAAAAAAATTACTAAATCATTTAAAAAATCAATGTTTTTTTTTTCAAAATTGGGAGCTAGGGAAGCACTATAGGGTCGAATCCCAAAAATAAGCAAATATTCGAACTCAGCGCCCTCAAAAACCTAACAAACGACACGTCATACGTTATTTTTCATTTTTTTGAATTTTGACCTCATTAAGGGGCAGATAGGGCGGTTCAGAGGGGTCTAATGAAAAAACTAAGCACATATTCGAACTCAGCGCCTTCGAATTAGTTGAAATCGATATATTACTTCACTTTTTCCATTTTTTTGAATTTTAACCAAAATTTAGGACCCCTGTGCTCCCCAGGGGTGTTGAGATCCCAGCTTGAAAAGTGATTAGTTGAAAAATACATTAAAAGTTCTCTTCATAGTAATTTTTTCAGATTTTTTAATGGGGCCCTTCATCTTTTGTACTTATCATGAAAGTTGAGCTTCCATCACAAAAGCTCAACTTTGAACTTTTCAAAAAATGATTATCAATTTTGAATCTCCTTTCAATTCTCTACAAAACAGCATGAACAGATTTATGTTAGACCTAACCAATCTCGAGATATGCTCCTTCAAAGTTAAGCAATTTCGCAAAAAATCCCATTTTCACAATTTCTCCAGAAATCGTCGTTTTCTGTCGTTTCTTGTCGTTTATTCGAAGAAACCACATTTTTTGGTCTCCTGAGGTGATTTCTGAAAAAACCCAAAAATGACATTTTCACAATTTCTCCAAAAAATCGTCGTTTTCGGTCGTTTCTTGTCGTTTCTTCAAGAAACGACACTTTTTCGGTCTCCTGATGTGATTTTTGAAAAAACCCAAAAATGACATTTTCACAATTTCTCCAAAAATCGTCGTTTTCGGTCGTTTCTTGTCGTTTCTTCAAGAAACGACACTTTTTCGGTCTCCTGATGTGATTTTTGAAAAAACCCAAAAATGACATTTTCACAATTTCTCCAAAAATCGTCGTTTTCGGTCGTTTCTTGTCGTTTCTTCAAGAAACGACACTTCATTAGACCATCGAGGAGAACTCGTAAAAAACTTTTGAGCGAAATCGGAAGACCCAAGGTCAAAACCTGGTCGAGTTGACATAGAATAAGCCAACTTCACTCCTCTTGGAGCTAAAAGGCCAAAATTGTGTATGGTGAGTTCCTACTCAAATCGAACCTACGAATCTCGTCAAAATCTGCGAATGAAACTATTGACCGAAACACTAAAATTACCTTCTCAATTCCGTTATTTGATCCATCGCTCCCAAAACAAAGCTTAAGACATCCAATCAACTCTTCTCTAAAAACCATCCCCAAAACACGCCACACACATATTTTTCTATTAATTTTACAGCAAAACGTGGGCAAATATTCGTACACCAACGTTTTGACCCGTTTTCCCATCGTTCACGCCTTCCAACCTACCACGCTGCAATTAATCTCACACCTACGTCGAACATATCGTCGAACTGCAATTCCGCGAAATCGTATAACCATCGCATCGTCCAACCACACTGTATATTTTTCGTCCGCTTAATACGAATACGTCCCAACGTACATAGATAAAAACACACCGACACGTTATCGTGTCTTTAGACCGCCATTAATTATCACGAGGGTATAGCACGGTTGCATTGGAGGCTTCATGCAATACCCGCCGCATCATTCGACGGAATCCCTCGATTCTGAGAAAATAAGTACTCGCAGTATATACGTAATATACTCGATATACACCGAGCTGTAGTCGGAACGGTTCGTAACGAGGCTATTAAAAATTACACCGAGCATTAAAAATCGCGCTGTAAAACGCCATTTGGTAATTTGCAATCGCGTGCCAAGTCTTCGAGGGATTTTGTTGTCCTGTACCATCATTATGTACCTACTTTTCTCCTTCTCCCTTCTGATGCCATGTTTACCGCGCAAATACCCATAAGAAAGAAATTACCCTCCCCCTGCCCCCTGCCGCCACTCCGTCTTTGGCTCGACTCGAGAGAAAATTTACTTCGCTGTGTTGGGAAATTACGGACAAGGCTGGCGAACTGCACGGCAAAGGCCAATACGAAGACGTTCACCTGTACTCGACAACGTAATTCGCGAATATTCCGTTGTACGTAAAGGTTAATGGTTTAAACACGGTACCTATTTTGGAATGGTTAACGACGACGTAAACAGAAGCCTTTTACAACTCCGGCTATTGATCTGGTTTTATTTAATCAACAGTTGAAAGCCGTCTGTCGGTAAGTTTTCAAATTATACGCCAACTTTTAATGAATTCTTATGTACAACGTTTAACCTTTTTCCAACGATGGGAAATTTTCCATAACTCTGCTGCCCGTTCTTACCCCGGCCTAGCCCACGTTTAGACCTCATCCCCTTCGAGAAAGTATAATTTCACCCGTCAAGCGGTATACCCGGCCCGTCGCAATAAAATGTGTACTGATCGATGATAAAAGCTCGAGAAATTTTCGATAACGTTACGTCATACTTGAAAGCGGCACGAATAACTAACGAAAGGTACGTAAAACTATTTTCGAAACATAAACACGCAGCTATTCGACGACGTCCAGTTTACACAACAAATTAAAACGATTAAAGAACCCGCTTTTCCGGTAATTTCCTTGAACGTATAAAATTTATAAATCTGTTCGCTTCTCCGTTCTGGATGGCCAAATACATAAACGCTTCGCGCCTTTGAGCATTGAGGTACATTTACGCGACGGTATGTTTCGCAGTATGTGGGTATTAGCGGTCGCCTTTTACAGCGTTCGAGTCGCGTCGAGCTTTTACGTGAAGGCGTTTTGAAACGGGGCAAGGAAGAAGCTCGGGGGAGTTTATCTCTATAAATCCGTCGTTTATTTAGACTTTAGGCTCGTATTATGGTATACTAATAACATTACGAAGATGTTAACCGATCCGCTATCTGGTTCGGTGTATTAAAGCGAGTACTGCATTAAAATTTGTATAATACGTCATTTCGTACCGGCGCGCCGTGACGTCACCGTAATACCTGAGCACAATATGCCAGGTATTAAGCACCGTACTCGTATACTTCCGTCAATATTTGCGTGCTTTTTTCACGCCGCTGGTGCGATGTTATTGTCGCGTTTTACTTTCGATTTCCACCCTCCTCACCTTTACCCCGGGTGGACCCCGCGTGTGGGAAATTTCCTCGTTGGGTAATGAGCGTCGTCGTCGTTGTTTTTCGAGTATATCAAAATTTTATTGGTCTGTTTTTTGCCACAATGTATTGTAGATTGGTCAATTAAGAGGGTAGGTTTATTCGAGGGTTTTTTTCGTCGGAGTGGATTGTCAAATGATACCCAGGAGACTGACCGGATCGAATTATCGGATGTTTTAGTACGATTTTGGAAGAATTTGGGGAAATGGAGGATGGCGGATTTTACGACTGCGGAAGTGTGATTCATTGGAATGGATTTGTTCAAAATTGGACTCGGAGTGAGGTGGAATTTATTTTTATAACTGACCGATGAATCGTGTTGTGGTTTGAATTTCGAAGATCGTGAAATGGAGAGGAGGGAGGTAGGGGTTTGTCCGAAGTTGGGGGAACTGATTTCAAAGTTTTCAATGAACGATCGGGTTGTTATTTAAAAGTGATTAAAATTTTTTTATTTTTCCATCAATATGGATGAGTACGGTTGTATTTTTGCCCATTTTTCAAAAAATTCAAATAATCATCACAAAAAAATTGTATTTTTAAAATTTTCCATTAATTAGGTAAGGGTAAGGTGCCCCATTATCGCCTAGTGCCCAATGTCGACCATCTCGTCTATCTCCGGCGCTATGGGCGACAGCGAGCCGAAATTTTTTTTTCATATTCTTCATCGAAAATCCGGAAAAATAAGACCACTCCGACATCCTGAAAGCCAAAACTCGCGGAGAAAAATAGAAAAGAAGAAGTTGGAAGGCCAAAAACTTTTTTTAGCAATTGCTTGCACGCCTTGGAATTTTTTCTTAAAATTATCGAATTAAATGTTTCTAGTGTTTTTGTGATTGAGAAAGTTCAAAGTTTCTGATGTAATCATCGCATTTTAATAATTACAACTTTAAGTAAAAAAGAAATTCACTCAAAGTTCATTTTTATGGTGTGTCCCTTTATCGACCACCTATAATCTAATGTAATTTGTTGTTTTTAAGTGATTTCGTTTTTTTCAATTTTCTCGAATTTTGGTTGTAGGGTTGTCATTTTGGTCTCAAATTGTTCATCTGTGAAAGAGAAACACAAAAAAAATATTTTCCGGTAGATTCCGTTCATAGCGGACAAAATCAGTCAAAAAAAAGTGTACGATAATGGGGCACCTTACCCTTACCTATATTATTTAATAAAGTTTTTTTTTTTAGATTAAAACATTACTTTGCAATTTTTGAATTCTGAAACTTTGCACAATATATTTTCATAATTCAAATACCTAATGGCATTTCACAATTTTTTTTAAATTTTTCATAAAATCGCAGAGTTGTAAAATGTTGAATTACCCAAAAATCTTCCCATGATTTTTCCGAGTTTTTGTGGCTGAGATGACTATTGTGATAAATTTTCATTCGAAAACACATCTCACGATTTTTCCGAGCTCCTGTGCCTGGGATGAAGTTTGGGATGCGAAAATCCTCTCTATAATTATCACAGTCACGAGAGCTCAAAAAACCGTGGGATGATTTTTGGGAAGAAAATTTATCCCAATAGTCATCCCAGCCTCAAAAGCTCGGAAAAGCATGTGATGATTTTTGGGATGAAAACTGATCCCAAAAGTCTTCCCAGTCACAAAAGCTCGGAAAAATCGTGGGATGATTTTTGGGATAAAAATTCATCCCAATAATCACCCCTGCTTCAAAATCTCGGGAAAATACGTGGGATTACAAATTACAATTCATCCCAATAAACATCGCAGCCTCTAAAGCTGGGAAAATTTTTGAGATTATTTTTGGGATGATTCCGAGCCTTTGAAGCTGAGATGATTATTGGGATGAATTTTCATCCTAAAAATCATCCCCCTATTTTTTCGCGTTTTTGTGGTTGGGATGACAATTGAGATGAATTTCTAACCCAAAAAACATCCCACGATTTTTCCGAAATTTTGTGCTTGGGATGACAATTGGGATGAATTTTCATCCCAAAAATCATCCCACGATTTACCGAGCTTTTGTGTCTGGGGTAATTATTGGGATGAATTTTCATCCTTAAAATCACCCCCCTGTTTTTTCGAGTTTTTGTGGTTGGGATGACAATTGAGATGAATTTCCATCCCAAAAAACATCCCACGATTTTTCCGAAATTTTGTGCTTGGGATGACAATTGGGATGAATTTTCATCCCAAATATCATCCCACGATTTTCCGAACTTTTGTGATGGTGATAACACTGATAACTATTGGGATGAATTTTCATTCCAAAAATCATCCCACGATTTTCCGAGCTTTCGAGGCGGATATTATTTTTCCTAACTTTTGAGGCTGGAGCCATTTTCAAAAATTATCCCACAACTGTCCGAATTTTTTAGGCTTGTATGATTTTTGGGATGAAAATCAATCTCACAAATCATCCCACAATTTTTCCAAGCTTTTGACGCGGGGATTATTCTTCAAAGCTTTTAAGGCTGGGATGACTTTTGGGATGAAAATCAATTCCAACAACTTTCCTGAGCTTTTGAGGCTGAGATGAGTTTTTCGAGCTTTTGAGGCTGGGATGATTTTTTGCGATGACATCAATCTTACAAATCACCCCACCCACCATTTTAACATAGGTACTTAATACTTATCTATGTTAGAATTTGAATGTATTCAAATAAACTTAAAAACGCGTAGGTACTTTATCTAATCATCTACCTTCTCACGAAAAAATATGCAGACAGAAATATTCCCTAATCGGATTTTGGGATCAAGATTACAAAACAAAAAAAATATAGTGCATTTCTTTCCTTAGGATAAAAACCTTGGATCATTGGTATGTTCAAATATACTTTAGAGTTGAGGCAATGTTTTTTATTTGTGTGTAAAGAGACAATTTTTTTCAACATTTCTTGATACTTTTCCACTTTATCTCATTTTTCAATTTTTTTTTTCGAAACATACCTACCCTAATTTTCTTTGGATAAAACATACGTAGGTACTTAAGTATAGTTGACATTTTTACATCAAGTGCCTATTTTACAATTTTTATTAATTCAAAAACGACACCTACCTTTTTTCTGAATAAAATGTTTCTCAGGCATTTTTTCATTATGTTACAATATAGAGAGACAGTGTTGCCAATACTGCACATTTAAAGCACCTTTCTAAAATCATTATAGTCATTGAAAACCTTTTCAAAATATCCATGGACTTCAAAAAATTTTAATAATCTATATTTTTTTCGAATAAAATTTAGCTTACAAAAAAGATATCCCGATTCAAGGTATAATTTTGAGCCCAAACAAAAAAAAATCGAAAGTACATCATAACAGAACTCCGTATCCAAAATTTCAGGTGCTGAAGTTTATTTCTCGATTTTTGGCGAATTTTTGAAATTTCGAAATTACCTCCACCCTGCGAAATATGAAAATTTGATATAATCAACGAAAAAAACTGAAATATGGTATATACCCTATTTTCGACCTCCCGAATCGATTGGAAACGGTTTAAAGACGTTTCGAAGCCATCAGAAAATTTTGAAATTTTCCAGCGCTGGAGAAAAGCTCATAAAAATTGCCCATGTGCACCCTATTTGATCGATTAAAACACAATTTTCCAAAATTTGTAACTTTGAGTTCCAATTCGCATTTTTGGGTAAGAAATTTTCCTAGAAAGAATTTTAAAATTCGTCTACTTAATTCGCACACATCGAGTTAAAAAGTTGAAACTTGGTAGATACTCTACTTTCAACCTCTGGAATTCGAATGGAAGCGGTTTCGAAACGTTTCGGAGCAATCATTTACGAATTTTGGAAAATTGTGTTTTAATCGATCAAATAGGTCACCAATATGGATAATTCGCGATTATAGGTGCTGAAGTGCATATGGGTCAGTTTTATGGGCTTTCCAGCGCTGGAAAATTCCAAAATTTTCTGGTGGCTCCAAAACGTCTCGAAACCACTTCCAATCGATTTGGGAGGTCGGAAATTGGGTATATACGAAATTTAAGCTTTTTTCGTTGATTAGATCAAATTTTCATATCCATGTCAAAAATCGCCAATTTTTGAATCCTAAAATTTTGATGCATCAAAACAAATTCCAATGTTTGGAAAAATTTATCTAAATTTTGAAGAAATCACTCAATTTTTGAAGAAATCACCCAATTTTTATGAAATTATTCAATCATTGGAAATATTGTCCATTTTTTTAAAAATTTACCCCCTCCCTCTCAAAAAAATACTTATCAAAAATATTTTTTGTTAATTTCAATTAATCTCTATACCACTTGAGTACCGTTTTTCCAAACTGAGCTAACTTTAAAAACCGTGCATGAGGAAAGGGTCTTAGGTGCCATTTTTTTCCAGAAAGGGCCCTAGGTGTAATTTTTTTCCCAGAAAAAATTGCACTCAAGGCCCTTTCTGAAAAAAATGGCACCTAAGGCCCTTTCCTCATGCACGGTTTTTGAAGTTAGCTCAGTTTGGAAAAACGGTACTCACTTGATAAAATTCGACTGTTCACCCAAATGGAGACCAATTTTCTCCAATTTGTAGAGTTGAATTAGTGAACCTAAATTATTTCAGAGAAATTCGACTCGAAATATATTTCATTTTTCTTACATAATTTTGTAAATAGGCACGTATCATTCTTTTTGTCATCATCGATTGCGTTTTTTTAAAAATAATTTTTACTACAACCCATTTGATTTTATCGTTCGATATAAATAGAAATAAAAATACCTACGCCAGAAGAAAAAAAAATTGCTCTTTTTTCCCACTCACGCTACGTGCTTATACAGTTAACTCGACAACGATAATTAACCGTTTATCATTGATAAATTTTGAATAAACCGAGATAAATGTCGTCAAGTTTTTCCATTATCGCGAATGATTGACGATGAATCATTTGGAATTTGTCGCGTATTAAGTCATCGATTTCGGTTAAATTTAAAGATTATTCGGTAATCGGTACGCCGAATATCGTTCAAACAACGTAACAAAATGATTATACCTACTCCGCGGGGTAAACACGATGTTAATAGACGTAACGGTTACGTTCATTTCGACTCTACAACGTCGGTATAAATAACGAATATAATAAAGTTATTGCGCCGGTATTTCTGGCGGATTTTTGAAAAATGAGCCGAAAAACAATAAGACAGAGAACAAACGATATATTTTCAACTATCCGGAATTAAGTCGCGTATTATACAACGTAGTAAAACATATTCTCTACATGTACCGTAATACAGCACCGCGCCGCAATAATAATAACACGCGTAAGGACCGCAGAGGAGAAGGGAAGGGGATGTAACGGGGCTCTCAACTTAGCCTAGGCTTCGTAAGTAGTTATACTTTGTACTGTTTAGGCGGCGAGGAAATCCCCGCGCTAAATGGAACAATTAAAAGACTTTTCGTCTTTCGATGAAAAGAAAAACAAGCCATAAAAGATTATATAATTTTGTTTTCTTTGACTTTTTTTTCTTTTTCGTTTCGTTTTCAAAAGGTACTTTACCCTGCTCGCGAATCTTCGCTTACTCGAGTTGTATAATAAGTTGATAGCTTACAAGTATATTACGCTACGTAGTAAGTTAAGTCTTTTGTAAAAGTTTTTCGATTTTACGCGTGCACTTGGAACGTAAATGTAAATAATTATTAGAAAATTATACCGGCAAACCGACCCGACCGAACCATGTTTTCTTTTGAATAAGATTGCGCCAACTTAGTAAATATAACGCGGTATAAGTTTTTCGACGCAGCGGAATGTTTTTCCATTAATATACGACGAACTCGAATGAGAAGTGAATTTCTCAAAATCGGAAATCCCATCAAGGAAGTTTCCACCTACATATAAGGTTGTAATTTCTTTTCGAATTAAACTCGAGTCAAAAATTAATTAATTTTTTATATTAATTAGCGCGAACGTTTATCGTCGTGTGAACGAGCCCTCAGTATAAGCCTGTAGTCCGCGAAATAAGCGATTTTCTCGTCAAATAAAGAAAATGAGAAGGTAATTAAGGTGAAGAATTATTTGCGCAGCGGGCGATGCGGTTCAACGATACATATGACGAGCTATTTGTAGGTAAATTTATGTGCTTGAATGAAAAATATATGTGCCTATAAAAAAAGTTTCCGACGAATGAAAGGCCGAGGAATGGTCGTTGATGAATTGAATGATGGAAAAAAATTATTTTGAGTGATTTCGTTGGAAGTTTTTTACTCCTTTATATTATATCGTGAAAAGTGAGATTTTTTTGATTTCAGAGAATAAACGGTGACCTGGCATACGATAAGGTGGCTTAGATCCAAAAAATGAAAATCGAGATTTTCATGGTTTCCGATAGTTCTTGACGTGTGGAATCCGGTGGTGATGTCGAAAACGTTCGTGAGCGATTCATTTCTTCGTTAATGGAGGGCCAATTTTCAGGGGAAGTAGAGAAATGGGCCAAAAAATCTGATTTTTTAGTATGTTAGAGGGTATGTCACGTCTGTGTACCAATTTTCAGCTCAATTCGGTCACTTCTGTATGCAGGATGTCCACTATATTTCAGAAATGATTTTCCCTGACTTTTCCAGGTTTTCCAGACCAATTTTTCGAATTTTTCCAGACCTTTTAAATATGATATTCGTTGACCGGGGGGAGGGCGTAATTTGTCACATGATGTACTTACATCCCGAAATTTCGCATTAGAATGATATAAAATGCATGCGGTCAAACGATTTTTTTTCTTCGAATTCCCTAGATACTTTTTACGAGATTTTTAGATGCTCCTCTTCGAGCCAAACAAAAGATTCAAATTCAATTCTAAAAATTTTTGAGCCCACCTAACTCCCCCTCACCACAAAAATTTGAAAATTTGAATTGATTACCTACAGAAAAAAAGTCAAATTAAAAAGGAAAAACTAAGTATTCCAACGTAAAATGAAGTTTTAAAAATGAAAAAAAATTATGCCAGGATGTCTACCAAATCAAGCGAATGAAAATTCGGATTTTTCCGGGCTAAAAATTCAAAAATTTCTTCACATTTTATCCTCCCCCCCCCCCCCCCAATGAAAAACACATGGTTCAAATTTATAAATTCACGCAATCCCCTGCCATTTTTTAGTACCTAAGTACCAATAAATAAAAAAGTCAATGAGGAGGTAAAATATAAATCATTTTATGGAAACATAAACGAAGCGAGGGCGAAAATTTTTGTGAAAAAATATCTTCAAAAGATGAAAATTCGCCACTTTTCCCTCATTCATATTTTTTAAAAAATGGCCAATAATTTCGAATTCTGTAAGTTCTATTCCCTCTCCTTTTGTTTCAACATCGTGGTGAAGGGGATCATGGTATTTCTTTCTCATTACAGCTCATTAAAAAGTAAGTTTCCAAAAAACTTGAGATTTTAAATAAATTTTGCAGAAAGAAATAGATTAAAGTACCCCGAGCGTAGCGAGGGGAAATTTTTTTTGAATAATTCATAATTTAAAGACAAAGACATGCATTTTCAGTATTAATTTTATTGTATGTACATTACGGTCAACAAAAAATGACGAATACAAAATCAAATAAAAGACGTAATAATCCGGGCCGAGCGGAGTGAGGGCGAATTTTTTAGAAAAATTTATAATAAAATAAGCAAAGAAACACTTTTCTGAATGATTCATCTTTTTTTTTGAATTTTCGGCAAATTTCAAAGAAAATTCAAAAATTCCCTGACTTTTCCCTGACTTTTCCAGACCACCAAAATTCCTTGACTTTTCCCGGTTTTCCAGAGAATGAACACCCTGGTATGAGTTGGCAGTTTTTACGATTTTTCAGATTGAAAAATCAGCTCATTTTTCAAAAATGGATGCTTTTTCTCTGAAAAATGCAGAGTTTTGGAGAGAAGGAGGTGGGAGGGGAGTGAGGAATGAAAAACTGAATCACAGACCGAACGAATAGTGGAAAATTCCATTTCATTCTTATACCTACCACTTTTTAACATTTCAGAGATGGAAAAATCAACTCATTTTTCCATACGATTTTTCTGATTTTCCCATTTTTTTACTAAAAAAAATTGCACTTGGACTCTCATAAAGAAGGTATAAAAAACAATACAGACTGGATACCTATTATACATCATCCTACTTCATTTTACAGTGTTTTCTCGTCAAAAAATCGAAATTGAAAAAATTTATTTGCTGCCAATTGAATTTTTTAAAACTCAAACTAGGTACTTTTTTATATTTTTTTGGAACTGGAAACAGAAATGTTCTGAAATAAGATCACCAGATCAACACTTTAAAACTTTACGTCTCAAATTTAATTTTTCAACTAAAAATACAATTTTGCCATAATAAGCAGACCCACCTGCTCCTTTAATTTTTGTAACATTTCTGTAAAATTTCAAAGAAAAAGGTCAAAAATCAAAACAATGAAATGCTCATTAAAAAATTTGTAAATAACCTTCCGTTCAAAAATGTACCCAATTTTTAAAATAAAATTTTTCATGAAACAGACGATATTACATTAACTCGATTCAATGACAAAATTCAATTTTTAAGATTATCGTCTTCTATTCGATGAAACTATCTCCAAATTCACCGAAATTCAGCGACTAACAAGTATCAACATTCAATCAGGCGAATCCTAGAAAAAATCCTAATTTCCAATAAATATAATTTTTTTTCGCCGCACACGAGCAACACTGTAAACCAGTTGTACACATGTTACCCGATAACCACAAAAAGTTGAAATTTTCAAATCATTCGTGCACGTGTCGTACCTACACATTCTTTACGTGGAAACTTACACTTACCTAGTAAAATTCCATTGGGCAAAAAAGAGCTTAAAATAACGAAATTAAAATATTTCATCTCGCAATTTTTTTCAATTAGGTACCTTGAGAGTAGTCGAATATTTTAAGTAACTTTATCGTTTCGAATCGTATATAATACCTACTTAGGTACTTTTTATACTTCAACCCCGTGATGTTTTCAACTTCGGAGACAATTCTAATTAAGCTGAACTTGGCTTAATTACAATCTCCCATTTCAAATATTTGAAATTAAACGATAAAAAGACGAAATATCCGCCTACGTCCGTACAATTTTTCCAGTCATTGTGCACCTACCGAACGCAACTACATAATTATTTAAATTTCACAAAAATTCAAACTCTAATCCAGGGGCGCCTCAAGAGGGGGGCTCACAGGGCTCTCCCCCCAAAAAAAGCTCGACAAGGAGATTTTTTATCATAAAAATGTCAAAGAAGAGTACATATGATATTTTTTTTAATTTTCGGCCTCGCTTCGCTCGGGCAGTATTTTAGTAAATTTTCTTAAATATAAACATACCCTCTTTAAATTTGAATCTGTGACCCGCGCAGGGAAAAGGTACCTAAAGTCTGGATTTTCAAAAATGTGTTTTTCAGCTAAAATAATAAAGGAGGCCATAAGGAACATATTGAGACCTTGATGAGCATTCAAGGTAAATTTTTCGCCGAGATAGAGACTTTTAAATTTAAGAAATTAATGAATTCCAAAAAAACAAAATTCTAAGAAAAACGCGTTCAAAGTTTTTATTTCTGTTTTTTATGTATCAACCATCAAAAAAGCTGCCAAACCTACTTGTCTGACGTCGAAAATTACCTTAAGAGAAGAGAAAAATTAACCATTCACCATTACGATGCGTTTAATTTTGAAAAAAAATCATTACAAAAAGAAATCCTGTTTTTCTTGCACTTATCAATCATAAAAAAAACTGCTCAAACGACCTTATTTTACTGAAATTTCGCGATTAATTCGTTTCTAACGTCAAAAATTACTCAAGGAGAGAGGAAAATGAAAAATTACTATTTCAATGCTTTTAATTTTGAAAAAAATTGCATTACAAAAAAAATTTGGGTATTATGATTATTATTAAGTAAATTACAAAACGTACCTACACATATATTAGTTTCGACAAAGGGAAATCGATTTAGAGATTTTTGAAGTTTTTTACGTTTAGACTAAAAGAGTCTCCAAAAAGGTGACACATTTCATAGACCGCATTTTGCAGCGCACGTCGATTTTTTTAACGTTTCGACTTTAGGTACCTTTTCTTCAGTCGGTTTCAACGTCATTTAGACGTGTTCTAATAAGTTATTCGAAGTAAAACTATGAAAAAACTAACGTCGGATTCGTGTTAAGCAGGTCAAAAAACTCCGACAAACACCCTTTTCGCCATCATGTTACTTTAAATGTCGAAATTCACTTTTTTCATTGATTTTTCATGACAATAAAACTAAATTTCGAGATTTAAAGTAAAATGATCGCTAAAGGGGTGTTTATCCGGGTATTTTGACCTGCTGAACACGAATACGGTATTGGTATTTTCATTTGATCATTTCTTTCCATACAAAATGCTCAAAATTTGAAAAAATCTGCCAAAATAACAACTTTTTTTACTGTTTTTTGCAATTTTCTGCCCTTGCGCCACCTCAATCGCCAAAACTGAATACGTGACGTGAATCTACGTCAAAAAACACGTTTTAAAGATATTTTCAAAAATTAGTCGAACTTCACTGTTAAGGTGTTTTTTACAGTTGAAAATTTCAAATGGCCAAAACCTCATGAAGGAGTGCACCAAAATTGATGAAAAAATTATTGTGAATAGACCTCTACTAGATGTAACTTTGTGCCAAATAACAGAAAATTTCATTCGCTTACGTTGGAATCAAAAATTCTTGAAAATAATGCAATAAAATGGCCATAACTCCGAAAGGGAGGGGGGGTTGGAGCCAAAATTTTTTCCAGAATTTTTTTTCATCTAGGTACACAATTTGGGGACATTAGATTAAAAATCGGGCCTGGGGCCAAAACCATCCCTTATCCAGCTATACCCTTAGTTGGAATAACTTCGAGGAAAAATACGAAAGAAATCTTTTGTGGGATTTGGATTGTTTTGAACTGACGGAAGAAAAAATTCAATAAGGCCGAGCGCAGCGAGGCCGAAATTTTTGAAAAAATTTGATTCAGGGAGTAAATAATTTTAGAATTGGATTATCATTTCTGAAAGAGGACAGTAAACTTGAAATTTTAAAAGGCTCAGTTTTTCATAACTTATGCTGCAAAATTTCCAAAGATTTTTTTAATTTGCCAAAATTTCTAAAATTTTGCCGAATTACTTGAAATCTCCGAAATTTTGCCGAAATTGCCAACTGGAAATTGACTGGAGGTATTATTCCTCCCCCCACACCCTCCCATCATTCCACCTCTGACCCCAACTACTCCAGCCCCACTGAAATAACGGCGGTAGGTGAGTTGATTCCCAAAGAAATATCTGTGTAAAAACACAGGGGAATTGATTCCCACTTTTTTTTTGGAGATGTACGAATTGATTCCCCATTTTTCAAGAGTGAATGTGCGAATTGATTCCCATTTCTTTGGCAGTGTATGTATGAATTGATTCCCACTTTATTTTCCAAAAAATGAATTTTTCAGGAGAGCGAATTAATATGCACAAAACGTTTCTACGACTTAAAATTAAGTTCAGCAAATGTTGGTTTGTTTCAAAATGTGGATTTGGGGCCTCAGAGCAGGTTTCCCTCCAGTTCTCAAGAATTGAAATGAAAAATTTTCCCATCTGGGTGCGCTTATGGGGAATTTTTTAATCGCAGTTTCGAAAATGAAATTTTACGAAAAAAACAATAATGTTATTTATTTTGGATTTAAAAAATTATTTCAACACCTTTTTTGTGTTTTTTAAATAAAAGCTCGAAAACTTCGAAGATCTGTGATTTAGAAACATATGGGAAAATTTTTCATTTCAATTCTTGAGAACTGGAGTGAAACCTGCTCTGTAGGCCCCAAATCCATATTTTGAAACAAACCAACATTTGCTGAACCTAATTTTAAGTCGTAGAAACGTTTTGTGCAGAATTAATTCGCTCTCCTGAAAAATTCCTTTGTTGAAAGAGGTTGGGAATAAATTCGTACATACGCCTGAAAAAAAGAGGGGAATCAATTCGTATATACGCCTGAAAGAAAGGGGGAATCAATTCGTACATACCACTGAAAAAAAGTGAGAATCAATTCGGACATTTCAAAAAAAAAATGGTAATCAATTAGAACCTTTTTCAAAGCTGAGAATCAACTCACTAACTCCCAAAATAACAGGTTACTTCATTTTTTCATTGAATTTTGACCCCCTCCCCATTTTTTCTCAAAATCTGACCCCTCCCTCACACAATTTCTGGGTTCACCTGCGCTCTAATCGAAGGAAATTTCCACGTGTACGTTGCTGCAGCCGAATCGCAGCTTCGCAGGCGAACTACCCAAACCTACCGATCATTACGAGTACATTTCGAAGTAGGAAAAAAAATCACCTATCACTTGCAGCGGCAACTTTGTTGTAAAATTCAGACTACCGTATAATTAGTAATGACACATTACACGAGCATAATTAATTATCAATTTATCGAACACCTCATTAGGAGCATACGAGCGACTATACCAATACGAGTATTTTCCAATGCATTATTTCGATTTGTTATTCAACCGACCTTTTTATCGGCACTGAAAATTCATCGTAAATTTCCCAGTGAAATTTTTTTTTCACGTTTTATAGATCTTATCTGACGGTGTGTGTGGAGTAAATTACAGCGCAGCTCGCGATTCGGACGACCTTATGCAAAATAATACCTCACAATGGTCCGAGTT
Organism: Pseudococcus viburni; assembly: GCA_033439095.1. Classification (NCBI taxonomy): domain Eukaryota; kingdom Metazoa; phylum Arthropoda; class Insecta; order Hemiptera; family Pseudococcidae; genus Pseudococcus; species Pseudococcus viburni. The sequence continues at coordinate 271,853 of JAVBJF010000373.1, forward strand.
AATAAAAACTTCGTCGGGTAATTGGTCTCGAGTAACGATTATTTTTACCCTATGTACGTTTAATAATAAGACGTATCATTGTATTCGTGGCAAGTTTCCTATTTAAGTACTATTTGTGGTTTTACTATTTTTTTTCTCATTTCTCTGCTTTTTTTTATTCATTTAACAAAAATACCATAAGTGTTACTCGTGGAAAACAAGAACACCGTTCGACTCGATTGCTGTTGGTATTTGGCGAGGAATTTTTTCCATTATTTATGTTGACATTCTTTTTTCAATACAATTTTAATATAGGTAACTGTGACATATTATAAACTGGTTAGGTAGGCTAATCTCGAGACCGATAGTGGGTTTATTCACGTTATTTTTTCATCACTCGATAATTATTTCGGTTACGCCGACAGTCGATAAAATCTAAACAAACCGTTTAATTAAATTACTCCTCGTGCAGGCACCGTACATATATCCAAACTTGTAAATTATTCCGCGAAATTTCGCTACACATATAGCACTCGAAGTGAGAATTTTTTCGAATTTACCAACAATTAATGATACTCGTTCGTACGCTTTGTTAAAATTGAAAACAAACCAGAGTTGGCTGGGAGATCAATCATAATAACCTTGACTTTCAACTCGATACGTCCAAGTTGCATCCGAATCATTAACCGACGAAGCGACAAATGAGCAAATACGTATCGAGATACGAGCTGCGCTGCTCGATCGTAAGTTGTCATTTTTGTTAACCCGTATTACTCATATTTCACCTTATCGAGCGCGGATACAATGTTTTCTGCATTTACGACCAAGTACGAAGAAAATTCATCCGTAAGATTTACGACCGTTGTCAAACTGGATTATCGGCGATCGAACAATACCAATAACCAGTACGAATACGAGTCTTATAGCCACCAAACCCAACACCGCCGACAAGTGTAATAAAATCTACTTATGTATTACCTACTGCAAGAATGTATTTAATTCGAAAAAAAAATCAATTATCGGTTTTTTCCCTCCGAAGTGATAATGTGACATTTCCGGTTTCAGTGCGGTGTCCATTTCAGCGTAAAAATTCTAATGTCTGGGCCATAAGAGGCGAAAATTTCGAGAATTTGGGTTATTTTCAGAGTATAGATAGGTAGCCTAATGTTTTAAGTGGTTTATAATTAAATAACTCGTTTATCAATTAGTTTTTAATAATTGTCGGCGAGCTGGTGAAAAAAGTTTGGAAGTGTGGGAATGGCGAATGGCGAATTGCCTACCTGATGGTTTGCAAATTGGTAGGAGGGTAATTGGGGTTAAAGTAGGAGTATTGCTTACCTGGCAATATTCGCGATCAACGTCGTCGTGATTGTCGATATTTTCCGAGTCGGGGTCTTTATTCTGGAATTGGACAGAGAAGATTGGAATTAGAAGGCTGGATTGAAGGATTTTTTCTATATAAGTTGAGTTTTACGTACCAAGGCTGTGAACTCCTGTCGTATTTCAGAACACCATTGCTGATAAGGAGCTCCACAAGTGGTAACTTTGGCTAAAAAATCCCTCAGTTCTCGGATCAGGGGAATGTTGTGTTCTAGTTCGACTCTGGAGATTTTCATCCATTCCTGGAATAAACCATAAAAAGCTGATTAGCATAGGAGGAGGTGGACCGTAACGGGGGGACGGGGGGTAGCCCCAGTTTTTAAAAAAATGTTCATTTTCGACCTTCTCAAAAAATTTTCTATCCGTATCATTATGCGATTTTTACTCAACCTTTTTTCAATATGAAGAATCAATGGAAGGAAAAAGGGTTCATACCATAATTTTGAGGATGAATTGTGTAAAATTAAAGTTATCAAGCCCGAGTGAAGCGAAGGCGATTTAAAAAAAAAAAAAAAGGGATCCAAAATCTAAATTTATTCATTTCTTTACTTAAATCAAATTTTAGTACAAATAGAAGCGAAATCTCAACCTTTCATTCTTAAATATATTTTTATTTTCATATCACCGAGCAAAGCGAGGGCTAAAATTTGAAAAATTGATGATTTTCAGAAAGAAAATAATTTTTTTTTAATACTTTGTTGTTTGAAAAAATCCATTTCTTTGGTGTAGAGATTTCGGGATTTTCGAAGTTTTTTTCACGAAATTTCGTATTTTTTTGCTACATGGTAAAACAAGATTTTATAGAATTTTTGAAAAAATTTCTGTTTCAACAATGGATAATTCTGCATTGTTTTTACTCGATTACCTACGAGTAAGCACTTAATTATTTTCTTCATCGAAAATACCATTTCAGTAACTTGAAAAAAACAGCAAATTCGTCACCTACGTATTGATAGTTTATCCCTTGAAAATTAGTGTTTACGAATTTTTTTCGAGTGAAACATATACACGAAAATGATGGGGGGGGGGCTAATTCAACATTGAAAGGGCTTGAGTTCTTGAGCCCCCCCCCATCCCCTATCTCCGCCTATGCTGATTAGAAACAATCAAAGAAATAGAAATTATCCGATTTTTTCCGATTTTTGAATCCTGACTTTATTCAAGCATCGAACAATTTGAGTACGAAAATTTTTTTGAATCATTTTAAAATTTCTACTAAGTACTATTTTTTTCTTCGGTCAACTGGTCAAAGAAAATTACCTTATGAAATTTTTGGAATCTACTGATGAATTCATGGAAAAAACCAGTCAATTGCAAAATTTTTCAAAATGGAGTTATTGGTTTGGCTGAACTCATCTTTACGAGGAATATACCTATGATCTAAGATGTACAACTCAGATTTGACGAGAAAATGCCTAAGCTTCCCAGAAATAACGAAGAAAACCCACGTACACGAAAAAAATCGAATAGTAACGCCATTCTTTTAAATTTAAAGTTACAACGTTTTTGAAATTTGAAGCTCTCTCGTTCTCATACTAATAAACCGATTGAACTGATTTTTTTTTGGGGGGGGGGGAGGGCACTAGGAAAGGTTAGCTGGTCCTGCGATGGAAATTTCAACTAAATCGGTCAATGGATATAAGCTCCAGGGTTGCTCAAAGTTTAAGCAACACTTCTCAAATTCATAGTTCAAACTTTGACCGCACTTAGCTCTAAAAGTGAGGCTGCTTGTGAGAAACTAATAGCTTTTAGCTGAAAGCAAATTCAATTTTCTGTAGTTTCCTGAAAGACAATTTTTTCGAAGGATGCTTCCTTTGCCCAGAAAATCAGTTTCCTTTCGTGAAGGTTGAGTTTCGAATTACGGCCCAGAGCAACTTTTTCAAATTGCCCGACCAATTTCAACTAAATTTTTATCCCAGCCCCCCCTCCCATCTTTCCTCTGCTTCCCTTAAAATATCATAAAAATCGGCAGAGCGATTTTCGAGGAATCGAATTTTAAAATAAAATAATAATGAAAAAATGTGCAGAGATACTTGACTAAAAAATTTTCAAAACATGATTTTTTTGAATAAAAGTGCATTTTCTGGGCAAAAATAGCGTCTTTTGAAAAAATCTTCGAGAAGGAAATTGTAGCGAATTAAATTTGCTTTCTGCTTGGAGCTGCTAGTTTTCACGAGGAAGCTTACTTTTCACGCTACTCGCGATCAAAATCAGACTATGAATTTAAGAAACTCTGTTTATAAAATTTTGAGCAACTCTGTAGCTGATATATCTAGACCAATTTGGCTGAAATTTTCATCATAGGACTTGCTAATCTTCTCTAGGCTCCCCTTAAAATTTCAGCTCAATCGAGTTATTAGTATGAGAACAAGAGCGTTTCAAATTATAAAAACGCTGTAACTGTAATAGCTGTATGATTTTTATTATTTTCAAAGGAATGTCCTTCTCACTCCCGGACACGTCGCAAAGCAAAAAAATAATTTTTTGAGATTATAGACTCGGTTTAATCCTCCAAAATACTGGTGCATATTTTTTAATTTCCTCGATATTTTGAAGAACATCGGCAAATTTATATTTTTAAAGCGGGGTGTAGAAGGGTAATGAATTCTAAACACGTTTTGAAATTTTCAGTTAAAACGATGTATCCCACCAAAATTTTTTTATCAAAATTAATTACTTTCCAATTTTAAAATTTTTATGATAAGAAATACTTTAATGAAAATTTCTTTAAATATTTCATTAGTGACGAACTTGAAAAATGTTGAAAAGTATACAGACAAATTAGCACTTGGTGTATTGTTCTTTTCCCCTTCTCTCTTCCACTTACTTACTATTGAACAGGTATTAATGAAAAAAAAAAAAAAAAAAATAGGCACCTACTATCTTGCAAAATCGAATGGATAAATGAAAGTTGATAAAAATCGAAACAAGTTTTTGAAAACACAATGATACATATTCCTTATTGATAATTTTTTGCTCACAGTAATCAAAATTGAAGGTGTTTCAACTAAATGAGTAACGTTGATTTTTGATATTTACTACTGGTTTTGAAATATATGCGGCGCCTTCAGGTTTTTACGTGGGTAAAAAACTATCCCGGCGTGCAAAAAAAGCAGACAAATTCTGCTCCTTTCTGCAGAGAATTTCTGCTCTTTTCTGCTCTTGTTTCTGCTCCTCTCTGCTCTTGTCTGCTCCTTTTTGTTCCTTTCTGACCTTCCGATGCGGGATGCACGCGTAGCGGGGGTCAAAAAGGATCGTTCAACGCGCAACGGGGGTCCAAAGGAGCAGACAGTGATTTCTGCTCTTTTCTGTCCATTTGCCTACTCTTTTTGCACGCCGGAATTGTTATAAAAACGTATCATCTCAATTTTTCAAAACGGACGAGTTGCGACTAACATTAACGATGGAAAGGCAAAAAAAATGTTTTGAATTGAATGAAATTTATTCCAAATTTTCCTACTAAAATAACATTTTCTTCAAACTTCATGAGAAAAGACCCAAGACATTTCAATTTTTTCAACTCGAACCGAATTTTCCCTACAAAAACGCCAATTCAGTAACTAAGGAGAGGCTAGTATTCCTCCCCTACCTCCGTTTAATCTGGCCTAGTTTTCTACAAATAATAAAAAACCACTCATTTTCGCAGGCACTTATTTTTCTGTAAAAACAGAAAAAATTTATCTCGGGGAAATTTTTTGTTAAAATTGTCTCGATATAGATTTTCATCTGAAAAGAAATATTGCAACAGAGATTTTTACCTCCCTCCCAAAAATTTCATGGATTGAACTAATTATTTTTCAGGTTTCCTCAAAAAATGGACTAGTGGGGCAAAAATCCCTGCTGATGACAGTTTTGGAAAAAAATTATAATGGGACTTTTTCAAAAAAGAAACTTTTTTTCACAAAAAATTTGAAATCATATTAAAGAGTTTTTATTCAAGTACTTAATCCTACAAAAAATAGGTTAAATATAGAAAAATAACCTTCAATGGAACACATTTTGAGGATAAATAAATCATCCAACTACCTACATTCATATCGAAACCATTTCCATAATAAATCATTTTCTTAAAATTTCCCAAGTTTAAGAATGATTAGTAAGGACGAGTCATCATCCGAAGGGGGAGTGAAATTTTTACCAATTTTTTTGAAATCTTGGCTCAACCATTGGATTTTAGGTGCCCTGTACCTTTCCATTAAAATTTTTTTTTAATGAGTAGGTTTTTCCTTCGTTTTTATCAAGCACTTTTCTAAGACTCGATAAAATTAATTACTTGCTACGATCGACATTTACAGAACTCACCTCGACGAAAGACAATATGGCTCTGTGCCTTGGAGGCACTTCCATCTGCAGACAAGCTGGACTATCACGTCTCCTATTATTCCGATCCGAAGCTGGAGACAACGAACTCCTTCGACTATTGGAATTACACGACGCAACACCTTGAGCAACATTGGGCATCGCAATCGGTTGCGCAGACGGTCTGCGGTCATCCGTCGGTGTAGTAACAGGACTCCCCATCAGCAAAGCCCCAAACGCCCCGTGAAGATCAGTCTGGAACCCCAACGTGCCCGCTGACCGGCCCCTGGGCAACCTTGATGAAAATCCGCTATCCGGCAAAGCGAGATATCTACTGGATTCGTAGGTGACTCTAGGCATCGATCTTGATCTAGGCCTCAGCAACGACCTACCCGATAAAAATTCACTAACTGCCATCGCAGCGTCTAGGATTTGATTGCTAGGATTGTCTGGTGAATCGAAATCGGGTAAGTTTTGTAACTGTTTTTGAAAAGCAAGGATATCTTGTTCGGCTGTCTCTCTCCCTCGGCTGGTGTGTTCGACCTGAATAAAAGAGAAGAAAAAAATTCAATGAATGAAACCCTATACGAAAGCGAGAAAGTGGAAAAAATTCTAAAAAGGTCCAAATTAGCCGATGTCACGCCACGCTGGGCAATTTTCATTCATCGAAGGTGTACACGTGTGCTAAGGGGTTTTTCAACTTTTTTTTATTACCTTGCTAATGTTGGCCTGTGACTTCGATCTTCTTTTATTTGGATGTTTTAAGCTCGAGAAACGAAATGTTGGTCTGGATTTTAAATGTAAATTCAAAGCTAGTGAGAAAAAATTACACCAGATGAAGTAATTATCGCAAGTTCATTGAAAAAAAATATAATAAAATGCAGCAATATACCTAAAAAATTCCTCCTCTCGTCGCAACTACCGGTACTTCTAATGCTGTCTCTAGATGGAGCATATCTCAGCATATTCGAGAACACATGAATAGCCTGCATGGCAGGTTCAATTCCTAATCCGGAGGCGCTACTTATGCTACTTTCGCGACATTGCGAAGGTCTCGGTGTAGGCCTTCCGGCTCGAACCGAACTCACCGAATTCGAACTTTCTTCCACAGCCCCTGTATCATAGTCGAAATTGGCACAGTCTAATGTTAAATTCACCTAAAATTATATCGAAGGATTAAATAGAGTGTAATTTTCACAGTCAACAGAAGAGTTCAAAAAATTGCTTACTTTTCTACGTTTACGAAGCGTACTGGTTTCCGTTTCGGTTGATGAAGCTCGACTTCGAGGAGATCGAGGTATATCGTGAGTAAGTACCGAGCCGAAGCTCGACCTGGAAGCGCTACTTTTCCATCGATGTAACGGTGCAGTGGTCATTAGTCGGTGACTTAGCAGTCTTAATATAATAATAGGATTTATAACGTAAGGAAAACAAGACATAAAATTTTGAGCAAATAACACCGTATTCGGATCATTTGGTAACTTTCGCGGGGGGAATTGACCTGTGGAAAAAAAACACCGCAAATTAATCTCGTCGATGCACAGTTTATTTGGGGGAAAAAATGGAGATAAAAAATTTTAAAAATTCAGAAGTCAAATTTAAAAAAAAAAATTGAACAAAACATTAAAACAATTTTTTTTCAATGATGGGAAACTGAAGCTGAAAACTGGAAAAAACTGAAAAAAACTGTAACTGAAATTGGAAAACTGAAACTGAAACTGAGATGATAAAAACTGAAAACTGGAAACTGAAACTGAAACTGAAATGAATTTCAGTTAAGTTTCAGTTTTTAAAAAAATTTTCAACTTTGAATTCTTAAAGGAATTTTTAAATTTGTTTTATAAAATAATGTTCGGAAGCCTGATGTGGCTCCGGAAGCAACTTTTTCAAATTCAGCGAATTTTTCGTCATATTTTTAAAAAAATCAAAATTTTACCCATATTATAGGTACCTAATATATTTTTTATTGAAAATTTTCACTCCAAAACTCCATCTTTGAACGCGTTTTTTCAACAACAAATTACAAATTCCTACAATAAAATCGTAAATTTTGCATGAAAAAAAACAAAAACGGTCACTAATACCTAGCTCATTTGAAACATAATTTTATATAGATTCAGAATTCAGTAAATACTTTTGTGACCAAGTGGTCACTTTTTCTAAAAAAAAAAAAAAAAAACACCTCAAATAAATAATAAACTTTCAGAAAATGCCAAATGAAAAAAATTTGAAAAAAATGAAAATTGAAACTGATAAGTATTTCGAATACTGAAAACTGAAACTGATATCATTTCTGTTTCCCATCACTGCTTTTTTCTCGCCTAGAAAAAAATTGGCCTATTATTTTCTCAATTTCGTATTTTTTGCAAATCGTCATAAAAAAAATCTCTCCAATTTTTAACCCTCCATCTGTCTTCATAAAATTGAATCAACTCGAAAGGATATTCGCAATCGCAATACATCCTGTCTTTACAAACATAAACAACCAACGAACTGAATTTTTTCGACGGGCAGAAAGATGGCGACACTATCATCGTCTCTTCAAATTACCTGCATTGTTTATCTGGCCGTAGAAAAAACCATTGATAACCCAATGTAAGGTCGAGGATTCAAAAGGTACAGGGGGCTGACTTAAAGTCGACTGGAAACAGACAAAATAATTAAAATCAAATCAAGATGCACCTCTTTTTCAAAAAAATGCACTTACTTCAATAACTTTCAATGTATTATACACAGAATTCTCGACAGAAATACCGGTAATAATTTCAGTCTCATTTTGCACAATGCTGGGGCAAATGGAGGTAAAAGTGATATAATCCTTTTCACTCTTCGGAGTCTCGGACTCTTTGCCCTTAGGTTTATTATCGTAATCCGCATTTTGCTGCTGTTGCTGCAATTGCTGGACTAACAACTGAGTCAACAATTGCGGATTTTGATTACGTGATTGTTGCTGCAGCTGTTGTTGCTGTTGCTGTTGCTGCTGCTGTGATTGCTGCTGCTGCTGTTGATGTAATTCTATCAATCTTTGCTGTTCTTTAAACTCTTCTGCAAATTATTATATAATTTTAGCGATATCGAGATAGCAAAATCTGGATGTAAACATGAAGAAACACCAGAAAATGCACAAAAACTACCAACCTTGTATATGATAATCGAACACAGAATATTTATGATTTACACGATGTTGATAGCCTAAATAAACCAACACCCGAGACACGTGATGTTTCACGAATAAACCATATTTGGTACTGTGTGCATTGTAGTACCAATCATCCGAAGGCAGTAGCAGCTGACTCAGTAAATCCGGTATGCCTTGATCTATCAGCACACGATGGTGTCTCGGGTGTAAGGCAGCACTGGCGAAAATTTGCAGCATCAGCACTAATAATTGCTGCAAAAAAAAATTAGATAATCATAATGAAAAATAAATAAAAACGTTTTACAACAGAAAATCCTAGGTACTCACCGGATCATGAGTTAGATCCAGAGTGGCAGCCAGGATTCGTAATTGTTGTTCTTGCAGCAGCTCATTTTGTACTTCTTCGCTTTGAGTCATGAATAGCAACACTCTGCCGGATAAGACTTGTAAACAATGATAACTGCAGTGTAAAAGTCTGCAAAAAAAAATTGGAACCCATTAATTTTTGTAATTCCTTGAAAAAACTGTACCTAATTCCAGATTTGAACATATTAATTAAATGTAATCGATAATAGATAAAACATTACGTTGAATTGAGTCAATTCTAACTACAAAAAATTGAAAAAAAAATTGATTAAAAATTTTCAAATATGAAAAATATGAAAACTGTTTGTTCCATGAAAAAACTGATCAAAAGAAGATATGCGAAAGTGCCTTTCTGGATCTGCTTACGAGAATAAAAATACCTAGGTACATATTTTCTGAATTCGAAACATTTACGAAAAAAAATTTCAAACATGTTTTTCTCCAAAAGTTGATTTTATAACCCATCTCTCTTACTTAAAACCAAGTCAAACGTATTATTTTTATGTAGATAGGTAAGTATTGGTTTTAAAGAAAATCTTCTATCACCTTGCAACATTTAAACTTTTTATCTAATTAAATCATGAAACGAAAATGAATGAGAACAAACTAAAGTCCATATTATTGAAGAAGAGGAGCTGAGATTGAAAATTTTTGACCAAAATTGAATTTTCTAAATTTTCAATTTTTGGCCAAAATTGAATTTTTAAAATTTTAATTACTTCAGTCTGTTTTTCTCCTTACTAAACTAAATTTTTTAAGAATGCAATTTTGTCACGAAGGGAAAGGCAAGCGTCTCTTTATCCATGTTTTTGACCTGTTGACCTGTCCCATTAAAAAAAAATTTTCAAACTAGAAATTTCGAAATTTGATGATTTAAGAAATCTTTACTTTTGTAATTTAATTGTATTGTGGTAGGTAGATATACTTAGTTATTTTGAATTAAAACTCAACTTTGAAGAATTTCTGTTATTCTAATTCCTAGGAGGACAAATTTAGATTTTCAAAATAAGTGACCCTGCTGGAAAGAAGAGCCCTAGTGTAAAAAAAGAGCTTTCGAGAAAAGAAAGAGTAGGTACCTATTAAAAATGAAAAAAGTTATTTATTTTTTTACACTAGGGCCCTTCTTTTCGGCAGGGTCGGATAATATATAGAATTCATTTGGAAAAAATATAGGTATTCCTCGCTTTCGCGGTATTTTTACCCCCCCCCCCCCCCCCCCAGAAACATTGTTACACAAAAAATGTGATTCTTTATGAAATTCTGCGTCTCTTCATTAAATATTCCCAACAGTTCCAACTTCCAAAATATATTTCAATACCCTAATTGGGGGCTATCTGAAAATTTGTATTTTTTTGGTGTGTGTGGAGTGGAAAGGATGGGGTTTTAAACAAAGTTTGATGTTTTGTGTGAGAATGATGACACATATTGAAATTTTCTAGAATTGAATAGTATGTAAGAAAAAAATATTAACAATCTGAATTGATCAGTCATTACATTTGTCATGAAAGAGTAGGTCAGCAAATGAAACTCAAAATTTTCACATCTACAGCACAGCAAATCGAATCGGTTTTATGCCACGAAAATAATTTTTTTACATTAAAAATAGTGTCGAAAAATCTACCAAAGCCGTTAAAATCTATGAAAAGAAAAAAACTTGTATTTTGAATTTTTGATTTTAAGGTAAGGTAAGTATCATTTCCTTATTGATCTTTTTATTTTTTTTCACAGACATTTGAAATGAATGCAGATTTGAAAAAAATATTTGTATCGATTCTGAAAAAATTAGGTAACAGGTACCTAGGTCGATATGTGATGGAGATTCGGAATTGAATTTTTTTAAATCGTAGTTCTGGTTTTTCAAAAGAGGGGCTTACAAATTTATACCTCCTAAAACGTAAAAAAAGTTGGAAAAATTTGGAGGAAATGATTGTTAAAATTTTACACAAAGAAGTATTTCGAGATCATTTAAAGGGGAGAGCTTTTAAATTCTGAAATTCTTTCACTTTACCAACTACTTTTAAAAAGTACAGAAATTGTTATTTTTCTGTTGAAAAATTGTAAAAATTTTGCCATACCCTATCGATACTTAATCGATAGAAAAAATATTCTCTCCAGTCGAAAAAACAAAAAAATAAAAATAAAAACGAAAACTACCAATATTTTTCACCATACAGGACCTGTATCTAATAACTTTTCGTTTAAATTTTTGTAAAATTTGAGGAGAGATAACATATCTCACCTGCTCACCTCTTGCTCGGTGTGCACGTTCGATGACTATTGATGACTCGTTTAAAAAGGGTTAACGCATTATGCAACGTATTCAACACAGAAGACGCGTGAGTACAACTCAGCACATCTACAATCGAACAGCATCGGCAACGGAACGGCAACAGGAACGGCAGCATCAACAACAACAATGGTAAACAAACATTACCTATACGTTCAAACGAGCAGCAATCTGATTACAAGGTAAACAAATCGTTTAAACTCTTACCCATAAGGCACTCTTCGGTAATTTCTTTAGATTTAATTGGCTGCTGAGGCTGTTCGTGTTTGGCAATAAAGCTTGGTCGTTTTGAGAAGGTTTTTTGTATACGACTTTGGCTGCCTTTACGTGAGAAACAAGTCGGAGATTCGTTACCATTGTTCGAGCATGTCCTATTACCGACAACTTTTTATAGTACAATTCTCGCCACGTTTAAATTAAGCTATAAAATTTTAACTGCATAATATACTCGTAATAGGTAGGTATCGGAAAATAATTAATATATTTTTTTCCACGCAAGGTACTTTTTTTTACCCCTCGAAACAAACACTTGACACCGCAACGATTTTTTCGTTTCGGCGAGGTAATTATTAACAAGATCGTACGAACAGATAACCGGGTGCAACTAATTTGCAATATTGAGAAATTCGCCGTTCAAAACAATTCTCTTCGCGAAAATGTACGTTTGGCGTGAATTATTCGCATACAGCATGACACAAAAGTCTTGTCAATGGTAAAAAATTTTCAATATCTCAGAACTGAGAAGAGACACCGAAACGGTTCAAACGGCAATGTATTCTTGACGACTAAGACATTGAAGATCGATAATCAAACTTCTAGTCTTTCCTATAGGGTGTCCACAAATTCATAAACCGGGTTGGGTCAAAAAGTGGGGGTCCTGTTTTTTTTATTGAAATCAAGTCTGCACACTGATGCGATTAAAATGTGATATGTAAGATATGTTTTTTTGAAACCGGTTCAGCAGTTTCGAGCCAGTTGTCAATAATATCCAAAAAATTGGAGATATGAAAAAAAGTTTGAAACAAAAGTTGTAGAGAATTAAAAAACAATCATTATTTGTTCCATAATTTTTTTTCCATCTTGCAATGGAAAGAAGTCATGATACAAAGAACTCTAGTATAATTTTATCATTTTTTAACCGATAACTCTTCTCCATTGCTGAATGTAAAAAAAGTTACAGAACGTGAAATGTTCAGTTTTTAATTCTCTACAACTTTTATTTCAAACTTTTTTTGATATCTCCACTTTTTTGAAACCGGTGCAAGATGAATCCAATTTTTCCAAGTTTCATGGTGTTTTTTTTTTCAATTCAATGACCAGTTATCAAAAAGTGGAGATATCAAAAAAAGTTTGAAATGAAAATTGTAGAGAATTTAAAAACTGAACAATTCACGGTATTTCACGGTCTGTAATTTTTTTTCATCCAGCAGTAGAGAAGAGTTATGGCTTGAAAGAGAAAAAATTATACTCAAACCTTTTGTACCACAACTTCTTTCCATTGCAAGATGGGAAAAAAATTATGGAACAAATAATGATTGTTTTTTAATTCTCTACAACTTTTGTTTCAACCTTTTTTTCATATCTCCACTTTTTTGCATATTATTGACAACCGGTTCGAAACTGCTGAACCGGTTTCAAAAAAACATATCACATTTTAATCGCATCAATGTGTAGACTTGATTTCAATAAAATAAACCTGACCCCCATTTTTTGACCCAAACCGGTTTCTCAATTTGTGGACACCCTATAGGAAGGACTAGAAGTTTGATTATCGATCTTCAATGTCCTCGTCGCCAAGAATACATTGCCGTTTGAACCGTCTCGGTATCTCTTCTCAATTCTGAGATATTGAGAAGTGTTTACCGTTGACAAGACTTCTGTGCCATACTGTATATCTAATTCGGCGAAAAATACGTCTTGTAAATAAAATTTACGCTGCAATGCTGTAAATATTTACCAGATAGAATCGACATTAACGTATAAAGATTTGCACGCCGAATCGATGCCGTTTTTCTGGCCCCTTCCGAACAATGCTTATAAAATGATTCGAGTTAGCGGCGTGGATTTGCTGTTGTTTTTTTCTCTCCTCGGGCATTTATTATCCTTTTTCGCGAGCGCGTACACATTATATCGTCGTGTATACTATTTTATTACCATATTATTCGTTTCTTCGCGGTGGAAATTTATCACGATGAAACGAAATGAAAAAATAATTCGGTATCTTGTACGTTTTCGCGTACGCCTCCTCGCTCCCTCCTCCGTTACCAAATTTCAATCGCAGTATCGTACGAAAATTTATTACGACTACCCAGACAACAACTGATAGAAAAAAAACAGCCGAAATGGTCCCCCTGGTTTCGTAAAGTTCAACTTACTCTTGTTCCAGTCTGCAAGGGTGTTGCAGAGACTCGCATATTTTCGTTTTGCAAAATGCCAGCTGGTATTTTACCGCCAAGTCGATGATTTTGTTTAGGATCAACATAGCAGTGTATTGAGCTCCGTGAACACTGTGGATCAGATGAAGGCAGATTTTCGAAATCATACATAAAATGGCAGTCAATTCTTTACGATTGTATGATAGTTGTTCGGCGTCTGGTACAACGGATGACGATGACGGATATGTTGATACCCCAGTCTGAGAGAGAAAAAAACATTATGTCACAAAATTCCGAGAAAAAAAATTGAAAACAAAAGTTGATACGAAAAGAAAATTTTCAGATGAAAGTGAAATCGAGCGAGTTTTGCCATAAGTGCAAAAAAATGCAAGATTGTTTGGTGGAAAGCAGATAATTTTAAAACCTGTCTGAAGTCCTAATTTAGATTAGGTAATTGATAACAATATAAAATGCATATCGGCGTGATAACTTCGATATCTACTACTTAGTTTACTCCTTTGAAATACTTTTTGCTCGTGAAAATACATAATGGCCAAATTAATTCTAATTCTACCTCTTATTCGCATAGATGACTCATAAATTGCATATGTCATTACTTTGTAGGGGTTCGTATCGAAAAAAAATGGACAACTCTATCAACGTTTGTGTAAAGGCGTAGAGGATCTGCTAACAAAATGACCGAACAATGTGCGATCTCGTTCATTTTTTTTCGTCATTTTTTTATCACTTTCACCGCTACATTGATCATCTCAGCTGTTAACTGTACTTTTTTCTCGAAATTGTAATTTTTTCAGCTTTCGAAATTTTTTCTCATATTATCAATTTTCTCGACTTTAATAAATTTTTTCCTCCACTAAACTTTCTTCCTCGAATTTTTTTTTAGCTTCAAGATTTTTTTCAATTTCTTCGATTTTCATTTTTGTTAAATTTTTTCCATTTATATCAACTGTAAAATCCTATTCTTTGATCTTAAAATTATTAAAAACTTGACATTCTCTCGAATTTTTCTCACATTAAATTTCTTGAAATGGTTTTCAACTCAAATTTAAAAAAAATGTTTATTCTAAAAATTTCAGAGCTGAAAAATAATTTGAGAAAAACATTTGAGCTAAAAAAATAGAATTTTGAGAAAAAAATTTCAAAAACTGTAAAAATTCAACTTCAGAGAAAAAATTTTGCGAGCAAAAAAAAAAACCAATTCATCCTACTTTTTGTGGTTTAGGGGTCATTGTAGGGCATGGGGGAGGCAGATCAGAAAAGTAAGTTGATAATCGAGCTCAGCACCAAATCGATATGCCGCACGATATTTTCATTTTTTTGTAAGGGTTTCTCAAAATGGGAAGGGTTAGGAGGACACTAAGGGGTCGAATCCTAAAAATGAACAAATATTCGAACTCAGTGTTCCTTAAAAACCTCACAAACGACATGTCACGCGTTATTTTTCATTTTTTTGAATTTTGGCCTTATCAGGGGGGTTGATAGGGAGATTTAGTGGAGTCGGTTGAAAAAACTAAGCACAAATTCGAACTCAGCGCCTTCGAATTAGTAAAAATCGATGTGCTACTTCATTTTTGCAATTTTTTTGAATTTTGACCAAAATTGAGGACCTCTGTGTCCCCTAGGGGTGTTGAGATCTCATCTTGAAAAGTACTTATTTGAAAAATACATTAAAAGTTTTCCATACAGTAATTTTTTCAGATTTTTAAATGGCAGCCCTTAGCTTTTGTAATTATCACGAAAGTTGAGCTTTCATTACAAAAGCTCAGTTTTAAACTATTCAAAATGTGATGGCCAATTTTGAATCTCCTTTCAATTCTCTACAAAACCGCACCGACAGATTCATTTTTGACTAAACCAATCTCGAGATATGAGCCTTCAAAGTTAAGCCGTTTTGCAAAAAATACTAATTGTGCGAAAATTACGAGACCCCCCCCCCCCCCCTCTGAAGGATTAGGATCGAAATGACGATGATTCCTTCATAAGACCATCCAACCATATTCTTACAATTTTACATTACGTGCCCAAAATTCAATAAAATTTCTCCCCCCTTTTTTTTTACAAAAAATCATACCCAGTCAATTTGCAATAATAAAAATCGATTTTCAGAAAAAGAAGAAAACATAAAAAATTGGAAAATCGTATCGTTTTGAGGAAGGCATGATGGTTTTTGAGGAAGTCGTGCAAATTTTGGAGGTTATTACAATTTGAGAGGGCATACGAAAAGAAAATAATTAACAAAACTCAGTTTTAAAGGGTTTATAAAATTTTTTCATCAATTTTTTCTTTTAGTTCATACATTTGGGTATGATTCATCTTAAAAAAATTAGCCCACTCACCCCTCCTCAAAAAATTTCCAAAGAGGAATTATTCCTCAAAATATACCTTCACTGCGTTTAAACCTGAGAAAAATAGACAGAAAAATCCTCCTCCCTTCCACCATTAAAATCAATTTTTCATTTTCTTCCCAGAATTGAAAAATGCAAGAGAAAAAAATCAAGGAGCAAAACTTTTTTGTGCTAAATTTCCTACGAAAAAACTTTCCATTTCATTGTTTTCAAATTTTTATTCGTAAAAATATCAGTAAAAGAAGAGGTAGAATAAATACTACACTTTTAAAAATTCGTTTTCTAGCTTATTTCCTCCATATCAGTACCTAAAGTGAAGAAGGATATGAAAATTTTGGCCATTTCTGTCAATTTTTTGGTATGTGGTATTAATTGAGTTAAAATTCTCTCATGCATTCTAAATCTGAATCAGTCACGTTGATGAAATTCTGCCTTTTTAAATTAGTAAAATTCAAAATTTTTACCGATTTTTTTTTTACAAATCAGCAATTGGCTGAGAAATTAGTGATTTGGGACTGAAAAATCACTGAAGCAGCACTGCTTTTCAGAATTTTACTGATTCAAATGGACAGAATTCCATCAAACTACATATTGATCAAGATTTAGAGAGAAGGAATTTTAAGCTCTCTTCTTGAACCGTTGGAAGTGGAGTTAAAGGGTCCTCGATATTTGTAGAAATGGGAATGCTTTGAGGACTCATAGCTCCTCCTTAAGGGGTCACAAGTAAATCTAAGATTGTCATACCTAATTTTCAAATAAACAGCTAAAACTTATCAATTTGATCATTTTCAATCAGAAATTTCAATCAGAGGAAACAGTTTTTATGAAGGAATGTTAAAATTCAATTTAAACCAGATTTACTAAGTACTTAATGCAATGGAATCTAAATCAGATATCTATACCGAATTATTCAGATTCAACTTATCAGGTTGTAAAATATTTTTCCAATTATTCATTTTTTCGAACCAATCAATGATTCAGAACACTCAACTAGGTAGTGATTTTTGAAATAATAAAAAAATCGCAAAAAAGAAAATTAACTAGGTAGGTAATCCATTTTTGATGAAAAAAAATGAATTTTTCAATGAAAAATATTGAAAATTCGATACTTGTAAATACACATGCAAGTGAAATTTTCCCACAGAAAAAACACTTCAATTTTTCTATTTAAAATGGTGAAATTTTCCCACAGAAAAAATACCTTAATTTTTCTCTTTAAAATAGTGAAATTTTTCCAAATTTTTTCATTGAAAAAATCATCGATTTTCAAAATTTTCCTTTCTTTTCCTTCACTGTAACCGAGACCAACTTTTTCAACATAATTATTATCACGTGAAAAAGAAAAAACGTAAAATTTTCTCAAATTATGTTCTTTACAAACATAAAAAATCTTACAAATGGCATCGCAAGTTCACAACTAACGCCAGACATTCAATTTCACCTCCCCTCCCCTTCCTCCTCCTCGTCATTTTCGTTCTCTGATGCAACTTTCAGCACCATCGATAGAGGAAAACGCTGCAAAAACACCTTCAACGCCCAGACAAATTCATCAATTACAGCGTCTTCAAACGAATCGAAGAAAGAAGAGAGGCGAGAAAACAAAACAAAAAATAATCACAACCGATACGTACCTTTAGCATATTATGTAAAAATGCGGAAATCGCTCTGCGTAAAACTTTGTCGTTTTTCTGTTGAAATAAATTCAAAACTTTGCCAACGTTGCGTAAGAACTCCCTTATTAAGTGGCCCAAGCATTCGAAATTGTTTGACATCAAGATAAGAATCTTTAAACTTCTTTCGAATATGTAATCTTGCGGCTCTTCCAACTTCGCTGTGGAACAAATAACTCGCGTGAATAGGATGCCTGCTTGTGAACGCGCAATTTCAGCGAAAATTTTTAATTAAAAAGAGACAAATTCTCGTATATTTCAATTTACCGAGCTAGGAAAATGGGGAAAAAAAGATAAGAGAGAAGAATGATAGATGAAATGTCGGTCGATTATATACGTCGGAGTGTGTTTTTTTTTCGAGAGGCGGAAAAAAACGTCATTAATTACTTCTCGAGATTGTCGAGTGTACACGATTTGGTAGGTACAGCGTTTTTATACGAGCGAAATCCTTTTTCTCCCCTCTGCATATTGTAACGACAAGATGAAATTTCATTTCTAAATGAAACACACGGCGGCACGGCATCGGGCAAGAAAAAAAGCTTAAAACATTTGTGTACACGCTTTTGTTTAATTTTTAATCGCAGGTAATTCGGGTATATGGCTTTAGAAAACGCCAGTTTTTTATCGGCATTAATTTTAATAATAGAAAAAAAATTTTCGCCGTAATTTCACGGTGGTGTGTAGGAAAGGCGGGCAAGGGTACGATATTTTGTCGGTATACGAATGAGATTTACTTTTTCGAAATATTCCGCTGCTCTCGTCCTATTCATCTCACTTTTGCAAACAAATGACTCCTTAACATGGAAACGGTTTTTCTCGAGAATACAGCGTAACTTTTATAATAAATAACCAAATAATAGCCTCGTATTCTCGTCTCTCGTATACTTGGCTTACGTAGATTAATTTTTCATAAATGATTACGCCTTTGTTATCTCTTTCTAGAAACGAGAAAAACGTTCGGTAAACGTTCTCGCCGTCGTACGTATGGTACCTTTGCCTTTTACCAAATACGAAAGGAATCCAAATTATCGGCTCGAAATTGGAATGAGCGAGAGGGTTGAGGTACATTTACATACAGGGTGATGCAGTCGAGATACGGTGCCTTTGGCGAAGCAGGTAGGCAACTAATTCGATATCAGTGTATAGATGTAGCGTGGTCGTGAAATCGAAGGGGTATTTGAAAGTTAATTTGGGAGAAGAATGATAACAATTGACGAATGATAATCCCTTTCAATTAGTTTGAACTATAAATTCCAACAAAAGTTGGGAAAAGTTGCATAAATTCTTTATTGAATACGATTAGGCGATTTTTGATGAATTCAATGCCATCAAAGAGAGAGACAGGCAGCATATATCACATTTTGTCAAATTTACTCATAGATGTCGTAACTATTTTTTTTTTTTTTCGTTACGTTACAAACTGTAAAAATTTTAAGTTCGGTTATTCGTTCCAATATTTGAATCGAAAAAATTATGTAACGTAATAATTTTAAAAATAACGTTATTTTCATTTTTCGTTACGTTATTTCGTTGCAGTTCTACATATTTTTGCTTAAAAGTGCAAGAACATTAAAGATAAAAACTGAGATTGCACTTTCACCTTCTAAAAAATTTTTTCCCCAGTACAATTTCTTTCAAATTTTGAACTTTTTTCACTAGTTCCCAATAGTGGAGGCAAATTAGAAAATAAAAAACCATTTTTGCCTAGCAAAGCTTTTATTTCGGAAAATTGCCGAGAATGATCCCCTGAATAACTCCAAAGAGTTACCACCCCACAGACCTCAGGCTAACTTTCTTTAGAGGAGGTACCCCCTCCTATGTGTCCACCCCACCTCACCCTCAATCATTTTGCTATTGTTAAATAAAAACAAATGGGTGTGGCGGTGTGGGCACATATAAAGGGGGGGGGGGTCGAATAGTATTAACATCACCAATTTACGCAATACTACCATTTTCATGCCAAAAACATACAGTTTAGTACGATTTAATACGTATTATCACGTTTTCAAATAATAGTTTATTTCCCCAACCCCCCTTCCATCAGGACTCTCTATCTCCTCTGCTCAAGGTCCTACTGAAAAATTTTTCATACAAAAAATGTTGGAAATTGATTGAAGAACAAAAAAGTACTGAACTATTTTCATCCTAAAATCAACCCTCGAGGAGCTAATGTGAAAAAACGTTTTTTTGGAGGGGTTAACCCCTCTAAAAAAAAGTTAGCCTGAGGTCTGTTGGTTGGTAACTGTTTGGGGTTATTCAGGGGACACTCTCGACAATTTTCCGAAATAAAAGCTCTGCTAGGCAAAAATGTTTTTTTTTCTTCCAAATGATGCTAATTTGCCTCCACTGCAAGTAATTTGGCCTTGAACGAGATTTCAACGATTCAAGTCCAAATTTATTCTAATTTATAGGTTCAATTTTTTTAACTTTATATTTTTTCAATTTATTTATTTCTACTTAAATTTATTTAAAAAACTTGTATCCAATATCAAACATTTTCTTTCCTAAAAAAAAACTTTTTTTAAACTTCAATTTTTTCAAAATTTTTCCAAATTTGATTTTTTCAATTTTTTTTTATTTTATGATTTTTAAAATTTCCATCAATTATTTAGTGAAAAGAAATTTTGAAAAACCTCAAGTTGAAATTTTTTTAAAAAAATTGACGAAAATTATTAGAAAAAATTCCGAATTGGAAGAAATTGTTGAAAATACATTTAAGTGTAGGTATAGCACGGTAAGCATGCTGTTTTGGGCATGGAGACGGATTCTGGCAAAACCTAGGTCCCAAAAGGTCTGCCATGATGAGAAAAAAATCTGACAAAATTTTGGACCCATACAGCACAAGTATTTTCGAGTGGGGGAGGAAAAATAGGTTTTTTAAACTTAATTTTTTTATTTTTCGTCAAATGCAGATGAAAAATTTGTATTTTTTATAATTGATTCTGGTGAGTGAGAGGGATCCAAAAGTCGTCGTCAGAATATTTTCTCATTATAACAGACATTTTGGATTCGAAACAGTACGCTTACTGTGCTACTTAGTACCTACACCCTTTGACAATTTGAAAAAAAAAATGAAAATCCAAGTTGAAATTTTGAGAAAATTTGAATTAAAAAATTTTGCAGTTTGAAAAAATGTTGAAACTAAAAAATTTTCCAACTGGATTTCTTCAATTTTTTTTCAAATTAATATTTTTCAAATTTTCTTCCAACTCGAAAATAACTTTGAATTTTTTAAAAAGTATTAAACTTCATGTTTTTCAGAATTTCTTCCCACTCAATAATTAATTTAGAAAATTTTTCAAAAGTAAGTAAGTAAATTTTAAAAAATCCAAAGTTGGAAAAACATCGAGAAAAATGACTTTTCAAGGTGAACAATATGTACAAGCGACATAAGAAAAAAAAAGTAACGAAAAAATTTTCCAAATTTTTTTATTTCGTTACATAAATTCTGGAGTAAAATTCAGTAACCGTTACCGTTTAGTTACTTGCAACGATAAGATTTCAGTATTTTTGTTTTTCGTTACGTTTTTCGTTCCGTTACAACACTGATGCTTTTATTGTGAATTTGATGGTACTTCAAAATGGCAAAAACTCTTTAAAAAGCCAATCCTGCTTCTTCAATTTGACCAAAATACAATTTTCGCATCACCGTGTTGAATAAATTGTCTATTTGATTTTCGCCCAGGAGCTAGGTAATTTTTGAATCACCCTGTATGTATAAAAGGCCGAGACATTAAAGGGTACGAGAAAATCACTAAAAAATTCTGCACATAGCCCGAATTCTTGGAAATTATTCGAATTACTCGGTTACGTCGCCTGGCGTCGAGTCGAAAAGAGGAAAAATCGTGTAAAATATATTTCAAAGAGAGACGTAACATCTAAGAAGGTAGCTCATCGCTCTAAAAATATTTCAACGTTTTAGGCATACGAGTGAATTTTTTTTTACAAATTTCAACGCCGATACTTCTCAGGGTCGATTCGAATCGACAATTCAAGGGATAAAAATTACAATGCTTGAAAAAAATTCAAATCGTTTGAGAAGCTGTTCGTTTTTATTTTTTTGAAAAAAGGTATACTTTTCATAGAATTTGAATTGGAATAAATTGACCGATCGAGTTTTCGTTTTTCAACCAAATCATTTCTGCCTGACTGTACCTATCAATACCTATCAATCTGCCTATCTTCAGATATAACCCACATCTCATACGCAATTTATGCAAACATTAGCACATGCTAACGTAAGATCCTTGTTTAATTCGTTTTACGATTCTCGATACACTCGTAAAGGTTCAGACAAAATCTACAACGTTCATGCTTCGTAATACAAAACATTATTTCCGTTACTTTTGGTCTCCATTCGTTCTCTTTTCTTTTTATGGCTTTCTTGTGAACCATACGACTCGTCTTAATGGTAAATTTATATTTTCGCTTTTACCAAAGTGAACGCGATTCTTTTTCCTCGGTTGAAAATTTACTCTACCGGCTCCTGCACGGTCTTTATCCTCGATCTGTACTTCTCTACCGAGCTCAACAATCGTGCGACTAGATTAATGGCGAATAAAATTCGCCGGTTTGTTGCTTCGATGAGGTTTTTCGCCTTTTTTTTCTCACTTACGTATTATTCCTTCTGTATTTGAAGGAGGATCCCAATTTTCTATTCGGTGGAAAATTTTTCTAAATTTTCACATTATTTGTTCTCGAAATCTTTGTTAGAAATTTGAAATGGGTAAATTATTCCGTCTCAAAGAAGCCAGTGCTTTTACACTTCTAGACAGGTACTTATTTGAATTTTTTTCTTCATTGAACGAAATTCGCATAGAACAGACATTTTTAAAATGTTTGATATCTCATTTATTTAACATCTTTTTCCTCCCATTTTCTTGAAATGTCCATCTGAAATTGATGATATCTACTTGAATATCTTCGTTTTTCACGCCCATTACCGCCCAATTTTAACGCTCCTCGAGTGAAATTTTTTTTGCAATAAATTGGGTTTTAAAATTTTTGGAGGCTGATATACTTAAGTAGGCTAGTTTATTTCTCTCATACCATCCTTACTTTTCATAAGTGAAAGGGCGGACTGAAGGGAAATAATGGTTTCTGAAAAAAATTCTTCCATTTTTCAACTACATGGATGAAATTTCGATTTCTTCCAAGCTCAAAACATAATTTAAAAATTTTTTCATAATACGTAAACAAGTAATTGCTCTGAGGAGGGTGTTTGAAAATTTAAAAAAAAATAAGATGGAGGGAAGAGGGTATACACTTTTGATATTAAATAGAAAAATTATTTCAAAAATAAGGAACTTTTATTTTTTCCAAGGTGAGAATTTTGAAAATTTTCATCCAATTATTTACATATTCATTTGATTTTAAAAATTTTTTACGATAGGAAAATGAAGATAAATGCGTGTAACTGAATTTGAACTGAACTCATTGAATCAATCCATTCTTGATAGGAAATGATTCCAAAAAATCTTAGGACTTTTTGAGCACAAGAAATGAAAAGATTTTAAATTGACTTGAGTTTTAAAAAGTTGAAAAAAAAATCATTGAAAAATTTAATAAACTTTTAAAATGTTGAGATTGCTTAAATGCCCGTGCTCTCAATGTTCACGTATATTATCTCCCAAAAATTTGATCACAGACGTAATTTTGTTGGATTTGAAAAAGCAGAGCACTTTTGATCAATCAATATAATGACTTTCCATCAAATTTTTGAAAATTTGAAATAAATTCTTCAAACTGAGTTCTATTTTTATTTACGTAAGTAACTTAACATTTTAATATTTTAATCAAAAATTTACAGAAATATGAAATATTTTGAAAAAAAATTCCAAACCCCTATAATCGAAATTTCCACTGCCAATATTAATTTTCTGATGTTATGGATAAGTTAGTTTCCAGGCTGCAGAAGCGTCGTCAAGGGAGGCCTGAGAAAAAAATTCAGGCCTCCGCTTGGTGAAAAAAGTCAGTCCCGTTTTCCACTTCGAAAAAGCAAAAAAAGTTGTCCAACACACGGTCCCTTTTGTGCCCCCCCCCCCATTTTCGACTCTGACGACGCCACTGCCAGGCTGAGATAGGTTAGAAAATTTTCAGATTAAAAAAAGGATGCTAAAAAATTTCAAAAGAAATCAAAAATCAGACATAGAGAAAATAGATATGTTTTTATTGATGTAGACATTGGTATTGACCGAAATGTTGGCAATTTTGAAAATTAGAAAAAAGTGAAGAAAAAATTGAAATATCTACTTACTGACTTCTCAACTGAAAGACAAATTTAAGTGTTAGATTGATACCTACATGAAAAAATTATATACATATTTTTTCAAGGTCCAACAAAAAGCAGAAACGATACAGAAATTTCAAACTAACTTGATTGTTATTAATTTCTATTAAAATTGCTTAGCAATGAAAATCCCTAAAATGCATACATAATTTAAGGGGTTTCTTGCATGGCAAAATGTATGTACCTACACTCAAAAAAATAAAAAATAAATTTTATTAAACGTAATAATAAAAAGGCACCATTCACAAAACTAGTAAGTAACATTTATTCAAAAAATGATAATATTTATCGCAAAATTGACAAAGTTTATTTTCTATGCAATAAACTTTACCAAATTTCGTGATAAATTTTATTATTTTTTTTTGATAAAAATTGCTAATTTTGCAAATGGTGCCCCGTTATTATTTTTTTGGATAAACTTTTTTTTTTGATAAAATTTATTATTTTTGGATAAAATTTATTTTTTTTGGATAAAATTTATTTTTTTTGAATAAAATTTATTTTTTTTGAATAAAATTTATAATTTTTTGCAACACTTTCTATTCATTTTTCATTCTCCATTTTTCTCAGTGTACTTAATTTTTCCTAAAAAAATTACACTGAAATACTGCTTTGGAAATTTTCAAAATTTAGGAACTAGGTATCTCAATTTTTAGTAAATTTTATTTATTTTTTTTGGAACCCTCCAACATCTTGATAACAATTTGAAAATTTTTAATTTTTTTAAAATTTTTAAATAGTGATACTAAACAATTTTTATGGTTATTCCCAATTCAACAAGATAAAATCAAAAATCTACCTATTTTAATAAATTTATTTTGTTTTAAATTTTTGATTGTTAAGTAAAAGTATTCATGATTTAAAATTTTTAAATACCAGAGCCAATTTTTGAAGCCCTCTGACTTTTCTTCTGAAGGATCTGAAAAAAATTCAATGTAATTTCCTATTAAACCAAACCACATTCGATCAAGTATCCAACAATATTTTTTCAGCTTTTTAGATGGTTGGAGGAGAGGGAAGGTAAACAACGTTTATCAATGACTGAGGAAAGAAAAGTAATATGGGCATTATTTTCTCATAAAAATGATCAATTTTGAGCATTTGGATGGCAATTATTCAAAGCTTTAAATTAGAGACCACTCTGAAAAAAAACCACAAAATTCACCACGCTTATTTTTTATTCATCACGCTGCAAAATTTCAATTTTTTTCAACCCTCGAAGCGAATTGGAACAGGGATCTGTGAAAAACCAACGTCATTAACGCCGGTTTATTTTCCACCGCACAAGAAATCACCTCGTATCTCGTCTATTTACTAAACCTCTTCGTGTCCTTATCTTGGTCACGTCTCGCAAGACAAAAATTCGGCCGCAAAATGGTACATCTACCGACCGCAAAAATAACCCCGAAAAAAATTTCCACCGACAGACATCACGTCGCATCGTTTAGTACGCTTGTCGTACGCATAACTATGGTCGGGTTGGACATATAGCAACGGGGTATTCTCGTACTTTTTTATATTAATAAAAAATTCGTATACTGTGTGATGGATTTGCCGGAGTATTTGCGCATTTGGTGGAAAAAAAAGACAAGAAAACCGCTCAGCTTGGTTTTTTTCTTTCCATAATATTTATACTGGGGAAAAAAAAGGTCTGGGGCAGAATCGTACGCGGACCGAGGCATAAAAAAACCCTCGAATCCTTTATTTCTATTTAACATCATTTTTCCATTCAAGTTGGCAGGCAGATGTATGTTGTGCTTAAATCCCGCTTACATTTCTCATAAATGTACGCACGTAGTTTCAAACAAGGCTCGTAATAAATATTACGTTTACGGATCGTCGTCGTGTTTCCTGCTGCCTGCACTCGTCCCAAGTCGCAAATTCTACACACTTTTCAAGTACCTACGCAAAGGACATTCGCGCCAAAAGATTCGCATAATGTATCAAATTGATCCGGACGAGTTTTTCAAATTACTACTCTCATCCGTGGCGAATTTATTATCGATTCAAGGACTCTCTCGAGATATACTTAACGTCAACTCTATTTATGAAATTGTTTTAGGTTTTAGGTGATAAATTGCTGACCTGATTGTACCGATGTCTGTCTTCGTTGCACCGCTTCCCTCCATTCTCTTCGGCGAGATTTGTAACTGCGACGAGCTTCGTTTAGTTTTTGTTTAACCGCGTTCGTATCCTGCAAAAAAAAGAAGACGAAAACGTTCAAAAAATTGGAATTTTGTTGGATACAATTGGGACTTGGAATTTTCCGAATATAATACGATGTTCTGTTTAGAAACACATATCATTGTTTGATATAGGTCTCTGGAATCGAGCATAGAGCTGCTACCAGAGAGAAGGGGCAGAAAGGAGTCAATCAATGTTAACACATACGAGAGATACGACAATGATAATCCTATTCTTGCGGTAACCCTGGGTTATTTACTTTCTAACAAAGTCAATAAATGAGAACAAGCCCTCTTTAAAGGATTAAAATTAAATTTACGTCCGTCGAGTGTACCACTTTCTCGTTCGCCAGATAATTCAGACCTATTGGTATCTTAAAAACTTTTTCAGAGATCGCCAAATACTTCTAGGATTCAGGTCGCGAGCTTCAAAGTACCTGTAAAATTTATCTTTACCAGCAAGGGAGGGGTTCAAAATTCAGAAAAAAATAGGGGTGAAATTTCAATGAAAAAATTCAGTAACTTGTTATTTCAGTGGCGCTGGCGTAGTCAGGGTATTTTCAGTGGGTTGATAATTCATAAACGGATTTGAGCCTACACTGAGAAAAATGGAGAATGAAAAATGAATAGAAAGTGTTGCAAAAAATTATAAATTTTATTCAAAAAAAATAAATTTTATTCAAAAAAAATAAATTTTATCCAAAAATAAATAAATTTTATCCAAAAATAATAAATTTAATCAAAAAAAAAATAAAGTTTATCCAAAAAAAATAATAACGGGACACCATTCGCAAAATTAGCAATTTTTATCAAAAAAAATAATAAAATTTATCACGAAATTTGGTAAAGTTTATTGCATAGAAAATAAAGTTTGTCAATTTTGCGATAAATATTATTATTTTGCGATAAATATTATTATTTTGCAATAAATATTATTATTTTTTGAATAAATTTTACTAGTTTTGTGAATGGTGCCTTTTTATTAATACGTTTAATAAAATTTATTTTTTATTTTTTTGAGTGTAGTAAAATTAAAAAATTACGGAATTTCTGTCATTTTTCACTGATTTTTCAGTCAAAATTATCGATTTATTCTGATAAACTGGGAATTGATTGAGAAATCAGTGATATTGAGTAGAAACAGATTGTGTTGTCCTATGTAACTAAAAATGTTTGTTTTAAAGGGATTTTTTCCAGTGAATATAGTAAATTTTATTATTATTTTTTTGTTAGGGGCCAGATCTGAGCCAAATGATTTTTCAGGTGAACTGGTCCCCTCAGCCCACCTACTGGTTACCTCCTGGTACTAATTAAGTAGCAATTAGGGGAAGACTTGAAAAAAATTATAATATATTAATACTTCGTAAATGGTCAACGTATTTTTCGCATTTTTGTAATACAAAAATCTATCGTCCGAGCTTAGGGAGGGGGAGGTTCGAGCCCCTTGAGCCCCCCTTTGGGTGCGCTTATGTGGGCCCACATCAATATTAAAATCATCTGCATCTTTGAAAATTAAAAATTTTGAAAGCCAGAAATTCCTGAATAAATTACACGCCCTCCTCTTGAAAAATACGTTGAAGTAGACCCCGCTCAAAAAGAATCCGCAAAAAACCTGTATCTACTTCGCTCGGACCTTATAGTCTACAGTCCAACCGGCAAAAAGTGTTCTAGAAATCGAATTCAGCGTGCTTTTTTGTGGGACAAAAAAATCAGTTGGCATTTTATATATATGGGTCCCATAGTCCCAAAACAGTGAATTTTGGATTTTTACCCTTGCACAATAGGGGGCTGGAGCTTAAAAACCCCCGTTTTTTCCCATTTTCTAAATTTGGCCGAGGATAAAAAATTTTTTCACAGACTGTTAGCGGACACTTCCCTGACTCCAAATATATGTCTACTTCCTTGGGCAACGTGCACAATGGGGTGCCAGCTCCCTTAATGTGTGATTTTTTGCGAAATTTGGCCATTTTTAGCTCAATATTGGCTCCATAGGCGTCATATGGTCTGCGGGACAAAAAAAAACCATCTCAACACATACATGGGTTCATTCCATACCCATTAAGCCAAAGTTTATGGAAAACGGTCGGCACAATAAGGTGTTGTGAATTTTTGAAGTTGAGAAAATGCATAATTTTCGCCCCTTTTT
Organism: Pseudococcus viburni; assembly: GCA_033439095.1. NCBI lineage: Eukaryota > Metazoa > Arthropoda > Insecta > Hemiptera > Pseudococcidae > Pseudococcus > Pseudococcus viburni. The sequence continues at coordinate 300,332 of JAVBJF010000373.1, forward strand.
GTTAAAACTGAATTACCGAAAAAATTTCGGAACTGGGGTTGCGACCTATCAAAATGGGTTAAAATTTCACGAGAAGTACAAAGATATTAGTGAAAATGTAATTTGAGCATTTTTGAATATTTTTGAGCAATTTTGAGCCCATATATTGGGTCAGTTTTCAAGTATTTTCCAAAAATTGACGTATAACCCATGAAATTGGGATAAAATTTCACCAAAAACTTAAAAATGTTGACCAACATTTTTTTTGAGTATTTTTTGAAAATTTTGAGCATTGGCCAATTTTTGAGTAAGTAGGTAGGTATTTTTAAACAATTGACGTGTGACCTATCAAAATGAGGTAAAATTTTACGAGCAACGCAAAGATATTAGTCAAAATGTAATTTGAACATTTTTGAGCCATTTTGAGCCCAAAATCTGGATCAATTCAGTTTTGAAAATTTTGAGCACAGGCCAATTTATGAGTATTTTTAAATAATTGGCATGTGACCAATCAAAATGGGTTAAAATTACAAGAGCAGCACAAAAATATAATTTAAAAATTTCATTTCTGCATATTTGAAGTGTTAAACAACAATTTTGGTTGAAATTTTTGAATTTTTGACGAAATTCTTCACCATTCCTGAAAGTTAATACCATTTTTTTTAAATACTCAAAAATTTTACAGCGTTTAAAATTTGTAAAGTTGCACAAAAATTTTTTGATTGACGCATTTGAATTTTTGGAGAAATTTTACCTCATTTTGATAGGCCACATGTTAATTATTTGAAAATATTCCAAAACTGGCCTATGCTAAAATTTCCAAAAATTGCTCAAAACAACTAGGTCAACATTTCGAAGGTTTTGGTAAAATTCTACTTCATTTTCAAAAGTCACATGTCAATTTATGGAAAATAGGTACATTAAAATTAACTTGATTTTGAGCTCAAGATCGCTCAAATATGCAGAAATGAAATTTTTAAATTATATTTTTGTGCTGCTCTTGTTATTTTAACCCATTTTGATAGGCCACATGCCAATTATTTAAAAATACTCATAAATTGGCCTGTGCTCAAAATTTTCAAAACTGAATTGATCCAGATTTTGGGCTCAAAATGGCTCAAAAATGTTCAAATTACATTTTGACTAATATCTTTGCGTTGCTCGTAAAATTTTACCTCATTTTGATAGGTCACACGTCAATTGTTTAAAAATACCTACCTACTTACTCAAAAATTGGCCAATGCTCAAAATTTTCAAAAAATACTCAAAAAAAATGTTGGTCAACATTTTTAAGTTTTTGGTGAAATTTTATCCCAATTTCATGGGTTATACGTCAATTTTTGGAAAATACTTGAAAACTGACCCAATATATGGGCTCAAAATTGCTCAAAAATATTCAAAAATGCTCAAATTACATTTTCACTAATATCTTTGTACTTCTCGTGAAATTTTAACCCATTTTGATAGGTCGCAACCCCAGTTCCGAAATTTTTTCGGTAATTCAGTTTTAACAAAAAGGGGCGAAAATTATGCATTTTCTCAACTTCAAAAATTCACAACACCTTATTGTGCCGACCGTTTTCCATAAACTTTGGCTTAATGGGTATGGAATGAACCCATGTATGTGTTGAGATGGTTTTTTTTTGTCCCGCAGACCATATGACGCCTATGGAGCCAATATTGAGCTAAAAATGGCCAAATTTCGCAAAAAATCACACATTAAGGGAGCTGGCACCCCATTGTGCACGTTGCCCAAGGAAGTAGACATATATTTGGAGTCAGGGAAGTGTCCGCTAACAGTCTGTGAAAAAATTTTTTATCCTCGGCCAAATTTAGAAAATGGGAAAAAACGGGGGTTTTTAAGCTCCAGCCCCCTATTGTGCAAGGGTAAAAATCCAAAATTCACTTTTTTGGGACTATGGGACCCATATATATAAAAAGGCAACTGATTTTTTTGTCCCACAAAAAAGCACGCTCAAAGAACACTTTTTGCCAGTTGGACTGTAGACTATTAGGAAAGTAGATTTCTCACAGAATTTTCCAGTAGAATAAATTATCGTGGAAAATCAACAAGGGGTAAAAATTCTTCAAAAATTATCCTCGGTAAAAAACGATTCTGAAGAGTGAAAAATCGGACCTACCGAATTTCTTTGAATAAAACGAGGCTTTCCTGATTAACTTGATCCAGAATTGGTCAAAAGTGAGCCAAAATATTACTTTTGGTATAAAATCATCCAAAAAATTTTGGTTCCAAAATTATGGCACCTGTATGTCGAAAATTCAACCCGAGATATCTCTAGAAGAAGGGGATAACATTTTTTAAATATTCACAGATTATACGTCTTGCCGGCTAGTATGTGTGAGAATTTTTTGAACATTTTTGGTTCGCATTTTTAAAAAAAATTTTCATGTTGAAATTTTTTTAAACGATTATTTTTTGTGAGGGAGGTGCTATGTCTGAAATTTTTTTTATTAATTCCGTTAAGTGGACACGTATCAGATAAATTTTCTTCAAATTTCAAAATTGGATGCAACGTGATAAAAAAAATCAAAACAAAAAAAACACGTATTTTTCACTACCTACTTTTAAAAACTCCGAACAAGGAAGGTATTTCAACTCAAAATCAAATTTTGAGACGAAACAAAAATAAATTGAAAGAACATCATAAAAGAACACCATTTCTAAAATTTCACGTGCTGAAGTGCGCTTCTCGAATTTTGGCGAATTTTTAAAATTTCAAAATTATCTCACTGTCCTGTAAAACATGAAAATTTGATCTAATCAACGGAAACAGCTGAAATTTTGAATATACCCTATTTTTGACCTCCCAAATCGATTGAAAGCAGTTTCAAGACGTTTCGGAGCCTCCAGGATAAAGAATCCGAAAAATTTTAGTTTGAGGGTCGTATCATGCCCTCAAGTGCTTCAAAAAAAGAACCTCAACTTCCAAAAATGTGAGAACTTTGATTTCTTTTTTCTAAAATTTCCACATTATTTAGGTCAGAGTCCAAACTGGGATACCTGAGAACCTGAGCTGGCCATTATATTCTTAATCAAAGAACAAAAATCAGTGTTATTTCTAGATTTTTGGTTTTTAGGCGCTTATGGTCATGAGATGGCCCTCAAACTAACTTTTCGGGATAGAAATGATGAAAAACGTGATTCGGGAAATTCTGCATTCGGGAAAAAGGTTATTCGAGAATTGTATTCGGGAAAACGGATTCGTGAAATGTTTTTCCGTGAAATATCCAATTCGGGAAAATGTCCGTTCCGGATTTAGGCTTCGGGAAAACGCTCCATAACCGAGAAGAATCCATAAAAATGGTTCATATGAACTTCCAGCATCTATGATCGCAAATTACCCATATTGGTGAATTATGTGATCCATTAAAGCACAATTTTCCAAAATTAGTAACTTTGGATTCAAATCCATTATGTTTTGGCTAAAAATTTTCCTGAAAAAAATTTATAAATACCTACGCTCACAGAAGCACACTTATCGAGACGAAAAGCTGAATATTTTTAGATCTCCTATTTTCGACATCCCAAATCAATTGGAAGCGGTTTCGAGACGTTTCGACGACTTCAGAAAATTTATTTGGAATTTTCCATCGCTGCGCTGGAGAACCCCCCCCCCCAGAATAGTCCTTATGGACTTCAGCACCTATAATCATGAATTACCCATACTGGGGGCCTATTTGATCAATTAAAACATAATTTTCCGAAATTCATAACTTTGAGTCAAGAATCTCATTTTTGGCTAAAAAATTTTCCTGTGAAAAAAATGGATTTTAACTCAATATTACAAAATTTTGAAAATTATGCTTTGATCAATCAAAAAGGTCACTAATATGGGTAATTCGCCATTATAGGTGCTGAAGTTCATATGGACCATTTTTATGGGATTTTCTCCAGGGCAGAGCTGGAAAAATTCAAAACTTACTGGAGGCTCCAAAACGTTTCGAAATCGTTTTCAATGTATTCGGGAGGTCAAAAATAGGATATATTCAAAATTTCAGCTTTTTTCGTTGATTAGATCAAATTTTCATGTTTTGCAGGACAATAAGATAACTTTGAAATTCAAAAATTCGCCAAATTTCCGGAAATGCACTTGAAATTTTGGAATTGGAATTCTTTTATGATGAGCTTTCAATTAATTTTGTTTCGGCTCTTCGAGTTGGGATCCCTTCCTTGTTAATGAACAAAAAAACGAAGTGTGTTCAAAATTATTTTTAATCGAAGCACCCCCCCCCCTCCCCTAAAGAAATATCGCAATACATTTCGTTGGGGTGTGGGGCGCATAAATTTTCCATTCACCTAGCGAAAATTTTCTTGCTACGCCACTGACCAGCGTATCTAAGCTAATTACCAGGTGTAATGCATTTATTTCGGTTTTCTCTTTGCTTTAAATTACGCTGTTTGAATTTTCGACCTTTCCATAGACCGAAACCTATACTTAACCGAGTTCGTTCATCATTTATCAAAATATTTACAATCTTTAATATTATTCGCTATATTCGCTATTCGGAAATTTACGAGTGAGAGTGGTAAAACCTGGGAACCCGGGGAGGCTATTTAAAACCTCCGAATGATAACCGGACTGGTGAATAATTCAGCACGAAATTCCGCCATCCGGCCACGTTTCAATGAGCCGGATGAAAAATTCAAATTATACCATTGCCGCTTCTGTTCCTTCGTCGCTTTGCCACGACTCCCGGAATGCGGCAGCTTTTGTAATTTATTCCGCTATGATTCGTTTTTTCGAAATACGTTCCGGTTAAATAGGTTGCCTACGGTAGCGCCGTGCCATGTCTCGAGTTTTTTCCACACGTACCGTAGGATAGGTAATGTACTCGTATTCGATTCCCTTACGTAATTTATGGCGATCGTTTAGGCAATTTATTTAACGTGTTGGCGAACCTATATAAGAGATTTGGGCGAAAAACGAGCAGGATGGGTAAATTTGGTGTACTCGGGTAATTTAAAAATTATACCGAAAAAGAGGTAATCTCGGCAGTTGATGAAATACACTCGGAACGAAAAATCTTTTCAAACGACTCGAGACACAATTTTCATTTCGAGAAATTACGCTCGAGAAAGTGTTGGAAATTACTAAGCGATGAAGGCATTCAAAAGAATGGATTTCCAAGGTTCATTGTAACCACCCAGGGTCATTTTGAAATTTCATAATTTTACACAATGAAAATATCTCAAGGGATTCTAAGCGAGCAGAAATGAAAGACGTCGGAAAATTTTTTCGAAAGAAATTCACAATTTTCGAATGGTTCGACTTGTTGCAAATTCGAAGCGAAAAAATACGACACTGATCTGGCATACATTAAAAGATACGTACGCGAACAATAAAGATAGAAAAAACTTCTGTTTATACAGAACTCACGACGATGAAAGCGCAAAAAGCGTAATAAAAGGGCTTTTTTCCTCGCCATTTGACAATGTTAAGCGTCCTTTCGCAAGGTTTCGTTCTTTGTAGCTATTTTTAAAAACAATAGTCGGTATTTTTAAGCGACGACGAGGTTGTTCATCTAAACCTAATAACAACGCACGTGGTATAAAAATGCCCGAGAAAGAGAAAAATGACTACTTTTTGTATTCTTTTCAGTTTTTTGCAAAGCGAATACATTGGCAATGAATTTTATTTTATTTTTAGGAAATTACGAGTAATGTCATAGATTTATTGGAATCAATATATTTTGTGATTTGAAAAAATATCAAAGTAATTTGAGCAAAAATAAACCAAGTAGGTGAGGACGAGGATATACTGTACAGTATAAAAATTCTGTATGATAGGTACTTTTTAAACTTTTTTCATTTGAATAATTTTTTTTTCGTCAATTCGAAAACTCACAGAAATTGCTGAACTATATTGCCGAATTTAAAATTTCTTGTAATTTTGCTAAATTTAAAGCAAAGAATTCCCCAAAATTTTACCAAAATTGATATTTAGATTTTCCCGGATTGGGAATTTTGCAACAAAATATCCAACTTCCCGAAAATTAGCTCAAGCGCATCTAGTGCACATAAAATTGAATAGTTAATAATCTTCAAAGACGTTTACTTACCTACTTAATTTCAAATGAATTCTAATCAACGCCAAAGGGCTCCTTAATTCAAAATATCTTTAAAAAATTAACAAATTTCTCAGAGAAATTTGTAAATCCCTCCTCCCCATGAAAAGTAAAAATTTTCTAAAAAATAGTCGAGAAATCTTTGGAAAATTCTTTAAAATAGGTAAGTAATTAAATTTTCACAAAATTTTCAACAGTTTAGAAAAATTTAAACATCACATGAACTTAAAAACAATGTTTAATTTGGGTGGTACTTCAATTTCATCTCAAGGCCTTCCCATGGAGTGGAATTAAAATAAAATAAAAAATGAGAAAATCGTGAAAAATTGTAGTTTTCAAAAATCATGGGCTACAAAAATTAGAGTTTTTTTTTTTTTGGAAATTCTGATGACGAACCTCATTTATTTGGTGACCAATAATTTTCAAAGTTTAAATGTTTTGTTTGGCTTCTAAAAAAGCCCTTACGTTCGGTTTTGAAAAATAAGCATGTTAAATACATAGATACCTCATCAATAGTGAATTTTCTGTCAAGATTGCAGTTTTTCAAAATTTTTACCTTTTTTTTATCAAACAAAAAATGGAAACAACTGAGGTTGTTTCTAAAACAAGTAGAGGGGGAGGGTCAGTAAAAATTCCGTTTTGAATTTTAAAATAAGTGAACAGAATGAACCTCCAAATAAAATTATTTTGAGCTCAATTACTTACTCTCTCATTCTGAATCAGTGAAAAGTCACTGATGAACAGTCAGAATTGCAGCACAGGAAAAATCAGCGAAATTTACTGATTTTCACCAAATTTTTCGCTGATTTTTCAGCAAATTTCATAAATTTCACTGACTTTTCACTGATTTTTACTGATTTTTCTCATTGTTTTTTTCAGCAAAAAAATTTTCACTGATTTTTTTCTGTGAGGCAATTCTGACTGTTGCTCAGTGATTTTTGATAATTTTCACAGAGAGCATTCCTGCCTGATAAGATGGTGAAATCGACTCTTGAACCGATCGGGACAAAAATCACCTAAAATGTTGGCATTGGTGTAAAACCACTCCAAAAAAATTTCAACCCCGTACCCCAACCCCACTCGAGTTACAGTGTCATATAGGCTGGAAATTCAATAACTTCTATTTCCGAAACTGGTGGTCCAAAAATTTTGAAATTTTCATAGATTATAGGTACTTTGTAGATGAATATCTGAGAATTTTTTCAAAAAAAATTTCCTGAATTTTTCGAGGTTTTCCGCAATTTAAAAATTCAACCAAAAAAGGGGTTGGCTACAAAGTACCTAAAATCTATGAAAATTTCAAAATTTTTGGACCACCCTTTCGGAAGCAGAAAATATTGAATTTCCAGCCTATATGACACTGTAACATTTTTTTGGAGTGGTTTTACACCAATACCAACATTTTAGGTGATTATTGTCCCGATCAGTTCAAGGGCCGATTTCACCATCTGATCAGGAAATGCTCTTTAATTGAGAGATTATTCAGACATTATGTTAAACCTTCAGGGGAAAAAAAGAGAAATTGAAACAGATGATATGTTTTTTTTTTATTTCTAAATTTAAGACCTTATGAGGGTGGGTGGGGGTTCATATCAGAAGGATAAAATTCTTAAGGATTTTTTAAACGATATTTCAAAACTATTTTTCGAACCTCCTCCTTCTTTAACCTTACGAGAAAAGAAACAAAACACAATCAGCACTACCTTTGTCTTTAAAATTCAACACCAATGCCTAATTTTAATTTTAATTTTTTCTCGCTTTAAAATTCCCAAATTTGTCCAGTTTTTGACCAATTTTGACACACACACAGCAGAAATGAGCCTATTATAAAGATTACACAAGTCAAAAAAAAAAAAGTTCTTTGTTTCAGTTTTCATGGCCAAATTCTGATTCTAGACATCAAAATACACCAATCAAATATGCTCATTCGTGGCTTCCAAAGTTTGCTTGGGGGGATGGGGGCCAAAAATGTAATTTTTCAAAAACAATACACACAAATTTGAGAAAAATTTGAAAAAAATTTAAAAAAACATTTTTTTAAACCAATCTTATATAAAATTTTACGCTGAATTGAAAGCCGCAAACCGCAGACCTCTATCCCTTTTAGAAAAAAAGTTACAGCTAAAACTTTCCTAAATTATGTGAAAAAATCGATTTTTTTTCGCCTTGCTCACCGAAAAGTGAGATTTCTGAGAAATCTAAGCGTTCTACGACCATAATGACCATGACAAAAGTTGTAGAAAATTAAATTTCCAATCGGATAAGTGTATTCAGATTTTTCCGGGAGGCGTAGTTTTCAAAATATTCTCGAGTAAAGTTGAACATTAGTTGAGGCAATTGAGAAAAAAAGAGAAATGAAGCAATTTTTGGCTGTCAAAAGTGTTACAGCGAAAAATTGTGGGAGGTCGTGGTAACTCCTAAAGGTTAGTCACCTTCCATAATTTTTCGCTGTAACACTTTTGACAGCCAAAAATTGCTTCATTTCTCTTTTTTTCTCAATTGCCTCAACTAATGTTCAACTTTACTCGAGAATATTTTGAAAACTACGCCTCCCGGAAAAATCTGAATGCACCTATCCGATTGGAAATTCAATTTTCTACAACTTTTGTCATGGTCATTATGGTCGTAGAACGCTTAGATTTCTCAGAAATCTCACTTTTCGGTGAGCAAGGCGAAAAAAAATCGATTTTTTCACATAATTTAGGAAAGTTTTAGCTTTAACTTTTTTTCTAAAAGAGATAGAGGTCTGCGGTTTGCGGCGTTCGATTCAGCGTAAAATTTTCTATAAGATTGGTTCAAAAAAATCAATTCTTTTTTCAAATTTTTCTCAAATCCGTGTATATTGTTTTTGAAAAATCACATTTTTGGCCCTCCCATCCCCCAAAGCAAACTTTGGACAAAAAAATTATTTTTCCCTTCATTAGATACATAAAAGCAACCCAAATTTCGCAATCGGAACCCAAACACAAAAATCGTGTTGACTTGTGTTATTAATCAAAAATAATGTACCCACTTCCATTCTCAATCCAAATAGAGCATTGGCGCGGGGGGGAATGAAATTTCTAAAGCCAATTTCTTCGGATTTTCTCAAGGAGGGTTTGATGTACATGAAAAAATAGAAAATCGGGATTTATGCAATAAAATATCAAAATTACGGTTTTTGAAGAAATTCTCAAAACTCAACAATATTTATTGGAAATGAAGGCAAAAATGTAGTCCGGAGCGAAAATTTAAAAAAATATTACGTCCGAAGTACAAAAACATCATTTTTTCATTATTTTACAAACTATATATTTTCGACCGAGGACGGGGATTTCCCTACTATCCCCAGTGGACCCATTTTGCAAATAATTGAACTCAATCGTGCAATTTAAAAAAAATTATTATCTAAAATTATCGGGAAAACCTTACTTACACCATCAAAATAACCCCCTCAACTGGAAAATTACATTTCCTCGACACCATTTAGAAAACAAGGCCATTTAAGCAAGTTTTTACCACAATGAAATCCATTTCTATTGAAAAGTTCACTATCCATTTAACTTTTGGCGGTAACATAGCAAAATAGAGAAGAGAAGATTGCATCGTTAATACGTCGGCAAACTCTAAACTAAGAGTTTAAATCCTTATGAAACGTCACATTACCCAAGATTACGCAGATTCCTATACAAATAGAATACACAAAACGTGACTCACCTTCTTGCAAATCTCCAAACTGCGAATGCTACTTTTACTCTTGACCGAACCACTGGGAGATAATCCGGCTGAATCGACGCTGGCTCCTTCTTCGACCGATTCGCCCGGATTCGAGCGCAGCTTCCTCAATATGCATCCCGGAGTAACAGCCGATTTGATATTCGACGACGCTACGATAACTGTGAAGTGAAAAATAGAGACTATCAGGTTGCAGAAGCACGTGTGTCACACCGTGGTAGATACAAACTGAGGAAAAAACAAAGGCACCTTGATGCTGGTGACTGGGTTCCGTAATGCTGAGCCAACAACTGTCTACGATATGTGACTGAAGCCGTTGTAAGATTGGTTTTGAGGTAAGATCCACCGGACGTATTCCTCGGTGATTCGCTAAACAAATTCGAGCTCCATTTTCCAGTAAATCGAGTACACATTCCCACGGGATATTAGACTGACACATAGCTAAATGTAAAGGAGTATTTCCAAAAGTATCCTGAAATTGGATAGCGATTTTAAATGACACGCGGTATGTATAAAAGAAACACCGCAAAAGGGTAAATTTTATTACAGCTTAATTAAATTTTAACGCCAGCTAGACTTATTTTTTTTTATAGCGTCCGTGCTCCGTAGCCACCGCGCCTTCACTCGCTCCGGATTACACGATGAAATTGTATAGCGAAATAAGAAACAACGAGACGGCCAGGAAAAATATAGGTCGAATGAAAAAAGGGGTAAGTAAGAGGAAAGCTACGCTACACCTAATTTTATTTTCATTTGAATAATGTCGGCAGCTTGAACCTGGATGGACTATATAACTCAATTTTTATAGCGAAATTTGGATCGAATTTTTATGCTTGAACATTCCAACGTCAATTATCAAGCCATTGCAGCTCTTTTTACATCAAAGCTTGATAAGTTGCCTACCTAACGCCTGCAAAATAAAGTGGACCTTCTGTATTTACCTTGGAAAGTCTAATATCGCAACCTTATTTACGCAGATGTTTAATAGGCTGCATAAGTCCTGCCTTTCGATATTTTCAGTCTTATAAAAATGGTGTTTCATTGTTTATCGTGAGAATGTTAATGAATTTTTTCATCATTTCATATTACCGGCGGTTTTCAATCTGTATGCGTAAGGAAAATTCAAAAATGGAGTTCGCAATTCCGTTTCCTTTTCTTTTCTTTATGCAATTCTTTTTTTCGATTTCTTTATTTTTGATGAAATTTTTTTAATCAATTCTACATTGAAAGGCTGAGAATATTTTGCATTTTGATTCTTGGAAAAATTTTTCTCGCTTCGACCCTCCCCCGCCCCGCCCCTCGATTATCAATTTGCAAGATCCTTTCCATTATTGACTTAATTTTTCAACAACAAAAAAATGAGAATGAATGAATGAATCTAAATCAAGATGAAAAGTGACTAAATAGTCATACACAGATTTTTCATACCTGCAAGCCAGACACTCAGCTTATTTCAAAAACATTAATAAAATGAGACGCAGCCAGGGATACCCGACCATATGTCGGAAAATTTTTTTTTCGTTTTTTTGGCTCTTTAAGTAGTACAGACTTGTACCTTTCGAATAGCGCAAACCGCATTAAAAAAGGTTGAGAAATGAATTTTCTAAGATTTTTCAAAGTTTGTCAAAAAATGATTTTCAAAAATCAAAGTTTTGAGAAAAACGCAAAACAAAATTTGGAACTGTTTTCAATGAATAAAAAAAAATTATGTTCTGTAAACGACTTTTCTCATCGGAAATGGTTGATTTACGTCCTCTTACATCACTTTAGGTCATTGACCCCTTCCAGAAGTTGCCGGCATCGAAAATCGAAACCATACCATATGTCAGGAATCATCTTTTTTCAAGAAATAATGACATTTTTGGTACAAAATTTGTTTTTTTAATAATCGTACACCACTGTAGTTCATTAAAACGAACCTGAAATTACGTGCATTGAGAAATGAAATCATAGTGCAAGTCAAACAACTTTACAAACCAAACGGTGAAAATCATGCTTTGAAAATTAGTGTTCAACAAATATCCGGATAATCGAAATGAAGAGTTTCAACGAAAAAAAAATTGAATTTTCGATTTCGATAATCGATTTTTCAATTTTGATTTTTCGATTTCGATAATCGATTCTTCAATTTCGATTTTTCGATTTCGATAATTGACCTTTAAATTTTGTGAGGGTTCGTGAAAGAATTCGGGAACTCTCGGAAAAGTTCAACCGTTTTCGGGATGTTTTCGGAGCTGTTCGGCAATTTCCGTGTGATATCCGGATAATCCAAATAGTATTTGGTATTTGGATATCCGGATATTTGTTGAACACTGCTACGTTTCAATAATAATGAAAGTTGTAAATTTTAACATTTTTTTAATAAAATTCCGACATATGGTATGGTTTCAATTTCTCAGAGGCCTTCAGCAAAATTCGTTTTTTAACCAAGAAGATGACACTTTTGGGACCTGAACCTATTCTCATATGAAAGTAGAGGGTTCATAGTATACAAATTGATAAAAAAAAAATTTCCATATTTTTGGTCATTTTTTCTTAATTTGCGTTTTTCTCGAAATTTACTTTTTCGACATATGGTCGGGTATCCCTGGCTGCGTCTCAAATGATAAAATTACAATCCAACAAATCGTTTTTAAAGTTTTAAAATTTTTTGAAATATGCCTAATATTTTCATGTCACAATCATTTCAACTTTTTGAGACAGTGTCAATTTTAAAAAAATTTCCAACTTTTAAAGTACTTACTTCATTTTTCAATTTTTGAAGTATTTTTTCATTTTAATGTTTTCTTTTATTTGTAGAAAATCGCCAAATATAAAAACATATCGTTATGAAAAATTGTCTTTCAAAAGGCTTTCAATTTTGAAAATAATTTTTCAAAATTTCAATTCGTTTTTTAAAAATCTTTTTGTTTTTTGTTTTTTTCATAGAAAATCGTCAAAGTTTTGAAAAGTTGTCCTATTTTTAGAAAATCTTAAGAACTTCAAAAAATCATGCAAATTCTAAAACATTGTCAAAGTTATGGAAAGTTCTGTGAGTAAGTTTTAGAGATTTCTCCAATCAGTTTTTAGAAACTCGCCTCACAATTTGGGGAATTTCTCAATTTTTTATAATCGTCCAGGTTATGAAAAGAACCGTCCAAGTGTTGTTGGAAAATTGCCCATTTTTAAAAATTAAATTGTCTCAATTTTGAGGGTTTTTTTAATTTTTGTAAAGGGTTCTTCAATTTGTAAAAAAGGTCTTCAATTTTTGAAAAAATCTTCAATTTTTTAAAAAATCTTTAATTTATGAAAGACTTTAATTTTCTTAAAATTCTCCAATTTTTAAAAATTTCAATTTCTGAAAGGGTTCTACAATTTTGAAAAAAATCTTCAATTTTTGAAAAAATCTTCAATGTTTGAAAAAATCTTTAATTTTTGAAAAAATCTTCAATTTTTGAAAAAATCTTCAATTTTTGAAAAAATCTTCAATTTTTGAAAAAATCTTCAATTTTTGAGAAAATTTTCAATTTTTGAGAAATCTTCAATTTTTGAAAAAATCTTCAATTTCTGAAAGGGTTATACAATTTTGAAAAAAATCTTCAATTTTTAAACATTCTTCAAATTGTAAAGATTCTTCAATTTTCAAAGATTCTTCAAATTTGAAGGTTCTTTGATTTTTGAAAGATTCTTCAATTTTTGAATGATACTTTAATTTAAAAAATTCTTCAATTTTATTAAAATTTTTCACCTTTCTTAAAATTTTTCAATTTTTTTAAATTCTTCAATTTTCTTAAAATTCTCCAATTTTTAAAGATTTTAATTTCTGAAAGAGTTCTTCAATTTTCCAAAAAAAATCTTCAATTTTTAAAGATTCTTAAATTTTTAAAGATTCTTAAATTTTTGAAGATTCTGCGATTTTCGAAAGATTCTTCAATTTTTGAAGATTTTTCAACTTTCGAAGATTCTTCAATTTTCAAAGATTATTTAATTTTTGAAGATTCTGCGATTTTCGAAAGATTCTTCAATTTTTGAAGATTTTTCAACTTTTGAAGATTCTTCAATTTTCAAAGATTATTTAATTTTTGAAGATTCTGCGATTTTTGAAAGATTCTTCAATTTTTGAAGATTCTTAAACTTTTGAAGATTCTTTAATTTTTGAAGATACTGCGATTTTTGAAAGATTCTTCAATTTTCAAAGTTTCTTCAATTTTTGAAGATTCTTCGATTTTTGAAAGATTCTTTAATTTTTTCCAATTTTTTGATAACCATCCAGATTGTGAAAAAACCAGTTTAAGGGCCCGAAAATATTTTCCAAGATTCAGAGAATCGTGCAAGTTTCAAAAAATTGTCAAAATTTTGTAAAATCTTACAAGTTTGAAAAAGCGCATAATTTTGTTGAGAAATTGTCTACCTACTTTTAGAGAATGGTGCTTTTTTGAAAAATAGGTTTTTTTTTAAATTATATAATTCTCGTCAAATTATACCAGTTTTTAGTCCAATGCTTAAAGATTCTTCAATTTTAAGAAAATTGTCAAGGTTATGGAAAAAATCGCCACAATTTTAGAAAATGTTTGTCAAATGGTGCCATTTTTTAAACAGCGGCCTAAGATTTAGAAAATCTTCAATTTTTGCAAAATTGTTACTTATAAGTTTTGGAAAAATGATCCAATCGTTTAATTTCGTCCAGACACTACCCTCGAGATAATTGACACAGCTGTTCAAATCGTCTGAGTCCACCAATGAGACAATTTTTAGAATAATTATTGAAACTTTTGAGAGGAACGAAAAATGCCTAAGAATCTCAGATTTTATGAAAAATTAATCTTAGCTCATGAACTTCTTTCTTGCCCTTTAACTCTAATTTCTACAGTGAGCCTGGATATAGAAACCACACTTTGTAAAAAATTGGTTTTTGAGTCAGTTCTCCTGTATGTTAATTTTAATGTGAATGAAAAGGAGAAATACGAATCCATAAGGAGCTTTTTGTTGAAACTGTCTTCAACTTTTTAATCGAATATCTATTAAAATATTCAAATTAATGTTACGAAAATTTGAAACTCACCTGAAAATTAGCATTCGCTCCGTATTTCATGAGTAACCCAGTGACAATGGCATTGCCCCTGACGACGGCTAAAAAAAGAGGTGGCAATCCGTACAAATAGTTTTTTCCATAGGTTTCATTCATTTCGCCGAGTTTACTAGTTGGTATATTGGAATTGACTTTCAAATAGGTGACTGATTCCATATCATGTATCCCTTTACAATACTTCTCGCCTTCGTCCAGTTCAGATTCACAAAAGCTGCTCCGATCAGGTGACGATGATCTGGACGAGAACGTTGATGAAGTCGACGATGACGAGCTGGTATCACCGAAGTATCGATAATTTTCCAAACAATGTTGTTTATGCGATGCCATCAAATTATCAACATCGACGTCATTATCGACAATGGACGACGTCGACGAATGCACAACCTCCAACACAGAATCGTTTTCTTTGATGGATAAATTCAACAAAATGCTTTTAAAAATTTCACTACTGCGTCTCAATTCAGCCATGATACTCCTTTCGGGAGTTGACTGTTTTTGAACACCAAGGGGAGAACTACTAATAGACGATTTCATAGAAAAAGATGCCGGAAGCGTAGAAACGTGGTGAGCAGAAATTAAAGGGCTTGATTTCAACGAAACGCATTTACGACTCATCTCCAAACTCGTACTCTTCGGCACCGTTGTCGTTTGCGACTCCAACGAAAACGATCGCTGCCTGGTTAAATGCTTAAAAGGTATTCTTTTTCGGCGATCGGTTTGCGAGCAGCTGGCCGGCGTGCTCCGTGTGACCCAGCTGACCCGTCTCGGCACCGAAACAGTGATCGGATCAGATGCCTCGATTGGCGGCACCGATGGTACCGACGACACTGGAATTTTGGTCCCTAGAACAGAAAAAGTACGCGAACGTGCTACCTAGAAAATCATAAATTTCCATTTTCGGGTTGAAATGTG
Source organism: Pseudococcus viburni (assembly GCA_033439095.1). Classification (NCBI taxonomy): domain Eukaryota; kingdom Metazoa; phylum Arthropoda; class Insecta; order Hemiptera; family Pseudococcidae; genus Pseudococcus; species Pseudococcus viburni. The sequence goes on from JAVBJF010000373.1 coordinate 316,092, forward strand.
TCCCGGAAGGAGCCCGTCTATTAATTCGAAAACATAATTTATCCGCCGCCAAACATCTATTGTAACAGTGAAAGGTATTAGTTGTCTGAAAAGGATTTCCAACCCATGGTAAGGTTATTGGAACCGCGGTTGAAGGTTATATTAATGGGCAAGTCGTGTTAAATTCTTAGCTCCCGATACGCGTACCTTATCCATCCTTCGTTCTTATACCTATAACAACCCTTTAAGTTTGATGTGACTTCTTCATTAGACAAGCACTTATCAGACACTCAAATTTCCGTTTCTCTCTGGTCTTTCCTTTCTCGTACTGTACCAACGGTGTAAATTAATTGTATCAATGTTCTACATATTCCAGTCACGAATTACAGCTCTTTTAAAGGTAAATTAATTCACAGATTGTACTTTGCCATCGCCATATTGTAAACCCAATCTAGCTACGATGAGATTAATTTATGTCTAAACGTCAGTTTCGATTTTAACCAGGCTGCCAAATCCTGATTGTATGCGTAGTTTAAGACAAAAATAAATAAATTATTCGCCAACGTGTTTTATTCTCTCGACTGCGAGAAAGCAAAACGCAAACCCCAGAAGATTTTTGATCCGAAAATGCGAAAAAGCAAGCCATCGACAAGGAAATTTCGTTTAAACTTGCGTCGTGCCGTATGAGCTTTTTTCCTCCGTAAGGGATATGGTCGTGATATTTTTTAAATTTATTTATACCTCGAATTTTATTTAAAAGTTTGTCTTCGGTCGCTCGAGTGATTTTACGCAGTTCTCGGTGGAAGTTTCGGCCTGCCATCGAGGTCGCCCTCCGGGGACGTTGTTATTTATGTTGACGAAATAAGCGTCGCCGATTAGCACACGTCTCCTAGGGAGACTCTCGGAATCACTTCGTTGATCTTTTTTCCGAGATGGAATTCAAACGTGAGTATTGTTAACTGATCTGGTGTATTTTAGAAGGTGAATAGGTTGCATTATATCATGTTTGTTTGAAAAGGAAATTAATTAAATCTGACTGAAGAAGTGAAATTTATCAAAAATCACTGAAAAACAGTCAAAATTACAGCACAGTAATAAAACAGTGAAAATTTGTTCACTGAAAGCAAGTCAGTGAGGGAAAATTACTGGAAATCAGTGAAAATTCATTGAAAACTCGGTGATATTTATGAAATTCACTGAAAAATCTGTGAAATTCTTTGAATAATAAGTGAAAAATCAGTGAATTTCACTAATTTTTCCTGTGCTGCATTTCTGACTGTTTATCAGTGATTTTTCACTGATTCGAAATGAGAGAGTACAGAGAAATGCTTGAAATTTTTATTGATTTCGAGTACCTCCAAAAACATTTTAGAACAAAAAATCTCGTTCTTACTTCAATGGTGAAAAAATGATTTTTTTGGGGAGAAGAACTCATTGAAGAGAAAATTTTGATTCCACTGGAAATGTACAAGGGATCGGTACATGAGTTTATTCACATGTGGGAGAGAAATCGACTAAAGGAAACTTGAGAATGAATGTACACATTTTGATCTTTCACAAGGTTGTATGTAATTCTCAACAAAAATTTTTAAAATCTGAGGACAGGAAATTTCATCATTCTTACCCTGAAATACCGTTTGCCAAAACGATACTTATATATATATATTTTTTTTTTTCAGCAAAATCGAAAGAATTCTTTTTGAGATAAAAAATTTAGGAAACAATGTTTTACTAAAAAGAAATGGAAAATCTTAATTTTGAGTTTGAAAAATTCGAAAAATTGTAATTTACAGAGAGGGGTCAAAAATAGGACTAGTCTTTTTTTTTCTTAATGCTCCAATTAAGACAAAATCATATTCTGAGCCAAAAAACTTGCAGGAATAATAATTTTAAATTTTTTTTAGCAAAATCTAAAAAAATACACTTCCGCACAAAACAATTGAGAAAAATGAATCTCGGTAGGAAAAGAGAAAATGTTGATTTACGAATGGAAAAAATTAGACGAATTGCACCATAACTCGGGGCGACTTTGAACGTTGACGCTTTTTGAATCTAGTGAACCTACCGGCCGGCGACATTACGCTCTATATTTTTCACTTTTTCAACATAATGGAGAATTGGAGATAGTTAGACTTGCACCTACCCAATTGGGGGAAAAAAATTCAAGGTCAATGAAGGTATACCTACCGACATACCGTATGGCTGAGCAGGGATGGAAAACCGAAAAAATGCGTCTGCTGGCTAAGCTTAAAAAAATAAATACAGCTTCAGCTTTCAGTTTTCGGCTTTCATCACAATGAGTAGCTTTTGATTATCGGCTGTTTTCGGCTTTCGACTTTCGGCTTTCAGCTTTCAGCTTCAACTTTCAACTATTTTGCCAAAAATTGTTTTTTTTTAAATTTAATTTAATTTAAAATTTTTTACCCTACTTGAATTTTGTCAAAATTTGGAAATTTTGAGTTTTTATAATTTTTATATTTTATTTTAAAAATTTTTCCCAATTATTTAGTAGAAAGAAATTTTCAAAAACATCCAGGTAAAAATTTTTATGGGTCACAGGATTGGGGAATAAAACTTAAAAGCCGAAAAAATAGAGCTTTAAGCATGGCTTTAGCTTTGCTAATAATACCTATAGTTTAAGCTTTAGGCTGGCTTTTCAAAGCAACAGAATAATCGGGGTTTTCGGCTTTCGGGTGGCTTTCCACCCGTGTGGCTGAGTACCTGAAAATTTACAATTTTTGAGGAGGAGGGGGGGAGGTAAAAATTGCTTGTACAAACTTTTTTGTCAAGAATTGAATTTTCTATTAAAAATTTTGAAATTTGGCTTACAAGATATGCCATTCTTCCGGAATGCAATGGCGAAAAAATACAGAATTTTTATTGAACCAGTTCCTAAATATTTGCATTTTACTGAATAAATTTTTTGCGTTTACATTTTTATTGTACGATTTTTTCAAATTTGTTAAATTTTTCGAATTTTGATTAGGTACTTATCTACAAAAAAAGCTATAAGACTCGCTCCTTTTAGTGAATTTTCTTCAAATTTGGTATATACCATATTAGTATACCACCTTGCTGGTATACCTTATAAGATTTGTTGAAAGATATGACGTGGATTGATTCGTTCAAAGTTGCCCCAATCCCAGTACCAATTTGAACACCACTTTAAGGAGTTGCCCAGGCGAAGCTAAAAGTGATGGGAAAATTTTTTTCCACCACCCGGTAGCCATCAGTAAATACTACTCTAAACCACTTCGCTTTCCCTCCGCCTTCAAACCGCTTGACATATGTAATTTCAAAAAAAAAAAAAAAAAATGAAAAACGTCCAAAGTGATCCCAAGTATAACGATAATTCGTTATTGGAAAAATTACAGATTTTTTAAAAATATTATTTAGAAGTTCTCATTTTTCAACTCCTCTGAATTATTTTTATTTGAATCGTTCGAACATCATGTTTTGCGGATTCCAAATGCGGATAAATGCTTATTTCCAATAAACGTCCATAAAATTCCTTTTACGTGGATTGCTAACTAAACTTTCCATTGTTAACAAAAAATTTTCCAACACAAAAATTTCAAAAAAAAAAATATTGGGAAAATGGGAAAAATTGCCAGCGCAAAAAAGAAATATCAAAAGGGAAGGTCTCTGACAAATAAAAGAAACTAAACTTAAGAAAATAATATTCAAAAGTGAATGAATGAAAAAAGTGAAAAAATAGGAAGAATTACGCCGCTATAAAAATTGGAAAACCACTTTATTATAAGTATTTTTAGACTCGAATTTTTTTTTAAAAAATATTCGTAAGTCGATAATAACAAGCAATAGGCTCGAAAAATCAATACTTTCGTTTTATATGACAAAATCGTCTGAACTTTAAAAAAACGATTTGAAAGACCGAGAAAAAAAAATCTCGATATTTTCCATCGTAAAATAACGTTCTTATTAATAAAAATACTTCGCCTTCTTTCGACTCTCGTATATCAATAAAACCAACAATTAAGAATCGAAGTGCTTGATTTAAATCCAAAATAACCGTCATCTTTATTTATCTTGTTCGGGTATTTTTCATTTAGAGCCAATTTCATTGACGAAGGTTTTTTGCCTTCAGTTTCGGGCGCCTTTCGTATAAATCATTTCAATTATAAAGAAGCTGTCAACGGTTTTGAAAACGTAAGGTTTTTTCAATATTTCTCTAAATTAGGATAACTTTAAAGACGTGAAAAATTGTCATTTAATGAAATTAAAAAATAACGCTTTTGAGGCGAAATGCTCGGCTTTGGCGTCAGACCGTCTACCGAATACTTTCTCCCTCGGTACCTCGAATTAGTCGAAGTGGTACGAGATGAAAAATCCACCATACGACGATGAAAATATCGAAGCAAAACAAACTCGCGAAAAAAAAGAAAACGGTTTAAATCTCGTCTTCGTTAGAGTTTTTCTTTCGACGGTACGATATTTTTTGCTCTATTCTGGAAGTGTTATGTAGTTGTAAAAGTGCTTTCATTTTTACCGGTCGTCGTCTTCGGCCGGGTTTTTAATTTCATCAAATAAAAATGAAGGTTAGATTAGAATGTTAACTCGAAAATGTAGTGGAAAATGCGCTTTAAAAGGAAAAAGAGTGGCTGGGTAATTGAATGAAATTCTACATCATTTTTCTTTTTAACAAGAATAAGAGAGGGGCAAATCTTGAATAATTTAGATGAAAAAATGTTGGGTATTTCGCATAAGTATCTGACTTTTTTATTGCACTGTTAGAGCGTGCGATATTCTATTTCCAACATTTCATGAATTTTTACTAACAAATATCAGATTTTGAGATATTCTTCAGCATTTTTATTCAATAAATGTTTAGGCGGTCGAAATACCCCGATAAACACCATTTTCGCGATCGTTCTTCTTCAAGGCTCAAAATTCTCTTTTTTCGCTAATTTTTTGTGACAAAAAAATGAATTTCGAGACTCAGAAGCGTAGCGAATGGGGAGTCTGGGGAATGAGTTACCCTCTCCCCCCGATCCAATGCTAGTTGAAAAAGTTGCCAAAATCGTCTCAAATGAGAAAAGTTGGCAATTTGGGGAAACCGTTCCCTTTCAGAAATCACAATCTAACTCTAAAATTACCTTCCAATACTAATTTTTTCAAAAACGTTGCCCCCGCTGCGCTCGGGCTTATTCTATTTTATCTAAATCCTACAAAAGTTAATTTTTTCGTCTTTTTTCTCAACATTATTTCAACTAATTTTATTATATTTTTTTCTTATTTTCGATGTTTGAAAATCAAATTTTTTAAAAGCGTTGGCCTCTCGCTGCGCTCGGCCTCACTATACTTCTCCTTCAATATCAATAGTTTTAAAGTAGAAAAGGCCAATTTTTATATTCAAGTTTATTAATCTAAAATATTTCTTTATAACGCCTTTAACTTGAGGGTTTCTAAAATTTTCGCCCGAGCGAATCATTTCTCTCACATGCGCATTATGACTACCTAAAAAAATGTTTAATTTTAATTTTTCTTGAAATTTTCCACCTTTACTTCGTTTGGGACTAAACGACAATTTTATAGCCATGAAATTACGCAGGGAAAAGCAATGAATTGAATGAGATGGAAAAGTGGTCAAAAAATTCAGTTCAGTCTGCAAATTTGTGCTATCCACCACCCCCCCTCCCCCAGTAAATCTTTTTCGTTCCCGAATAAATTGATATTCAAAATTTATCAAAAATCGAGCCGGAAATTCTGAGATTTTGCCCCCTCAAATCAATATTCAGACTTCAGTACGTCGCGTCGTCGCGTCATCACTGCATATTTTTCGATACACCATTTTATGAAACCAAAATTTTACTTCAAATTCATTTTATTCATAAGCGCGCTCAAGGGAGGGAGCTCAATGGGTTCGAGCCCTCCCTCCAAGCTCGGAAAGGAAATTTTTTTACTACAAGAATGTGAAAAAAGTGCATTCTTTGCTATTCAAATATGATTTTTCAAACATTTTCACCTTCGTTTCGCTCGGGCAATATTTTATCATTCTATTTCTTGAATCAACAATTCAACATACATAAATATCTCTCTAAATCTGATTTAGTATTCGATGAAATTCTGCCTTTGAGAAGCAATGAAACGATTTTCATTGAAAAATTACTGATTTTCAGTTAAGTTCATTTCACTGATTCAAGCAGATTAATTTTACTAATTCAGATTTCAGGAGTTCATTGATAGTTTGTTCCAAAAAATTCCGCAATTTTCCAATTTTTCTTTGCTCAAATCTGTTAATACCCCTGCCCGCATTTTTACTTGAATTCTCAGCCCCTCCCTTAAATTATTTCTAGGCGCGCTTATTAAAATTGGCAAATTTCAGTTTCAAAGTTGGAAAAATCGAGAACGCCCCCCCCCCCCAAGAAAAAATACTTCGCTACGCCACTATCGAGACTTCAAGTAAAATGACCACAAAACAGACCTGGGCATGATCTAGATCATTTGATCTTACGATCAAAGATCATTGTGTCAAAATGATCTTGATCTTGATCCAGATTATATTTTATTTTTTGATCTGATCTGATCTAGATCTTTTTTTTTTTAAATTGAAAAGATCATTTTCTAATTTTTGTATTTCCTCGTAATTCTGGGTAATTTCGTCTGTAATCTTGGTATATCTATTTTGTAATTTCCCAAAACCAATTTCTCCCCCTTGGCGTCAGGAACTGTGAAAAAATGCCTTCTTGGAGCATTAAAAATCAAATTTTCTCAAAGCTTCGCCCTCTCTTCGCTCGGGCATGAATGAAATCATAATTATATAAAATATTTGAATCAACTATGCAAAAAAGATATTCTAAGTCTCTGGTCTATACCCACTTTGCACCCTCCCAAAAAAAGCTTCTGTCATCACTGCTTGGATTTTTATTAGTAAGCACTTATGTAAGTTTTTTGTTCCAAAATTATATTTCCATCAAAGTTTTTTTCTTAAACATTCTATGCAAATTACATAAGAATTTTTCAACACCTGTGCGACTCCTTATATTCATAAAAATGATACAAAGTTCAAATTAGTGTTTTTATAGTAAAAGGATGGGGGGGGCGGGTAATTCAAAATTTTCAAATTTTTGATCTAATCTGATCTTAGATTATTTTGTAAATGATCTTACCCAGGTCTGCCACAAAAAGGGTGTTTACTGTTTATCGGTATTTTGAGCCCCTAAACACAAATCCGACGTTGGTTTTTCAATTTGGTCATGGGTCATTCCACGTCAGTTCGTACGCAAAGTGGTAGGGTGGGTCGGGAATTTTTTTCTATGTGGGTAAACCCCGATGAGAGATGACGAATGCCGCAAACCGCAGCTCTCAAAGTCTTTTTGGAGGGCTGCCACGAGCATTTAAAGTTTTGAGGTAAAGTTGGATATGGTAAAATTGGGACGTGGATAACTCGAAAACCATGATGGGTTGAAAGTTGAAACTTTTTCCAATGTGTAGAGCCTTTGAAGAGCTTTTCGACGATTTTTTGAAAATCGTTGTTGCCACTTTTTTTAATACGAAAAATTAGCTCTAAAAGTAGAAAAATGACATTTCCTTATGACGTCAATCGCCAAAAATTCTGAAAAAAATCTGTAAAGTACAACTTTACATGCTGATTAATATATTAAAAAATTTAGGTGACGTTATTTCGTATTTTCGAGAAAAAAAAATCCAAAGTTTGGAAGAAAATACAATTTTCTTTTTCAAAGGTCAAAATTGTGTAAATTGATTATTTTTTTTTGTTAATTTTACACCATATTCGAAGAAAAGGTCGGTAAAAGCATTTTAACTCCATTCAACACCCGTTAATATGTGTGAAAATGCAGAGTTATTAAATGTTAACTTCAAAAGTTGGAAAAAAAAAACATTTTGGTATCAGGCGGTGCTGGTGTGATCCAGGGGTAACCAAATGAGAAATTCTGATAGATACCAAATTTTTTTTTTTCAATTTTTGAAGTTAACATTTAATAACTCTGCATTTTCACACATATTAACGGGCGTTGAATGGAGTTAAAATGCTTTTACCGACTTTTTCTTTGAATATGGTGTAAAATTAACAAAAAAAATAATCAATTTACACAATTTTGACCTTTGAAAAAGAAAATTGTATTTTCTTCCAATCTTTGGAATTTTTTTCTCGAAAATACGAAATAACATCACCTAAATTTTTTAATATATTAATCAGCATGTAAAGTTGTACTTTACAGATTTTTTTCAGAATTTTTGGCGATTGACGTCATAAGGAAATGTCATTTTTCTACTTTTAGAGCTAATTTTTCGTATTAAAAAAAGTGGCAACAACGATTTTCAAAAAATCGTCGAAAAGCTCTTCAAAGGCCCTACACATTGGGAAAAGTTTCAACTTTCAACCCATCATGGTTTTCGAGTTATCCACGTCCCAATTTCACCATATCCAACTTTACCTCAAAACTTTAAATGCTCGTGGCAACCCTCCAAAAAGACTTTAGAGAGCTGCGGTTTGCGGCATTCGTCATCTCTCATCGAGGTTTACCCGCATAAAAAAAATGAAAAAAATTTCCGACCCACCCTACCACTTTGCGTACGAACTGACGTGGAATGGCCCTGATTTCTTTCCGTAAAAAACGCACAAATATGCTAAAATAACAACATTTTTACACAGTTTTTCGCGATTTTCGGCCTTTGCGACATCGAAATCGCCAAAAGTGAATACGTGAGGTGAATCTGCGTTAAAAAAACATGTTTTTGATATTTTTCATAAAATAGCCAAACTTTGCTATCCGGGCTCTTTTTGCAGTTGAAAATTTCAAATGGCCAAAATCTCATGAAGGGTTGCACCAAAATTGAAAAATTTATCATGTAACTTTGTGTCAAAGATCAGAAAATTTCCTACACTTCCGTTGAAATTAAAAATGCTTGAAAATAATGCAATAAAATGGCCATAGCACCGAAAGGGAAGGGGTGGAGGAGGTCAAAAAATTTTCCAGAATTTTTTTACATCAAATGACATCATTTGAGAAGGGGTTAGTTCGAGAATCGGAGTGGGGGCCAAATTCATCCCTTACCCGGCCAAACCCATCATAATTTTTTTTCAGACATTGGACGACGGTTTTATATGAAAAAATCGTAACACTAGTCAACTCACCTGAGTCTTTTCCATCACAGCTATCTTCTTTGATTTCAACCTTCTCAATGGATGGCTTCGTAGTATAGTACCTCAGAGGCGAATTATTGGCCGATACGGGATACCTCTGCGGAGAATGTTGAGCCGGAGATCTCGGATGCAAACCACCACCAGGCGAATTTTTCAACAACAACGACGAAGAAATATTTTTTGGTAAATAGTGCAATGGGCAGTAAACTCTATTTGTCGATGAATTATTGCTTCCGGACCTCGATGAAGTGCTAGATTCTTCGCCAAGTACGCCGGATGGGTCTCCGACATACTGACGAATCGTTATTGTAGAATGTTCGGCGGCTTGCGCGGAGGCCGACGATTTAGGTCGGTTCGCCGATAGGGTAAAATTATTGTCGACATTTTCAAATATTTTGGTAGACAAACTAAGATAATTTGACTGGTTAACCGAGCATAGCCCTTTTGATTCTGGATCGATGCTGTACTTGAGGAGTAGTTTGACTACGTCCACAGCATCGTACTCGACTGCTACGTGCAAAGCGTTGGTGTATATGGCCGGTGACACCTCGCCGGATGACAGGTCAGTCGAGATCTGCGACGAAGACGACAGCGACGACGATGATGACGAGCTTGACGAATAGTTATATACAACGGAATTAATTTTCTTCCTATCAGTCCTACGACATACAAATCGTCTCGATTAGCGACAGATCTATTCCGGATACGAGCAGAAATTCACAAAGCAATTATTTACGTTCGCTTCGTCGCACAACAAAGATTAAGAGTTTTGATTCGAAACGAACGATTTCAGCTATTGGAGGAAACGCGACAGTACGAGAAAAAAAAACCTGAAGCGAATTTAACGCTTTAGTTAATGGAGCTACGTCTACGGCGGGTGTCGATTCTGCAATTTATTCTACGCTCTACGCAATAATCGTCTACTTACTTCTCTGTTTCACTTGAAAGCAATGGGGTAGTTTCTTGTCCTTGATTTTCATTTTCCACCAACGGTTTCCTATCTTGCGGTTCTTTTAACTGGAAAATACACGCGCAATTCGATTATTTCACTTTTGTGAATATACCCGATAAATTCATTAGCTACAGTTCGAGCCCGATATTTCGGTCGTAATTTTATTCTCCGTGATTGCTTGTCTTTGCCTTCGCGTTTTTTTTTGTCACCCAAAAAAAAATTTCCATCTGTTGTAAAAACCACCTTGAAGCACTTTATTTTTTTATTCGAACGTAGAATTCGAATCGAGAAGTTAATAAAGATTTTCTCAAATTGAAAAGGTCTATGCCTGCAGGGTGATTTTTCTACAATCTGATTCCTTCGGGTTAAATGTTAGGTAACATGTTACTTCACAACATTTGGATTGAGGATATTTATCCAAAAACGAGGAAAATTATAAATAGTCCACAAAATTGCAAAAAAATTAATTTAGTAGTAAATGTTCAGTCAAAAGAGCTAACTAGCTGAGATTTTCAACTTTTCACAGGATTTACGGCAAACTGGTTATGTGATTTTATCAGCAGCAGAATAATGAAGTAGCATAATCCTGATTTTGAAGGTAATCTATACGAGTTCAATTCATTGAGAAAAAAATGGAAATTCAGATCAGGAAACAAGTTCAACGTCGTCATATTTTATCGAATAGAAAAATTCAGTTCAACAGATGAAATATTTTTTGCTTTGATTTGCTAAAGAATGTGAAGCTGCCTTGACCTTGAAAAAAATTCACATTCAAGAGCGAAACCGAGCATTTCTCAATTTTCACACTAGTAGCTCCTAAATCATTTTGACGCAAATGGGATTTCGACGGCCCGATTCCAATTCTGTTCAAATTTTTTCAACGCTAAATTTTGACAAGGATGTGTCTTCGAGCTTTGGGGTAAAATTTAAAAGTAGGTATAGCGTTTTTGTGTACCGTAATGTAGCGTTTTTAGATGAAGACTAAATAACATTAAGTCAGACTAGAAAAAATTAAATAATTAAAAAAATAAAGTTCATCGACATTTTAATAAAAAAGGTATAAAATAGGGTAATTTTTGAGAAAAAATGTTCTTAATATCTTTAAAAAAATAAGAAAAAAAAGTGGAAAAAGTATTTTAAAATGTTGAAAAAATAAGAAAAAATTGAAAAAGTGATGACGGCGCGGCGTGTCTATATTGCATCATCTCTAAATACATTTGAACATATCCATGATCTATCAAGGTTTTTATTTTTTAGCCGGACAAAAAAAGAACATTAATTTTTTTACAATTTCTTCAATTCAAAATTTCTCCAAGTATCCAATATCAAAATTTTCACAATGGTAAAATTTTTCTTAACTTCAATCTTCTCAAAATTTGTGCAATTTTGAATTTTAAAACTTTTTTTCAATTTCATATTTAAAAAAAATTTTCTTATTATTCAGTTGGAAGAAATTTTGAAAAAATGAATAAGTTGAAAAAAATCTAAAATTCAGAGTAGAAAAAAAATGTTGGAAAACATTTTCGAGTTGAAAGGAATTTTATAAAAGAAGTTGAAACCCCCTTTTAAAAAATCAAAGTTGGAAAAAGTCGAGAAAATTAAAATTAAAATAATTTTATGATAGGAAAAAATTTCAAAATTGGAAAAAAATTGACTGCAATATTTCAACAACTGGAAAAAATTTAGTTTTATGAGTAGAAAAGTTGAGAATTCGGATTCAATAATTTTTTTGGTGAGTATTAAAAATTTTTTACCTTCAAATTTTTTCAACTTTATATTTTTTAAAATGTTTTCCAACCCTGAATTTGTTTCGAATAATTTTATAATTTTTTTCAACTAAGAGGGAAATTTTCCAATTGAAAATTTATTAAATTTTTTCCAACTTTGCTTCAACTTCGTGTTTTTTAAAATTTCTTCCAACTCGATAAGTAAATGATTTTTAAAAAAATTTAAAAAGTAGGCAATAAAAATATGAATTGGAGAAAATTGAAAAAAATCAAAGCTTGATAAATTTAGAAGGAATTTATTTAAATTTAGAAGAAATGTTACTGAAGAAAAATTTTAAAATTGGATACAGCTTTGGAAAAAAATACAATTAAAAAAATTGAAAAAATTGAACGAGCTTGAAAAAATTTGAACCTATATTTTGAACTCGGTTCGTCGAAATTTTGCGTCTAAATAATTCAGGAACTAGTAAATTTTCAATCGACTTCAGTGCTTCGACGAAATACCAAAACCTAGCCAATAATCTGAAATAATAAACCAATATTTGTTCAACTTACTTGAAATTTACCACGATGTTCGATTAAAAAGTGTTTAACTTTGACAACGTCGTTTTCTTTGATAGCTTTCTCTAATACAAAAGCATCAACCGTTGTATCTTCAGATGTACTGCGACTGCAATAAAAAAAAATACATAGATTTACTTACCTAAATCCGGAATAATTTTGTAAATATATTACATAGACAAAATACCTCGCGAAGGAAAAAAATTCAAGCATAGAAGCGAAACAATTTTCTATTTCGCCCGATTTCATGACAACTCGTCGTTCGAGATTGTCGCATAAACAAAAAGTTTTCTTTTTTCCTAAAACTTGGAACTTTTGGAGAATTTCATAAACGAGGGCAATCTTGTGCGACACATTTCATGCTCGAATATGTTTCGCGTTTCGGGAGGGAAAAATCTCTTAACGGCTCTATCGCCGGTGATCAATAAGATAGCAAGATATAGCGGCTTGGTTCGAAATGAAAACAAAACTTTTTGTCAAATCGCTCAGGAATTGAAGTACAAAACTGCGAAGAAAATTATTCGCGCCGAAACAAGATTAGTTGAAGTTGTGCATATTGAAACTAATTTATAAATCTTTCTAACCTTTTTATTCGTGTTTTGTTGTTGGAATAAAACGTGGGACCAATTTTTTTCCGAATGAGAAGGTCCTTGAAATTTTTTCAGCGCAGTGACAGAAGATAAATTTGCATCGAAATATACACGTGTTGGAAAAATAAGGATGGCATGTAATGAACAGTAATTTTGGCGTTTATCGGATTCAAGGTAGAGTCCATGTACTTTAGGGTGGATCGAAAAAAAAAACATATCTTGGATTTTGACCAAATTTGGTGGGGTGGTTTACTTTGAGTGGGAGACTTCACAAAAAAATTTTGAGCCCCCGAGGGGCAAGGGGAAGGGAGCAGAAGGTGCTCAAAGTGCACCTCCTTTTGAAAAAAACGCGTTTTTTAGCCAATCAAAATTATGTGAGAAGTTTTCGTAAAACTTAAAAGGTGCGATTTGAGTTTCTACATCTCCCTAAACAATCGCCATCCTTCTCTGATCAAAACTCTGACTGTTACCAAGGGGTTGAAAAGTTGCAGATTGCAATATTTCAATTACATGAAATTATCATTAAGCTGGAATGATTTTTTTTTTCATCGAGTAAGTGAACAAAAATTTGTTTCTACCACTGAAAGTGAATTTTGAAAATAAAAATAAAAATTTTATACACCAGTGCAGACAATAGCAAATTATAAAATTTTAAAATACGGAATTTATATCGACTTTGAATTGATGTTTTTTTCGCCTGAAAATATTATGTATTTTTTTTCAATCACTGAAATATTTCGAAAATTTTGTATGCCAGTGCAGCCAGTTACAAATCATGATATGCTACACTATGGAATTTACGTTGACCTCGAATTAATTTTTTTACCGTTTGAAAAATACACAATAATTTTGTTTTCAATCATCAGAAATTAAAAATTTTGAAAATTTTTCTTTTGAAAATTTTGTACGTCAGTGCAGCCAGTTGCTAATTGTGATATTCTGATATTATGAACTCGAATCCATTATTTTTTCGTCAAGTGATTGTGATTGAACCAATTTTTTCACCCAATCAATAGAAGTACGTTTCGAATTTGAAGACATCGAAACATCACAATTAGCAACTGGCTGCACTGACGTACAAAATTTTTAAAGAAAAATTAGAAATTTTTTATTTCTGATGATTGAAAATAAAATTATTGTGTATTTTTCAAACGATAAAAAAATAAATTCGAGGTCAACGTAAACTCCATAGTGTAGCATGACACGATTTGTGCCTGGTTGCACTGACATACAAAATTTTCGAAGAAAATTTTCAAAATCTACTTTCAGTGTTGAAAAAAAAAACACATAATATTTTCAGGCGAAAAAATAATCACTTCAAAGTCGATATAAATTCTGTATTTTGATATTTAATGATTTGCTGTTGGCTGCACTGGTGGACAAAATTTTCAATTTTTTTTCAAAATTCACTTTCAGTGATTGAAAAAATTTTTGTTCACTTACTGGATGAAAAAAAAATCATTCCAGCTTGGTGATAATTTCATGTAAGCATCTTTTAAGTCCTACGAAAGCTTCTCACACAATTTTGATTGGCTAAAACACGCAAAAAACAGCGGTTTTTTTCAAAAGGAGGTGCACTTTGAGCACCTCCTGCTCCCCTCCCCTTGCCCCTCGGGGCTCAAAATTTTTTTGTGAAGGCTCCCACTCAAAGTAAACCATCCAACCAAATTTGGTCAAAATCCAAGATGTTTTTTTTTTTTCGATCCACCCTAATGTACTTAGCTACTTACGAACTCGTAAATAAAACCTAAAATTCCAATCGAACGTATAGCAAAAATTAAATTGATTTTTCTAAAAATTTCAAGTTTTCCTTTTTCTTGATTTATATTTTGAGATACCTATTCGAAACATTATACTTATATGTCTCATATTTTAAGACATAGGTACCTACCTAGGCATATTTTGTATGAAGAAATTTTTTTCTGTTCAAAGACGAACTGAAGTGACATGGGGAATGGGGTAACAATTTTTTTGATTGAAATCCAATTCCACCTAATTTTTTTCGGCCTCAAAGTATGATTTTTTATTTTTCAGATTTTCCTTTTTTTTGGCTCTTCTAAACAATGGTCATCAAATTTAAATGATTTTCTGTCTCGATGAATCTAATTTTTCTCTATACTAAAACTGCAATTTAGTCATTTCCGAAGCAAATCCAGCTATATTCTCTTTGAAATGAACCCCTCCTTTCCTCCTTCCCTTAATACTACCATATCAGAGCTACTCAAATCGAAATCCAATCATATATTTGTACATACCTGTTAGATTGCTCTGAAAATTTCGACGGACTACCCACGTCGCGTTGGTATGGAAATAGTACTTTCTGACATTTCACAACGCTCTGGTTATCATTACGATCATCCTGAAACGCATATGAAATTTCACTGTCACGAGACTCGACGTCAAAAAAAATTCATACAACAAAGCGAGCGCTTCGCTTTGCTTGTACATCATTCAAGAACGCATCGTATTTACAATAACCGCATCCAAGTGCGCTCTAACCCCCTAAGGATTGCTTAAAACAGTCGCCTAATATCCATCTTACATCGTTCTGTTGGTGAAAGACTAATCGCGAAATCTTTCACAAACTCGTTTCAAAAGCATCGTCAAACCAAACGAACACGCTTTTACCAAACAATACCAAACAATTTGTATTTCACAAAAAAGAGAGAAAAATACCACCACAGAATCTTATCTTCAAAATGGGTCAATAGTCCAATAAACTTATCGGGCAGAGGGGGAGAATGTTACCAGAAAACAAAATCATTTTCAAAAGAATCGCGTTACAGTAAAATAAAAAAATTTCTAAATAAGCACCAAAAGATACCAATCCTATTAACGTTTTAATTCGAATTCCGCAAAAACCTATCTTTTGGTGGTCTCTTTTTCAGATTTTTATTTCGCTGAAATCGAATCCATTTAGCGAATCTAGCCGTGCAAAAATTCTGCGAACAACACCAAAAATAAGACACAAGCTGAAATATAAAGAGAAAAAAGTGAACGTGATTTGAACTCTAATGTGTTACAAATTGTAAAAGAATTTCTCTCGTAGATAGTACGTATACATTAAAAGAGCAACCGTTCAAATAAAATGTCTACATTCGTTTAGAACGAATAAGGTCGGATGACGATTCTATGAATTTTACAAATAGTCCAATCGTCTTTGATTTTTACCTTATTATCTAATTTAGTCATAATTTACTGAATAAATTTCACATCAAGGGAAGAGATTCCCAGAAGATATTCCGATCGATCGAAATCTACTAAATTAGTTTTTTGACTTTGATATGACCTAAGGATTTATAATAGAACGTTGTTATAACAATTCCATGTTTCATACTCACGTTACCATTTTCTCTTTATTCTAGTCCCAACGCAAATTCCTTGTAGAATTAATGCACTCAATTTTACCAACTCGTATGAAGAATTTTTAATTTAAAAATAAAAAATGAAAAAATACATTCGTGTAGGTAGCTCTTCACACCCTTCTTACGAATAGTGAACATATAATCCACAAAATCTGTACATGCGAAATTTTCCAACACCTTGGCTTCAATAACTGCATTTCAAAATCAACTTTTCGTAAATATTTATGCAAATACCTCAAATATTTACAACATGGAAATTTATAAGCACTTCGCCTCCAAATACATAGTGCTATCTATGAGAGCATGATTGTCCATTTCAGTGGGCAAATTTTCATACATCAGGACATTAGAGTGAATCGGAAAAAAGTGTATTGGATGTTTAAAAAAAATAGTGAATTACGTACATAGTTTACTCTGAGTGAGAGACGTCCCAAAAAAATTCTAGACCCCCAGGCCAAAGGGGGACGGAGCTAAGAGACCTCACAGTAGGGTAATTTTTGAGTAAAAAACAGGCTTTAATCCATTTTTGGGTAGTTCCACTTGCTGGGAATCTTGGTCATTCTCCCCCTCCCTCCTGAAAATGTCCGATTTGAGTTTCTCCATTGAACATGAAATGGGATCCCACTTTTTGCCCTGAATACGGGGATTGAGAAGTTGCAGATATGAATTTGAAGATTTGTTGATTTTTACCAAATTTAAATTGCTCACTCAAACACCTTAAAATAGAGACAAAAAATTCAGTGGCGCAAATTAAAATACGGCTGGAATTATAGTCGGAATTATAGTCTAGTAATTTCAAGACCCCCCCCCCAAAAAAAAATCTCAATTTTTTCGCGTTTATGTTCATAAGAGTCCAATAAACAACACCCTGAATTCCCCAACCCAGGAACCCTCCTCAACTCCTCGGGAAGGGGTAAATTCTTGCTGAACCCCGGTTTTACGTGAATACTGAATATCTATAAGTTTCATTATTGGAAAACGTGTAATTTTCTATCAGAAAAAGTCATTTTTTTCAAAAACCCTCAGGAGAGCTCGGGGGCTCGGGCCCCCCTTAAGTTTGGAAAGGAGATTTTTTTTATCACAAAAATGTGAAAAAAATGAACTTTTTTGCTCTTGAAACATGATTTTTCAAAAAAAATTTCGCCCACGCTTCGCTTTGGCAGTATTTCAGTCTTTTTTTTAAATTCGTGATTTTTCACTGATCATTCGGTCAAAAATCACTGATTCTCAATCAATTCCCAGTTTATCAGAATACATCAATAATTTTGACTGAAAAATCAGGGGAAAATGAAAGAAATTCCGTAATTTTTTAATTTTACTTGGCTCAAATCCGTTTATGAATTATCAACCTACTGAAAATCCCCTGACTACGCAAGCGCCACTGAAATAACAAGTTACTGAAATTTTTCATTGAAATTTCACCCCCTCCTCCTATTTTTTCCGAATTTTGAGCCCCTCCCGTAAATGATTTCTGGATGCGTTTATGCTTCTTTGACCAAAAATTAAGGATAAAAAACGTCTATTTTTCAAACATTTACAGTATTTTTTGAAATAATCGAAACTACATACGAAGCTCCGCAATGAGTATGTAGTCATTTTTTACATACACTAGTGGGGCATTCCAAAAAAAGGTTACAGCAAAAATTTCAGTCCCTCATAAGGCTTCAAAAAATACTGTAAATGTTGGAAAAATAGGTATTTTCATCCTTAATTCTTAACCAAAAAAGTGAAGGATTTTGAAAAAAAATGAACCCTTCTGATAGGAAATTACCCGTAGAACATTACGGTTCATAACCATTTTCCAAATTTGAGGCGTTTTGAAAAAAATATTCACGAAAAACCGGTTTCCAGCTAGCATTTATCCCTCCCCTGGGGGTTGCGGAGGTTTCTTGGGATGAACATTTTAGTATGTTGTTTGGTGAACCATTATGGACATAAAACGCGAAAAAAATCAGGATTGAATGGGGTGGTGGTGGTTGTACATTTTTTCTCTTATTTGCCTGGAGTATTGGTAGTATTGGTGCCATGAAAATATTTTAAAATAAGAGGAGTATCAACTTACAGTGCAATTATTCAAGGGTATCCCAACCTATTCGAGAGCTCGAAAATAGGGTATCTACCAACCTTCAGCTTTTTCACGTACTTTTGTTTTAAACTTTTTTCCAGGAAAATTTTCTGTCAAAAAAATTAATTTGAACTGAAGTTACGAATTTCGGAAAATTGTGTTTAATTGTTCAAATAGGTCTCCAATATGAATAATTTGCGGTGCTGAAATTCATATGAACCATTTTTATGGGCTTTTCTCCAGTGCTGAAGAATTTCAAAATTTTCTGGAGACTTTCGAACGTCTTGAAACCACTTTCAATCGATTTGAGATGTCGAAATTGGAGTACCTTTTTAGGGTGAAGCGAAAAAAAAACATATATTGGATTTTGACCAAATTTGGTGGGGTGGTTTAATTTGAGTGGGATGCTTCACAAACAAATTTTAAGCCCCGAGGGGCAAGGGGAAGGGAGCAGGAGGTGCTCAAAGTGCACCTCCTTTTGAAAAAAACGCTGTTTTTTGCGTTTTTTAGCCAATCAAAATTATGTGAGATGTCTTCGTAGGACTTAAAAGATGCGATTTGAGTTTCTACATCTCCCTAAACAATCGCCATCCTTCTCCGATCAAAACTCAGACCGCTAGGTACCAGGAGGTTGAAAAGTTGCAGATTGCAATATTCCAATAATATGAAATTTTTACTAAGCTGGAATGATTTTTTCTTTCATCGAGTAATTGGACAAACAATTTTTTTAAACCACTTTCGAAAAAAAAATTAAAAATTTTATACACCAGTGCAGCCAGCAGCAAATTATAAAATTCCAAAATATGGAATTTATATCGACTTTGAAGTGATTATTTCTTCGCCTGAAAATATTATGTATTTTTTTTTTCAGTATGTTTCGGATTTTTTTTGGAAAATTTTGTATGTCAGTGCAGCCAGTTACAAATCGTGACGTGCTAGGTACACTATGGAATTTACGTTAAACTCAAATTATTATTCGAGGTCAACATAAATTCCATAGTGTAGCATGTCACGATTGGTACCTGGCTGCACTAACATACAAAATTTTCCGAAATATACTTCTAGTGATTGAAAAAAAAATACATATCTAATATTTTCAGGCGAAAAAATATTCAACTCAAAGTCGATATAAATTCCGTATTTTGGAATTTTATGATTTGCTGTTGGCTGCACTGGTGTTTAAAATTTTAAAGAAAATTTTCAATTTTTTTTCAAAATTCACTTTTGGTGGTTGAAAAAAAAATATTTTGCAAAGCGATGCTGGAGTAATTTTGAGATTTCGAAAATTCGCCAAAATTTGAGAAATGAACTTCAACACTTGAAATTTTGAAAATAGGGGTTTTCATGATGATGGATAAATGTAGGCAACTTTTCATGCATTTTGGCACAATATATCACATATTTCTTATTTTGAAGGAGCAATTTCGAGATTTTGACTCAATAATCAATTTTAAGGGTTTCATAGGCAATTTTTCGTACATACATATTCAAAATTTTATTCCCGACGGAGAATCTGCATAGGAAAGTTTTCAAATACTTTTTCTCGACTATGTGCGCAAATACAAAAATATTACTTTCCATACCCTTTTTATACGAAAAATCACCAAGGTAGCTTGAAATTCAAAGGGGTAATTTCGCAAACCTTAGCTGGGTATATTAACTTTTAATTAAAGGTATATGGTATTTTTTCGTTTGGGAATTACAATTTCCAACTAGTTCCATTAGATAATAGCTGTTTCAATTACGAAATCGTTTTTTATATAAAAAATTGTCACGACATTTTTCTGTTTAGCTTCGACCAACGCAATCTATCGTGATTAAACCGACGACGACGACGAATTGTAGCCGGAGAAAAAGTGCGAGAAAACTCAATTCTGGTAATAACATTACATGGTGCGGATTAAACGTGTTACATATTTCATGCGCAATATAAGAATGGAATACCGAAAGGAAAACACATCAACGAAATGAACACGGACGTTAATTTTCTCTCAAAGGTTAAAGTAATATTTCTTCGGGGTTCCGAACGCATTTCTAATTTCCCCCCTCGATAACATTGCAGTATACATGTTACGAAGTCGTGTACGCCGAAATCGATACCGCAATTATTACGACAATAGATATAAAATATTGCCCGTTGTTTAACTAGTTAATTTACCGTGTTTTTTCTTCGCATCTAACACCTCGTAAATTACCACTCGGGGAGCCTAAATAAGACCTAATTCCCGCCGGCTTTTCCTCGTCCTTTCAAACTTTCCACATAAAATTATCGTCATCGGACAAAACTACACTTTGCGGAGGCAACAACGATAAGCGCCATATATCGTCGTCATAAATAAAACGTATTTGCACGTGTCACTAAATAAAATATGCGCAACTTATCGTTGAAAAATTTGAATAATCGTGGGTCATCTTGTCATAAAAATTGCCCAACTTGTTTCCTTATGCGAAGATACCCTTATCTGCGTTGTAATAGAATGTGATTCTTTACCTCAAATGTGGGTCTATGTGTACGAAAATTTGCCATATTTGAAACGTACCTACAGTAGATTTTTTCCATCCAAATGTATCGTCGTACGAGACCTGTGTCTTGAAACTTTACAATATCATTTGTTTACGCTGATTTATAGGTAACTCGCAATAAATCAGACTTTTCTCAACAGGTATTACTCGATGAAATTTATAGCCGAATAAATCTTCGATATTAACCATCAATGCCCCAATTATGGTTAAGTGAATAAAAACGTCGATATTTAAGACTTTGGAAAAAGTACACGCTCGCGTACAAAAAGACCTACGTTTAGAAAACCATAGCCACGTTGAATATTGAACGACATGATTCGATTAAACGTTATAAGGACAAAACGCTTTTTCAAAAAAACCTTTTAAAATCGTGTCGCTCCTCATTTCATAAAAATATACGTACATCTACCTACGTCGTCGTGAAACATTATTGACGTTTTTTTCATCCGAACGTATTTTCAATGTTATACCATGGTAAGTATGTTTTTTAATTTAATATAAACGAAGTAACGGACTGTTAAAAAGGTTCCAAAATTTAATAAACTTACGTCCACCTTCTAGAAAATTTCAATTTAAAAAAAAATTTGGATACGCTTTTACTTACAAATTTATCAACCTGAAATTATTTTTAAAATGCTATAATGAATAATAACACAAGTCAACACGATTTTTGTGTTTGGGTTCCGATTGCGAAATTTGGGTTGCTTTTATGTATCTAATGAAGGAAAAATAATTTTTTTGTCCAAAGTTTGCTTTGGGAGGTGGGGGAGCCAAAAATGTGATTTTTCAAGAACAATACACACGGATTTGAGAAAAATTTGAAAAAAATTGTTTTTTTTTGAACCAATCTTATAGAAAATTTTACGCTGAATCGAACGCCGCAAACCGCAGACTTCTATCTCTTTTAGAAAAAAAGTTACAACTAAAACTTCCCCGTTTTAAAAAAAAGGTTTTTTAATCGGCCCAAGGGGATTTCTGAAATCTAAGCGTCTAGACATTATAGGGACCAGCAAAAAAGAATTTAATTTCCTATCTAAGGCTCCAGATTCCACGTAGTCCTTGAATATCTCGAGAAATTTAATTTTGAGGCAAAAAATCTATAGGAAATAAGAACCAAAAAGTCTTACGAAAAATTATGTGGGTGCAATTAGGAGTTCCGACCTCCCCAACGCAACACTTTTGAGAATTGCTTCAAATTTTTTTTTTTCTCAATTGCCTTCCCAACTCAATGTAGAAACTTTAAACCTCTAATTCTGAAAACTACAAGGGAAAAATTTGTTTACTTTTTGGCAAAATTTTAAAATTTCCTACCTTTTTGGTACAATTTTGATGAGAACTTATTTTCAGAATCTCACTTTTCGAGAGAAGGGAAAAAACATTTAAAATTTAGAGTTTTCTATTAAAACTCATTTTTTCTACGAATAAAAGATAGATTTTTGAAAAATTTTATAAGATTGGTTGAAAGTAAAATTTTTTTAAATTTTTCTCGGTGGTTTGTTTTTTGCAATGCATTCCGCCCACCCCACCCTCCAAACTTTTAAAATTGCTCAATTCCAAAACTAAACAAAACATTTTCTACCTTTTTTGATGCTTACACAAACAAATTAAGCACTCCAAAAAATTTTAGGTAAGCAATATTCCCCTCCCAATCTCAAAAATCCGTTTCAACCCCCATCTCCGATATTTAGTTTAAGAAAAAAAAACGAATTTTTTTGCGGTGCATTTAGCAAAAACCCCACCTCAAAAAATAAATCTTTGGATTGTTCCATTTCAAAACAAAAGATCGTACATAATATTCTTTCTGTTTAATTTAAGGTTGGGTTTGACTAAAGACATTGCAATAAAAAACGAAAAAATCAAAAAGTTTTCCCACAAGTTCAACTGACCATGTAAATATCAAACTATAATTTTTGAAGTGGGTTGAAACAAAGATGTTTCAAAAAGAAATCGAAAATTTTTCAAATTGCAACCTTACATTCTCCCATTACAATACCAGTGAATTTCAAATTATTTTTTTTTTTGGTTCATTGAGTACAAAATGGACATTTTTGGACAAAACTAAATATTGTGAGTGAGGGGTGAAACGGAGGAGATGGGTAGGTGGAAAATGCATCCTTAAAATTTTTTGGAGTCCAAATTATTGTGGTGGTTTAGTTATCAAAATGTATAACGATGTTTGCTTATAGTTTGGATTGAGCAATTTTAAAAGTTTGAGTGGTTTTTGGCTGGAATGCATTGCAAAAAAAAATCAAAAAATCTCAAAAATTTGCTACCTTTCCCATTATACCATAAAAATATTTTCAAAATTTTGGTTCGTGAATACGAAATGGCATTTTAATAGAAACCGCATTTTTGCTGTTCTCCCAACGTAAAAATCTAAAAAATATCTTATATTGTACCAAGGGAGGACATGTTTGTCCAAAAAAGAAAAAAAGTATGTTTTTAGTTTCAAAATTAAGCGATTTATTTTCCAAGTGGTTTTGCTAGAAGGGGTGCAAAAAATCTGAAAAAAATTTTAAAAGTTGTCGCACTCGTCGTTGCCCACATAAATTAGAATTTTTGGTTCAATTTGGTTCCGAGATAGGATTTTTGACGAAATTCGGCATTTTTGGGGTGGGGTGAAGGGGAGTGAGGTGGGGGGTTTAAAATACGGCCTAAAAATTTTTTTTGGGGTCCCTAATAATGTTGGATGTTAGTTTCAAAAAGTCGTCTAAGGCCGATTAACTATTCTAAACCGGTGGGTACCCTTTCTTAAATTATGTGAAAAATAGGTTTTTATTCGGCCTTGACCTCACCAAAAAAGTGAGATTCTGAGTATTAAGGTTCTACGACATTAATGACCATGACGAAAGTTGTAGAAATTAAATTTCCTATCAGATGGGTGCATTCAGAATTTTTCCGAGAGGCGTAGTTTTTGAGGATATTTTCGAGTAAAGTTGAAAATTACTTGAGGCAATTGAGAAAAAAGAGAATGAAGCAATTTTTGGGCTTGTCAAAAAAGTGTTACAACGAAAAATTATGGAAGGTGACAAACCGTTAGGAGTTACACGACCTCCACAATTTTCGCTTGAAAGCTAACACCTTTTGACAGCCAAAATTGCTTCATTTCTACCTTTTTTTTATCAATTGCCTCAACTCATGTAGAAACTGTTACTCGAGAATAATCTCAAAAACTACGGCCTCCCGGAAAATCTGGGAATGCACTATCCGATAGGAAATTTAATTCTCTACAACTTTTGTCATGGTCATTATGATCGTAGAACGCTTAGATTTCTCAGAAATCTCAATTTTCGATGAGCAAGGTGAAAAAAATGCGATTTTTTCACATAATTTAGGAAAGTTTTAGCTGTAACTTTTTTCTAAACGAGATAGAAGAGATAGAGGTCTGCGGTTGGGAGCGTTCAATTCAGCGTAAAATTTTCTAAAAGATTGGTTCAAATAAATTTTTTTTTTCAAATTTTCTCAAATCGGTGTGTATTGTTTTTGAAAAATCACATTCCCCCCTCCCCATCCCCCAAGCAAACTTTGGAAACCACGAATGAGCATATTGGTGTATTTTGATGTCTAGAATCAGAATTTGGCCATGAGAACTGAAACACAGAACATTTTTTTTTTGACTTGTGTATTATCGATGCTTAAAAATTATCAAATTATAATCAATCCCACTTTCATAAAAATCGTCAATTTTGAAAAAGCGGGGTCAGTTCTTTCTTCTTGTTTGAAAAAACAATGCATAAATAATAATGCTCATTTCTGACCCAATCAACACGAACGAACGCGGTTTTCCAAAAAAAGCTACATCACACATTTGACGTTTGATATTTTATTTTGGGTTTTACCTTTGGCTTAGAAAAAAATTAAAATCTTAGAGGTCTCTGTAGCAGTGGATTTTGGCATACAACCCTTTCTCCCCTCCCAAAAAATCAATGCATTTCTTGAAAAAAACAGACCATTTTTTAAAGTGAAAAAAAATCGGAGCGCATGTATACTTCATAGTGGTTGTGTGTGAAAAACCAAATTTTAAGGTTTAAAGTTTTTCAAAAAATCAAAGACATCAAATTATTTTTTTGAAAAACGAAAAAACAAGAAATTTTCACCAAAAGAAAAAAATTAAAAACAAACTATAATTTTTCAGAAGCAATTAAGAATTAAAAAATGTTACCCCTCCCCAAAAAAAAATCAAACAATTTTTAGGAAAAAACTGAGTCCTAACGATCCCCTCACTCTAACTTAACCTAACCTAACGCGAGTGGCAATTTCAACTGTTAGGTTAGGTTGGGTTTGAGTTATGGTACGAAGAGGGTGGGATGGGCTGTTTGGATGTAAGTTATCGTAATAAAATAGCCGCATCCTTTATGGAATTGCGGAACCCGAAAAAAAAGAGTTGGTGAGGAGAGTGGGGGGATGTGACGGGGGATAGAAGTGGGGTGAGGGACGGACGGGGGTAAAAGGCGCGGGATCAGACGGTATCAGTCCAAACTTGAGGACCCCTAGCCCCGACTCTTTTTGGACTAAAAGGCTCAAATTTTTTCTGGTAGGTCCCACACTTAACGTGAACTACCTCACCAATTTTCATCCCAATGCAGGTTTTTTTTTGTTTTGTTCCATCCTAATGAACATATTTACTGAAATTTTCTTATTTTTTTTGAACCATTGAAAGTACTCCTATTTTGAAGACAGATTTGCCGATAAATTTTCATAGGAAATAAATTAATATTTGGACTGTCGAAAAACTTTCAGTTGTACGTCTTCATTTAGTAAATTTACACCTCATTAGTTATAATTATTGTAAAATAAAATTTTACTCATCAAACTCTGCCGATTTCAAGAAAAAAATACTTTTTCGTATCTACTGATCAATTTTTTGCCATTTTTCTCACTCTTCCTTATTCCTCGTCCTTCATTACTTGCATTACAGATTAAAGTAGGTACCTACATAAATATCATAAACAGTTATTTTTCATTAGGTAGGTACCTAAAAAAGAAGATAAATACCTAATTTGTCAATTTCTTTCAAATTTTTTGTTTCGTAATAAGTAAATCTGTTTTTAAAGATCCGAGGAAATTGTCGTATACATACAACACGTCGTAAGATTTAAGCATCATACGAAATCGTTTTGATTCATAAAAAAAATAACGTAAACACGGAAAACGAGCGAAAACAGTCAAAAATTCTTTTGAAAATTTACCTAACGACGCGTTAACACGATTTACTCAGTTTATTCAGCTTGCGTTAAATTTTATAAACGGCAACTAAATAAAATCCCGAAAGAAATAACCTAGCAGGTTATCGTACGTGGCTCAACACTTCCTATACTTTTTATCAACGCATTAAAACTCGAAGTGAAAAAAAATTCTCTAACCTTACGTTTACAACACCGAAAGTCTGCAGAAAAGAAGAAAAAAGAAACAGAGGTGAAAGTAATGTAAACAAACAACTTACAAAACTTCTACCACGAAGAACAACGTGACCCAAATCGTTCTGAACACCGAAAGGATATCGAACTTCGCACAAATTTGAAGAAGAAGATATCTTATTTGAAGAAGTTGATGGGCTAGCCGAAAAAGATGGCCACTGTCTCATAACTCCTGCATCCTCACGGGTACAATTACGTTATCTATTGCAAATTTGCACAGCTAGAATAGTATCTGCAACACATTAAAAACAATCTGATTAGCATCTCTGGCGTAATATTGCCTAACAATAATTTCAAGGGTGGGTGGAGGTAGGAGGGTCGTGGCGATTATGTAATAATCGCCGGATCGGTTACTTTGGTTTCCGGCTTCGTGCGGCGGCGGTGAGTTTCCATTTTAATATTAACCGAACATGAGATAGAATAGCAAATACCGCAGCCAGGATGCGAGATTCACCTGTCAATATCTATTATTGATATAATGGACATGGGTACTTTTTTCAAATTACGCTTCCCTTCTTTTAACAATTTTCTCGTTCGGTACATTAACGCGCGCATTCGGGTAATCAGTGTAACCGATTTATTTTCTTTTTTAATGCGTCTCCCCCTCGTCCCTGGGTATACTTCCTCCCAGCCACGTTTGATTGATTATCCTGGCATAGGTACGAATTTTTCTAAATGTTTATCAATTTACTCGCCTAGTTAGGTTTACCTTTTTGGCCGATATTTAACCGGCCGACATATGCCTACGCATCTTATTACACGTAACACTAGGTAACCTCGAATAAACCCGAAATATCTTAGAAAACACGGTTAAACAAAGTTCACGTCAAATTTAAAGTTGCGCCTACAACGGACACCAGCTAGATACCCTTATCGTAGAAATAGAGCCTACATTTGTAAAAGTAGGCAACCATTACGACTCTAATGTCACGTTGGTCGTCGCCCTATCATCAGATGGGCGTTTCTGTATACGTTTGGAATTTCAGGTAGGCAACTTTTACGACACGAACGTTATTTAAGTCGCCGAACCGAGATCTGTTGATTTTAGGGGGTAAAGTAGGCAGCTCTAATGACATGTGTTTTTCGATTGACGCACTTTTCGAAAGTTGATAGAAAATTTTCGACTAACGATAAATCAAGGACCAACGATAATAACCTTGAAATTCTAAAATGACATTGTGAAAAGAATATCGGCTGAAAAATACATTGATAGGTATAATTTTCCCACATGTTTGAATTTTTAAACGCTTTGGAGCATTGACGATAAATCGACGAGTGTGCGGAGGCAAATATAGAAACAATCGAAAAACTACAAAAATATAAAATCACCTTTTGTACACATCGACGAGCGTTGGGACTGTCACGCAGCATTTTTAAGCGATTTAACGTAGGGCAATATCTGTCCAGTCAATAAAGCGCATTTAGAGGGCAACCCCAAACATAAAAGGAACAGGATTTTTTGCTGAATATTATCGAAAATGGTCTCCTAATCAACTATTTCGACCCACTCACCAATATTGCTAACCCCTCCGTCGCAGATTCCCCCCCCCCCCACCAATCAAAAAATCATGTGACTTTTATATTATTTTCTTTGCAATTTTTTTTTGTCATATTTTTATTACTTCTCGAAAATTATTATAATTACTTATCAAGTTGAATAAAATTTTGAAAAATATATGAAGTTGATTTTTTTTTCAATTCAAAGTTGGAAAAAAATTTTATGAAATTTTCAATCGGAAAATTTTTATGATTGAAAACAAAACGAAGAAAAATTTTCAAATTATTGGAAACAATTTTCAAGTTGGAAGAAAATTTAAAAATATGAAATCAAAAAAAAAATTGAAGAAAATAAAGTTTAAAAAATTTTTAATATTAAAATTTTTTCATTTTCAAATTTTTTCACAGTAAAATTTTTTGTAATTTGAATTTGTCCAAAATTTTTTCCAATTTTTTAAAAAAATAAGAAAAAAAAATCAAATGTATTGACATTTTAATTCGCACTTGACACCGAATGAGTCACCATCTGTGGGGAAAACGCTGAACTAAACGAAAACCTGATAAAAATTTTTTGCGGGTATCCTTATGGGGAAATTACGATTTTAAAAAATTAATTAAAAATCGAGGAATAAACGTGAAGTGTCGATGTTTGTCTTAAATAAAAGAGCAATTCTTCCTCTTTTGGGGAATATTTTCTTTTCTCATTTACGAGACATATTATTTTTTACGAGAATGTAGGTATTCGCAATAAGCGCTCTTTTTTCACAATTTTTACTAAGGGCGTCTCGAAATTATCATGAACTGGTTTAAAATTTTTAACAAATTATTCTTGCTTTGAGGGCGATAAAATTACGAAGAATTTCCCCAACCCTCAAGGAGTCCACCGAGGGGGTTAAAATTTTTCCAAAAAACAAAAAATACTGCACTCACTAAATTTGAATCAGTCAAATTGACTGATTTAAATCCAAAAATAAAAACTTTGAATAATTGGTCTTACTATAAAAAAGAACTTCGGGTTCTTGGTGACAGCTGGGATGAAAAATTTCGCGATGAAAAAAACATGATATCAAATTTCGGTTTTCACACAATCTACGTAATCTTCAAAATTCGAGAAAAAATAGAAAAAAGTAAAAAAGTTGGTGTTTGATGCATTAATTTAGTTCTACGGACATTCAAAAATGATGAAATTCAATTCTTATGATTTTTGAAGCTGAGAAATTAATTTTCTGCAGCATTCACAAATACCCATCAAATTTTTCAGGTGTGGGGTAATTGTAAACACGTGTTATTTAAATGGGATTCACAAATTTAAACACAAAATATCATTTTTTTTTGGTTTTTATTTTTATTTTTATTTTTTTCACAAGTTAGTTTTTCCACACGTTTAAATATTTAATCTGTATAATTTTTTTCCAAATTATGCAAAAAAACCCCATGTCACTGTAAAATCAGTAAAAAAATTTATTGATTCAATCAGTGAATTTTCATTGTTGAATCAGTAAATTTTGACTGATTTCAATCAGTCAAATAATTTTTACCGATTGGCAGTAGAATGTCACTGATTAACTGGGGAATCCGTGGAATTTGACTGATAATCAGTGACATGATTCAGACTATTTTATCAGTCAATTTTGACATTTTTGGCTGATTCAGATTTAGAGAGTATGACGTATCATTTGTTATGACTCTGAAGGTGCTGATTCCAAATTTTGACTCAGTTTTTCAATTTGAGCCCTTAGCACCTATCCCTTTGCTCCCAAATTTGGGTCAAAATTTTAGAAAAATGTCAACATTATCTCGTGACATATCGTTTGTAATGTTGTCGAGGGCACTGAGTTCAAATTTCAACTCAGTTTTAAAATTCAACACTCTCAGCCCCCCCAACCCTATAATTTAGGGCAGAGTGAGAGGATACGAGCGTATGGTAGCTAAAGGAGGGTCAAGACCCGAACTGGATCGTATGAGGAAAGTCTAATCTTAAAACTAAGTCGGAAATTGAACTTAGCACCCTCGAAAACATTACAAAGGATATATCATAAGGTGATGTTCACTTTTTTTAAAAATTTTGATCCAGGGTAGATACATATGTTCTGCAAAATAAGAAATATTCTAAAAAATGAAAAAAGAACTGGAAAAAGTGTTTTAAAATGTTGAAAAAATATAAAATAAATGGGGGAAAAATTAAATACATTGACATTCTTATAGAAATTTATGAAGTATTGTCTCTTTACACGTTATGCGCCATGCCAATTAGCAACATTGTCTCATCTCTAAAGTAAATAAATTTAAACATATCCATGGTCTATGGTTTTTACCTTAAAAAAAAGTGCGTTAATTTTACGTAATTTTTTTCAACTTTGAATTTAAAGAAAAAAATGTTTATTTTATAAAATTTCTTCCAACTCAACAATTGGAAGAAATTGTAAAAATAATGAAATTGAAAAAATCAAAATTGGAAAAATTTTGAGAAAATTGAAAGCATTTGAGGATGAGATGAATTTTAGGATGATTATTAGGATGAATTTTCATCTCAAAAATCATCCCATGATTTTTCCGAGCTTTTGAGGCTGGGATGTTTATTGGATTGAATTTTCATTCCAGAAATCGTCCCATGATTTTTCTAAGCGTTTGAGGCTGGAATGATTATTGGAATGAATTTTCATCCTAAAAATCATCCCACGATTTTTCCGAGCTGTTGTGACTGAGATGTTTGTTGGAATGAATTTTCATCCCAAAAATCATCCCACGATTTTTCCGAGCATTATGGAAAAATAGACTGTAATCAAAATAAAATTATTCGGTTATGGTATACAATGATAAAATTTTAAACATAGGTTACGGTTTCGGTTACGATTCTCATTCTTGACACCGGGACAGATTCTCTTGATTTTTAATCTAATGAAATAATATTAATGAAACATTCAAAGGTACCTACTACTGTGCGAATAACCCTACCGTTATAAATCCAGTCAATGGCAATTGCCTATGCTGAGAATTCACCTCGGATCGATAACCTGGTTCTCTCTTTGGCAGAGTACGCCTTAGATTAGAATCTTAATGGTGATTGATATTGCGATCATATACAAAATTAATCTCCATTTTGAATAAATAAAACGGATTTATTTTTAATCGTCGAAGTAAAAGCGTACATAACGATTTACTACCCCTGCCCTAAAAACTTCACCCAGTCGATAGTAAAATTTACATTTAATCGTAGATAGTTTACTTATCTCTCTCACACCGACGCCAAAATTGCCATACCCCTTTTTTACCGGTGCTCAAAAAACATACGGTATATCCTCGCGAAACGAAGGCAACAACGTACACCGACGAAGAAAATTGGCTAAGACGTGTCAACGACGAGAACACGTATGTTTCATATCTGTCTACCGGCTAAGTTGGCTTGCTCATACCAGCCTTTGTAAGATCTCAGCGAGCTTCTCGGTTAATTAAATTTTCGTTCGCAGAAACAGATTATTTTCATATCAAATACACGCCCAACCTTTTCCACCGCTTGAGCTATTAAATAGCCGCGTCATCGTAGTCGTCCTATCGGATCAGCCGAGCACGCAAAGAATCAAAGACCTCTAGGGTTTCGAGCCACGATTTTCTACACCAATACTACCTCATTCTACGAACCAATTTCGTCCTCTTCTTCGCTTTCCTCTGGTTATCCGTCTTTGTTGGCTGCTCTCGTGCTCTCGGTCTGGCTCGTTGTAACAGTGGTCTCGTGTAATCATCATTATGCACGACCAAGATTTCACCTTTAACGAAATGTGACAGATATTCGATAATGTATTATGCGATATTTGCTTAACCGAAACCGAACTGAGCCTTTCATTTTGCTCAAACCCTCTCTCTCCAAGTCCCTTTGAAACTTCCCTGTGAAAGTCATTTTCAATTTGAATATACTAGTTTCCGTTATCTTTACCAGTATGTACATCTAAGACAATTGTTGGCATTAGACAAGAGAAACTTTTTGTCGACAACAAAGTTTACATTCCAGGCTGTCTAAAAGAAAGTATATTGTAAGTAGGTAAATATTAACTTGGCTTGTGTGTATAGTAAACTGCATACCATGTTTCTTCACTTCAAATGTATGACTGAAAAGAAAATGAAAAATATTGAGGGTAAAAATGCTGAAAATGGACTGGAATTATACGAAATTTAAAGGAGGAATTTAAAAACATTCAAACATGATGACGACGAGTGCAAAATTTGTTTCTGAATTCAGTGCCTACTTGATGCAATTTCTGTGCAGTGAATCTCATAAGTAACACTGTTTCAGTTACTAGGTAGATCATTCGACACATTTGCACGATAAATTGAATTCAATATTTTGCAGGAGAATTTCAAACTATGTAATTGAAATCAATTAATGAAGGTCTACGCCGGAAAAGGGAAAGAGAGGACAGTTTGCACCATTTGGAACTGATAAAATCAAGTAGACCTCGCAATCACAAAAAAAAAATTGTGATAAGTTAAAAATTAGCTGCACTCAAAGTGGTTCAGAGCTCCAAAAAATAAACCAATTAAAATCTGAAATCCCCCTTAAATTTTGAATGCATTTTTGTTATGTAGAACAAAAAATTTGAAAAAATGGGATTTCTGAATATTGAAGCGATTGATCATTTGCACTCCTTGAAAACAAAAAGCGAAAACTAGAAAAAATCGATTCTCTGGTTCCGTGAATCGAATTTTAATTGTGATAAAAATTAATCAGGAAGTTCGGGGTCAAATTGAAAAATTTCAAATAAACCAATGCAATGGTGTTCTTTTTCTAATCATAATAAATTGCTCTTCGACTTCAAACCAATTTGAAAAAAATCTCAGTTGAAAACCCGAAGTACCTACTTACATATTTATGAGAATTAATTCTTTTTGGTTCTCAAATTAATGTTTTCATTCCTGAAACAAAACACCGAAATTCTCATTTTCTCTCGAGTAATGCCAGGTACAGAAATTGATGAGTCTAAAATTCAATTCTAACCCTATTTCATCACTCAAAAAAATAAAAAATAAATTTTATTAAACGTAATAATAAAAAGGCACCATTCACAAAACTAGTAAAATTTATTCAAAAAATAATAATATTTATCGCAAAATTGACAAACTTTATTTTCTATGCAATAAACTTTACCAAATTTCGTGATAAATTTTATTATTTTTTTGATAAAAATTGCTAATTTTGCGAATGGTGCCCCGTTATTATTATTTTTGGATAAACTTTATTATTTTTGGATAAAATTTATTTTTTTTGGATAAAATTTATTTTTTTTGAATAAAATTTATAATTTTTTGCAACACTTTCTATTCATTTTTCATTCTCCATTTTTCTCAGTGATCCAAAATTTAAGATACTGAAGTTCGTTTTTCAAATTTTGGCAAATTTCCGAAGGTTCAAAATTACTCCACAGCCAATTGGTCACGTACCTAAAATATGAAAAATTGATCCAATTGAATTGGACACACAAAACTCACCCATAACTATTTATACCTTCGAGCCCCCAAACCCAATTGCCCTTTTTGCAACTCAGAACCCTTTGACACTCAACACCTCCTCTTTCACTGCCCTAATTTAAAACAACCGAGACAGAACCTAAACATCTTTGAAAACAACCCAACAATACCAGACTCAAAAACAGAAATGCAAAAAATCATCCTCTTGATAAAAGAACTTAAACTCCAACACCAAATATAACCCCCTCTTTCCAACCTCTCTCCACACTGGGCGTAAAAATCTTGGCAATTACACACGCCCAGTATAATAAAAATTTAATAAAAAAAAAAAAAAAATGTAGAAAGATGAAATTTGGTACATACCGGGTGTTCCATGAATCGCCTGCCAAACATTTTTTTTTTTTATATATATAAATATAAGTATACGTAACCGGGTACCGCAAAAAAAACTTGAGATGAACAAGTTGCCTATTTTGAAAATTGAAGGGAGAAATAAGTGCTGCTTGTGAAAAAAACACATTAAATTTTTTTTTCATAGTCGGAATGGATAGTACTTTAAAAACTGAACAAATTTTTACTTCATGACTTTTTGCTCAAGTTTAAAATCGAAGGGCCTAAAAAAATTGTTCAAAAAAATTTCTAAGAAAATAAACTAATCAAGAGAGTGGATAATACCTCGAAAACTGAAGAAATTTTGTTCTGTAGCCTTTTTGCCAAACATCAAAAATGAAGGGGCCAAGAGTCATTAGAAATTGAGAAAATTTGAGAATTTTTTAAACCCCATTTATTTTGAGCGACCCTTAGCCCCTACATTTTCGGTGTTAGGCAAAAAGTCAACAGAACAAATTTTTTCAGTTTTCAACGTACTATCCATTCCCTTGATTAGTTTATTTTTTTTAGATTTTTTGGGACAATTTTTTTGTAACCCCTTCAATTTTAAAGTTAGGCAAAAAGTCATAAAGTGAAAGTTTGTTCACTTTTCAAAGTACTATCCATTCCCATGGTTGAAAAAAAAATTTGACGTGATTTTTTTTAGAAGCAGTATTTGCCCCTTCAATTTTCAAAATAGGCAACATGTTCATCTCAAGTTTTTTTAGTGTTACCCGGTTATATCCAAAAAAATACCTTTGGCAGACGATCCGTGGAACACCCTGTAGAGGGTCAAGAGCACCATGATGGTTCATCTATTTTTTGAGTTTTTGATATCTCGTGTAATTTTCTCGTATTATTTGTTGCTCTCTATGACAGATATTTTGAGAAAATAAAACTTTTAATGATGTTAGACATTCATCCTTACTACCTCTTTTTTGTGGGGAACTTTCAGCTGTAGAGAATTTTTCAAACTAGGTGTGATTTACACAGGTATCAACTGAAAAATGTGATAAGTATACCTTCATTAAGCCTTCGTAAGATACTCGTACTATTTTGGGACTTTTTTCGGGCCGAAAATTCTCAATTTTTTCACAATTTTTTGCTTACCCCTTCTCCCACCAATTTTAAAAATACGAGCTTCAAATCAGTAAATTCTATGCAAACCCCAGCAAATTTCCAGCTCACTTCGCTAAACACTTGAATAATCAAAATATGACGAAGGGGAGGGGTAGAGGTTCGAGAAAAAAAGGGTTCATAAGATTTGAAAAATATCAGTTATTGTGTCACTAAAAAGGTTGAGCCTGGGCGAAGCGAAAGCGACAATTTTTGGGCAGAAAAACCATCAAAAGCTAAAATTACATGTTTTTTTCAATATTTCAGTTTTTAGCCAATAATTTGTACTTTTATCGAATTTTTTCGTACTTTCGGATTTATTTAGCAAAATTCGTACGGTACTCCTTTTAGATTTTGGAAATTTTCATATCCAGTGAAAATTTTGTTTAGACCATCGATAGATTTATCCTTTTTCTGACCTCTCAAATTGATCGGATGCGGTTTCGAGCCAATCTGCAGCCTTCGAGAAGTTTTAGAATTTTTTAGATTTTGAATGAATCGCATATAATAAACCTTAGTGAACTTTAACACCTATAATAATTTAAATTACCAATGCGCTTAGGTGACTTCTTCAATCGATTCAGGCAAAATTTTCCAAAATACTTTACTGTCAGTATGGATTCAAATTTTTCTCCAGCAGTTCGTTGAAAAAATTAGAAAAATCGACAAAGGTTCTCGATCGGACAGAAGTCGCATTCAATTGATTTGGGAGGTTGAAACTGTTGAAAGTATTGTGATATAAATATACAAAATTTTAGCTTTTTACGTCAATCTCCATTTTTTAAACACAATTTTACTGTAGAAAAAAATGGACTCGAACTGATTGCAACGAATTTTGAAAAATCAAATCCAACTCGATCGAAGGGGTTACCCAAAAGGGTACTTGGATGGTCTATGTTTGTAGTGGGTTGACGTTCATTGAAAAACCTTTTCAGGAGCTTTTCTCAAAATGGAAAATACCGAAATCCTCTGAAGACTTTAGAGCAGTTTGGAACCTCTTACAATTCCGAAAGGCCAGAAACATCCATTTTCATATTTTTAGTAATTTTGGAGCCAAAATTCAAAATATGAACTCCGACACTGGAAATATTTGATCGGCATATTTTTAGTTCTGGCCCATAATTTTACTGTCACTTCGGATGCCTTTGTTGCGAATCACAATGTTTTGAAAATCCTCATAGACTCCCTGAAAAATACCAAACTTATCAGAAAATCATACATGTGTGTTGAAATATCTGCATCTCATTTTTTCTAAGGCGATTCAAACAGCGATCGTTTTCAAATCCGAATTCGTTTTTATGGAAAAATTAAGCTCGTGAGCAAAATAACGAAAATCATACCTGAAATAACTGATATGTGAACATGAGAAAATTGTAAGACTGGAATTTAATGATAAGATACGGTAGCCTCTTGTCTATGGCTTTCATCATTGTATGGATTACATAATACTTGGTTTGATGTTTTGTTACGTATCCACATTTTTCTTTTTTCTTTTCGAAATAACTCAAGAAGGAAGTAATTTTGAAAATTTTTCGTAATAACTTGTTTGAAACAAAATAAAATTATCTTTCAAATCGTATAATTACTTTTTCATTTTGTACAATTTCCTCGTCATTTTGACAAAAACTGTTTTCTTTACTATTATTTGAAAGATACTTAATTTATGCTCATTCAAATTAGTTACTTATTATGAAAAATTCTCAAAATTGGTTCCTTCTAAAGTTATTATTGGAAGATATTACACAATGTTGCTCAGAAAACATCGAATTGTAAGGCGCAGAAAATGTGACCCTCAAAACGAAATATTTTTTATTGTTTAATTACGCAATATTTTCACCAAAAGGAGACGATTTTAGGAAATTCTTCATTTTTTCCAGTATTTTCAAGATTGTGAAATTAAATTTCAACAGATGGAGGGATATTTCGCTACCTTTAATCACATCAAGCTGAAAATTTTTCCATATGTACTGGTAAACGTGAATAAATTCAAACTGACCTCCTCATTTCGATAGGAAATATATTCATTTAAAATGAATCCGTACCCAGTACAACTTTATTTTCCATTTGCAGACGATAAGATATTAATTTCGAAAAAACTCGGAAAAACGAATTTCAAAATAACGAATAATTTATCGAATGAAAAACCAAACAAACAACTCGCCTACGTAATTCTTGAGAAATTTCAACTCGAATAAATATCCTTCACTTGGTTCGGTTCAGATTGACAATACGGGAACTCGATCGCGCTTCGAATGAATTTAATTAAAAAAATAGAACCTAAAATACGGGAAATTTGTATACAGCGGATAAATTCGAACGTATTCGACGTTCGTGAAAATATTCAATTAATTTAACGAAACGTCAGATAAAAAAAAAGCATAATACTCCGCAAAGAGGAAAAATTAACAGTTTTAAGAGTCTTTCACGATCGTAA
Source organism: Pseudococcus viburni (assembly GCA_033439095.1). Taxonomy (NCBI): domain Eukaryota; kingdom Metazoa; phylum Arthropoda; class Insecta; order Hemiptera; family Pseudococcidae; genus Pseudococcus; species Pseudococcus viburni. Next base: position 353,277 of record JAVBJF010000373.1, read on the forward strand.
AAACGTTAACCCTTTCGTTTCTGTTTTCAACATTCGAGTACATTCATACACGACGAAAAAGACAACGAAGAGGGGAAAACGACCATAAAAAAGAAACAAGAACAACACAAATAAAAACGAGGAAAAACGGAGACACGTCTAATATACTATAATTCGATAAAATGTTTGATACTCCGGTGCTAAAAATATTTGATACAGCTTATCACTGATGCTACGTATGGCGTTATAATTCGCCTTTAGGAAATACAATCGCGAAGACGTCGAGCATTTGCAACCCTTTTGAGAATCCTCTTTAAAAGTTACGATACGTGCTTCGTGTGTATGTAGGTTTGTATCTATACAATTCGTACATATATAGGACTATGTTACATGGTATATCTCTTGTATATTATTGCAGTATCAAGGTAGTATAATATTAAATTAGTAGTGTTTTCACATTGTACACGTACAAAATAGACTTCACCTCGGTAAGTAAGTAAAATAAAACGAACACGTATTTGTATACGATTGGTACTCTTTTGCATGCAATGCAACATAAACATGGTGAAGTGACCAAAAAAAGCTCGATTGTTCAATTTTTCTGACACAAGACCGCGAACCAATCGCTGAAATCGACTTACTAGGGAGCTCATGAAGTGTCCCCGAGGATTTTAAAGAAAAGTGATCTCAGTGGGTACCTCTTGGCTCAAGTGCTCAAGTACCACACTACAAAAATTTTAGCTGCCATTTTTGAGTTTAGCTCCCACAGAATTCAAAATTTTGATTTTTGCCATGTATTTTAAATGGGCAAAAAAAATTCATGAAACCATAAAATATTACGACCAATGGGTAGAACACGTTGAGAAGAGCAAAAAATGTTATGTACACATATTGCATAACTCGAACGTGGAAGGGACTATTCTTTATCAAAGATCTCATTTTTAGTGATTTTTCCAAATTAAATGATGAAAATTGAAATTAAATTTACCATTTCCACACAACACACGATTGGAAAACGAAAACAAGCGTTTTTACCTATTTTCAATGTTGTAGGAGCTCTGTTCAAATTTTTTTGAAGAATTTCAATATTTTCAAATTTAAATCGGAAAAATTACTGAAAAATGAGATCTATGATCAAGAATAGCCCCCTATCATGTTCAAATTAGGCAATATGTGTACATAACATTTTTTGTTCCTCTTCACATTTTCTATCCATGAGCCATATAGTCGTGTCTCAATCGTATGTACATCCGCGCGGTATTCCTGTTAAAATTGATTTTATGATTGATTCTTGTTCTGGACACTAAAACAAAGAAATTAAGCCCTTATGCCCTTTTCCCTCCCTCCCCCTTTCCCCAGGGTCCATCCTAAACATTTCAAACATGTGTATCGCCTTATCTATTTCAAACAAAAGTTGTTCCTCAGCTCAGCACCTAATGTACATTTTCATTTCTCATCAAAATCCATTTTAGAGCAACTCCTGCCCCCCAAATTTAGAAACAAAACATGTTTTTGAGAAAACCTCAAAATCTCGTTTTCTTCACTTTTAACGAAAAGTTACGGAGATACGACAAAATTTGTAATCACAAAAAGTATTCAGAATTGAATTTCCTTTCCAATGAGCTCTATCACGACCATTTTCACCAACTTTTCCCGACAGAGTGGACCTCTCCCCCTTCCTCGTTTTCACAAAAGTTGAACCCACGAACAAAATTTGCTCCAAAATGAATTCCGATAGTAGATGAAATTACGCATTAGATATCGAAAAACAAAAATCGTTCGATTTTTTTTTCGTGGGTCCAACTTTTGAGATAAGGAGGAGGGGGAGAGATCCACTTTGTCGGGAAAAGTTGATGAAAATGGTCGTGATAAAGCTCATTGAAAAGGAAATTCAATTCTGAATACTTTTTATGATTACAAATTTTGCCGTATCTCTGAAACTTTTCGTTTAAAATGAAGAAAACGTGATTTTGAAGTTTTTTAAAAGTTGTTTTATTTTCAAATTTGGGGAGCAGGAGGTGCTCCAAAATGGATTTTGATGAGAAATGAAAATGTACATTGCGTGCTGAGGAACAACTTTTGTTTAAAAAAAATTTTCATTACGACCCGTAGATAAGGCAATACACGCGTTTGAAATGTTGGGGGTGGACACTGGGGAAAGGGAGAGGGGGAAAAAGGGCATACGAGCTTAATTTCTTTGTTTTAGTGTCCAGAACAAGAATCAATCATAAAATCAATTTTAACAGGAATTTCGCACGAAAGCCTTTTTTTGTACGACTGAGACCTGACTAATAACAGTCCATGGTTTTATGGAACTTTTTTTTGCCCATTTAAAATACATGGCAAAAATTGAAACTTTGATCACCTAGATCTGGAGTTGTTTTCAAAACAGGCACCTTAGATTTTGGTGGTGGTATTCTACCCCTACCTACTGCACCATGGTGAATTTCATTTCAATTCTTTTCATTTAATTTAGAAAAATCATAAAAAATGAGATCTTTGATAAAGAGTAACCCCTTTCATATTCGTGTTATGCAATATGAGTGTATAAATTTTTTGCTCTTCTCAACGTGTTTTACCCATTGGTCATAATAAAAAAAATGTTGCCTATCTAAAATACAATATGGCAAAAATCAAAATTTTGAATTCTCACAGTGTTGCAAATTCTGTTAGAATTATCCCAAAATTATACTAAACCACGCCAATATTTTTTTCTCGTTTTTGGCATCCTGGCATCATAAAAACACCGAAAAAAATTATGCTAAATCTAGCATAAATTATGCCAAATTGGCAACACTGATTCTCATTGTGGGAGCTAAACTAAAAACTGGCAGCTAAAATTTTGGTTTTGTGGTACTTGAGCCGAGGGCTACCACTGAGACCACTTTTCTTTAAAATTCCCGGGAGACACTTCATGAGGTTCTTAGTTAGTATAAGTACAAGATGCGGAGTCAAAATCAAGCAATAATTTCTCTTTTGATCGACCTTCTTGTCATTAATTCGATACAAAATACTTGAACTGCAGCGTGCCAATAGGCCTGCATTTTTTTAAAGATACATTTTCCACCATTAAAAAATCACTAATTCCTAATTATTTTTGCCAAAAATGAGACTTCGACGATTCAAATCCAAATTTATTCTGTGTTCAAATTTTTTCAACTCAAAATTTTTTCAGTTTCTCTAATTCTAAATTGCAATCAATTTCAAATTTTTTCCAGCTATAACGTTATTTTTTCAATTTAAATTTTCTCAAAATTTTTCCAACTTACCTTTTTTAATTTCATATTTTTATTATTTTCTAAAATTTTTTCCAATTAGGTACTTATTGAGTTGAAAGAAATTTTGAACAACATGAAACTGATTTTTTTTTTGAAATTTTCTCAGCATTTTTCCAACTTTGATTTTTTCAATTTTCTTCAACTTCATATGTTTTAAAAGTTTTTCCAACTCGAAAATTATCTCAATAATTTTCAATTTTTTTCAACTTTGAATTTAAAAAAAATTAAACTTTATGTTTTTCAAAATTCCTTCCAACTCAATAATTGAAAGAAATTAAAAAAATATAAAATAAAATTAAAAAAAATTGAAATTGAAAAAATGTTATAAAAAAATTTACAGTTGAAAAAATTTTAAAATTGGATACAATTTAAAAAATATATAAAATTAAAGAATATGAAAAAATTTGAACTATGTAAGGATAAATTAGAACTTAGATCGTCGAAATCCCATTTATGGAAAAAATAATTAGGAGCTAGTGAAAAATCTCTACTATTTACTTAAAAACGATAAAAATTCGCGAGAGGTAAAAATGTAAAAAATCCAACACTAGCTGAGTACACAACACGAGAAAAAACACCCGCATACCTCTTTACTCGGTAAAAGCACCCTTTTTTCTCAAATTCCAATTTCGTGATCGTTTCCCGTGATATTTCTGTCTACGAGACAAATGTCTGAACGTTTTCTCTTATTTTTTTGTTGCCTCGCTTCTTACGCTCGAATCTAATTTGCAAAAGGATAAAATGTTCCGGAGGTAGGAAAAATGTATTCCATAATAGGCGGACATCACTCGATAAAATAATTATTCTCAATAGAGCCGACGCTATTTCTTTCATCGTTTTTCATTTTCATTAACGGGCGTCTTTTCATTTTCGATTCGAGTAAAAGGATTTTCATACTTGATCTAGTCTCCATGCTTTTTTTTTTGTTAACTATAAAGTAAGAATTACTTTGCGAAATATTTCATCGTAGCTAGGTCCGAACTCAAGCTCGTAATTTAAAGCGTGAAAAATCATATTAGAATTGCGCTTTTAATATTCGATGCTTTAAAAAAAAGTGTTCAAAGTTCACGGCGGGATTCGATCTCGCCATCCAGAGGTATTTTGGCTGAGCTAGGTGCGCACCAACGAGGCCGACTAACTTTTTCACAATATAAAATAAAGTCTAATAAACTTTTAATGTTTTGTAGGTAGGTTAGGTAAGGGGATGGGGCTTTTCTTTCGCGTGTATTTGTGTACAGTATCTACATTGCTCGGGCACATTAACCGACGATAATTAAAATTAACGAGATTACAGAGTTGAGTACCTTTTGATGGTATTTAAAATCATAATTTGGTTTAATTTTTTTTCACCGTTTCGTTGCTTCTTTTATCGACTTCTTTCTTTTTTTTTACATCAACGTTTTGAATTTCCCTTCGAGCGTGGTTTTGTAAACTCTCGAGTTGCTTGCTGTTTATTACAAGTGAATTAACGAAGACGTATTGTTGTTTTTTTTTCTTCGATGTTTGAGCATTTTCGAAATAGAAATTAAAATTTTACTATTGGAAATTTCAAAAAAATACAAAGAGCAATGGGATTTTTCAAAAAAGGAAAAACGAGGAAGCTGAAATTGAACATTTTTGAAAAATTTCTCCATTCATGAAAAACCTTCGAAATTTTTTTAAAAGTAGGTAAATACCCTAAAACCTTTTTTTGTCAAATTTTCAAAGTACTTAGCACCCTCTCATTTTGAATCAGTAAAAAGTCACTGATAAATATGTAGTCAGAATTGCAACACACGAAAAATCAGTAAAATTCTTTGCTTTTCAGTGGATTTTCGTTGATTTTTCAAAGAATTTCACTGATTTTTCAATGAATTTCAAAGATTTTACTGACTTTTCAGTGAATTTTCACAGATTTTCCAACAATTTTTTCACAGTTTTCTGTTAGTGAAATTTTTCACTGATTTCTGCATTCTGACTGTTTCCTAGTAATTTTCGATAATTTCTACTAATTTATAAATGAGAGAGCCCGATGAAAAAATTTTAGATCTAATCATATCTAATGCTTTAGATATGATTAGATCTCAGAAATGTCCCAATCTAATCATATCTGTTTAGATCTAATTAGATCTAATTAGATGTGACTTTTAATGCAATTTTATAAAATTTAAAATATTGTAGTCTACCAATGTTTCTTTTATTTTATATCTGATTAGATATGATTAGATATGATTTTATCTGAAGAAGTATTAACATGAATTTTCTTGCTTACTTTTCATTGTTTCTTACCTTCTGTCCCTTGATCTTGGTTTAGAGGAGGACGCCACCGTGTCGGGTTGAAAATTTAGTATAAAAAGTCATATTTAAGCATAAAGTAAGAAAAAATTTTTTTTTCTCAATTTTAATTAAATTGACAAAATTTTTTGATTTTCTTGTTTATTACAATTTTATAAAATTTTTGGACACATTTCGCGAATTTTTTTTCCATACCTTGGGGGGCTGGAGCCTAAAAATTCAAAATTTAAGGAAAAAGGCTAGTAAAACATGGAAAAATCAAAAATTTAGCAATTTTTTGAGTGATATATCAAAATCCATGTTTTTGAGGGCGTAGAATACGAATTCGTCCATATTTTTCCATTAGGAATGAAGGGTTGGGCCGGTGAGAGATGGGGGGGGGGGGGGGTAAAACTTGGAAAATTATAATTTTTTGAGTGATATATCGAAATCTAGGTTTTCGAGGACGCTGAATACGAATTTGATAATATTTTTCCGTTAGGAATTCAAGAGTTGTGTGTGGGAGGAGTGGGGAGGGGGTGAAACTTGGAAAATTTCAATTTTTCGAGTGATATATCAAAATCTATATTTTTGGGGACGTAGAATAAGAATTTGACAAAAATTTTCCGTTTGGAATTGAAGAATTGGATTGGGGAGGGGTGGTGGTGACGAGAATTGGAAAATCTCGACTTTTTGAGTGATATATCGCAATCTATGTTTTTGGGGCGTAGAATACGAATTTGACAAAATTTTTCCGTTAGGAATTCATAAATTGGGTGGTGGAGGGGGAGGGGAAGGTGATGAGACTTGGAAAATTTCAATTTTTCGAGTGACATATCGAAATCTATGTTTTTGAGGGTGTAGAATACGAATTTGGCAATATTTTTCCGTTAGGAATTCAAGGGTTGGGTAGGAGAGGTGTAGGGGTGGAGGTGAAACTTGAAAATTTTTGTTTTTTCAATTTTTCGAGTGATATATCGACATCTATGTTTTCGAGGGTGTAGAACACGAATTTAACTACATTTTTCCATTAGGAATTCAAGAATTTGGTGGGGAGGGGGAAAAATGGTAGTGAGACTTGCAAAATTTCAATTTTTCGAGTGATATGTCGAAATCTATATTTTCGGAGGTGCAGAATACTAATTTGACAATATTTTTCTCATAGGAATGAAGAGTTGGAGTAGAGAGGGGGGTAAGACCTAACAAAATTTGATTTTTGTAATTTTCTCGAGTTATATATCAGAATCAACATTTCCGGATGCCTAAAATACGAATTTCACCATATTTTTCTCTTGGAAATGAAAGGTTGTGATGAAGGGTGGGATGTAGGACTTGAAAAATTTGAATTTTGCAATTTTTCGAGTGATATATCGAAATCTATGTTTTTGATCGAAGGCGTAGGGTATGAATTAGAATATATTTTTCTTTTACGAATGACGGGTCAAGTTGAGTGGTGGTAAGTAGGTAATTCATATTCTTCGCCCTTGAAAATGTAGATTTCAATATATTGCTCGGAAAAATTGCTAAATATAAATTTTTGAAGTCTCTTCATCACCCTTTTACCCCATCCCTACACAATCCTTCATTCTTAGTAGAAAAATATTTCCAAATTTGTATTCTACGCCTTCAAAAATATAGATTTCGATATATCACTTGGAAAAATTGCAAAATTGAAATTTTCCGAGTTTTACCACAAATCCTACCCCATCTCTCAATATTTTGATGTACTTGCATTTTTGATCTCATTGCACAGTAAAATTTCTCGATGACAAATCAGATTTTGTTTTAATCTGATCAAATCTGATTAAATCTGATGACATCAGTCTTTCTTTTTTATACATTTTACAATCCACATCCATAAACACATGAATACATAACATTATATCTAATCATATCTGATGACATCTGATTAAATCTGGTGACATAAGCTCTTCTTTCCATAGCATTTTACAATCTGCATTCACATACATATGAATACATATGAATACATAAAATCATATCTAATCATATGTGATCATATCTGATTACATCTGGTGACATCAGGTCTTCTTTTCGTAGCATTTTACAATTTACATTCACATGCATATGAATGCATAAAATTATATCTAATCATATCTGATCACATCTAATTAGATCTGATTACATCCATTCTAATTTAAGCACCGCCAATCTCTATTCCAGGGAAATATCGTCATTCACATATAATTACATCTGAATATATCTGTTCAGATAAAATCATATCTGATCATATCTGATCATATCCGACTAAATTTATCTACTTACCAATTTTGAGATATGACTAGATAAAATTAGATATCATAAGATATGAATAGATCTAAATTTTTTTCATCGGGAGTACAGATTTTGAGTAAGATTGGAGAGGAGGTACATTTGAGTTGGAGGGTTAAAATTTTTACCGGGTATGTTTTGAGGTCTGATCACAGTGTTTTAGACTCTGCATCTAATTCCAGTTATTTTTCTACGAAAAAATGCAAAACTATAATTTGATCAAATAGAGTTAGGGGAAGCAAGCTCAGGTCCCACAAGAAATTCTCAAAAAGATTTTTAAAATTAAATTTCATTTCTCCTCAAACCATTATTTTTGAAACGTAAAAAAAAAAAAAAAAATCTTATCCGCAAAAGATAC